>MQTX01000081.1:1090823-1134084 GCA_009735665.1 Angiostrongylus cantonensis | reverse complement strand
CTGATAATGGGTCTAACCTTGTAGGAGAGTGGATTGGTAGACGCAAGATCAGCAGCTGATACTAACTTATGTGTTTTAATAAGTAAGTATAAAACGGGACATGTTGGTCGATCTAATGTAAAATGCGAAATAACGGATGGTTTTAAATAACGGAGCCCGCCGCCTTTACTATTGTGACCCACTCATTGTTAAGTTTCCGGTATTGCCTTTTGTATTCCTTTTCAGACGATGTCCACTAAAGGGTAACATCACTAAAATGTTCCTCCGTTATCTTAACATCCAACTGCCGAGGAATAACTACGAACTCTCCCCCCTTTATCACTAACTGATAGTCTAATGGTCTTTGAATTTATTAACTCTCTAATTTCTCGCATGCCACATTTTTGCGCAGCTGTAAGGTTAGAGATATATTTTCTATAGCGATAGTGGGAAAGGGTTTTGAGAACATCGTCCGAAAACATGCGAAACTTTGTATCAATTTCGATATTGGGGTTCCACTGTCTGAAGAACGCTCTGGGGAAAGGAGATTGTGGTAATAGCGCCGTATTTTTCGTTATCATTTGTATTCAGTGCTTCTTTTTTGGCCTTGTAGCGGAGTCGATCTTGAAGTTCATACAAGTTGCATGCGATCCTACGCACAGTTACTTTAGAAATGGGTTGTGATGGTGAAAAACTTGGACCCAATTCAAGTAGTTTTTCGTCTTACTGTAAGTGTTATTGAAGTGTTTGGCCTAATAAATTGTATATCAGTATATCCTTCCAGGCTCTGAAGAAGACGATACTGCCGAAACGTCAGCTACTGTTGTGTTCTATTGTATTGTGTGCTTTTCTATGGAAGTAAATGTATGCTGTATAACAACCTCGCGATTGCTGAACAAGAAAACTACGCATTAACCTCAAATTACTATGATGAACTATGGTGATCGCGTAGAAAGGTCAGTTATAGAAAATAAACAAATCGACTGAAAATAAACTGCGAATATACCACGGACATTGCATAGTTGGATGATGGATCATGGTGCTGTAATTCGTGATAAGTAGTATTATGTTGTTTAGATATTAATGAATGCTGTCGAAATTTACCTTCGGCGTAGCACTTATATTCTCAGTTCAGAGTAAAGTTTATTAATTGAGATAGAATCCACTAAAATCTACATCTTTTTGCCAACATGAAACAAGCTTGGGCACTCCATTTCTATAAAACTGCGGCGATCCAGAGACGATAAAATCGTCGAAGGCAGCACTGGCCTTGGCTTTGTTTCTGAAGGATTTTCGGAGAGGAATTTGCCAAATTACTCCAAGATATGGTGGTCAAAATGTGGGCGCTTCGATTATTGTATGGGACGGGGCAGAGTTCCGCAGCTCAGCTTGTTCAACCCTTCCAGTGTAGATGTTGCCAATTCGTAGTGTATCCAATTGTCGACCCTTTTAGAATTTCGGATCTCTGTCAGATCCTCCGAAACATATGGAGATCGAGTTCTGCGAACTCTCCAACGGCTGTGTGTGCTTCACCCACATTCTTTGATTCATCGCCACCACCATAGAAGGATGCCCGCGACCTTCTCCATTTTGAAGTTTGAATTCATCACAGCGAAATTTCTGAAACCAATACTGCACGGTGCATTCCTGAACGCTTTCTTGGCCAAATTTTCGAAGCGTTTGCGCTGAATTAGATCACATTTTGAAATCGTAAAAGGAGATTTGCCGCGATTGCTGTTTTAACAGCTGAAATTGCAGCCTTTAAAAATTTTCATGAACATTGTAATAAAGTATAAAGCTCTAGGCACTGGTCAATCCCTTAGAGATGCTCCACGCATTCATTAAGTACGTTTGAAGGTGATTGCATGCATATCTGGCCTTTATAATGCCTCACAATGGCCTACCGATGTATCGAGCCAGTGGTGCTACCCTCCTAGACAAGTCTGGTACCAACGTGCCGACCTTGAGAGATGGAAGATTTGGTGGGCTATGGACGCGGGGATGATTCCACGTGTGTGTTGCAGGATGCCTCCGACAACTGCGCCACATACACACACTCCCTCGAGAACATCACACTAGATTCAATTATACAGAGGAAAAGCCTATAAAAAAAGCTCTGTAGTGATGTAAATTAGCATGGTACTGAAAAGAAGTTCTAGGATTACTTGATAAAAGGTACAAAGTAAAAGTAAGATTACAAATCGTGCACTGTTTTGCCAATAGCCTAATAGACTTACTCAGAATCCTCGTGAAAGGATACTCAGAAGCAACGCTGCCAATAGAAGCGCCGTCATCATCAGAAGAGGTATCGTTGTCCTTTACAGATCCTGTCACAGAACTTTCTAAAATAGCCACTCTTTCGAGACCTAATAAATTACCCTCCTCAACAATTTGCCGCCTCATTATGGCTGGGAGGTGACCCTGGGTGTCGGACTGCGATGTACGACGGAGGGATTCGACCACCAGGCAGGGTCTCCCAAGCTGAGCAGTACGGTGTTTCCATCAGGAAGCCTAGCTAAAAGTAAAGCCATATCAGTATCTCCCACCGTCTTGGCATGAAAGTCGCATGGTGGTAAATCTCTTTCTGATCCACAAGGGCTCCCACTGCCTGTGGTGGTGAAGACATGGGGTAGACCTTGGCCAGGTCGATTCAGAATTCCAAGGAATCACAATGGCTTAACTGGTAAATCTCGGAAAAATGGAGATTATGTTGGAGCTGGAACAACTAGTGAGGACGGGCCGTTCAAGTATCAAGTAGGTAAGTAATGAATTACGTATCAATGTACTCTTCCAGACTCTAAAGAAGGCGATACTGCGGAAGCATCAGCTGCCGTTGTGCTGTATGTGTTCTATTTGTACGGAACTAAACGCAAACACATACTGTATAACAACCTCGCGATTGTTGAAAAAGAAAACAACGAATTTATCACTTAAGAGAATATAAACTGGCTTAGTAGCGCAAAGTTTCTTCCATTTCTCTCTTGTATTCTGAACATCTCAAGCTCTCTAGTCATCGAGAAATTACTGCCTGTTATCAAAAAACCAACATCGTTCACTGTACAGTGAACACAAATGGCGGACGAGTTGCCCCAAGTATGCAACTAACATGAAGTTACGCAACCCTGAAAACGACTGCAACGGAAAACAGCGTCAAAGATTTTGTGTCAAGTATATTAGAGGAAGGCACTATGTACCAGTGTGATGGGTATCACTGATTCTTGCATTTCGTCGCACGTGACACCAAGTCTTGGAAACTCATAAAAACTTTTCCCGGAACTTCCCAGTCAACGACAGTGAGTTGCGACTGCATCAGAAAAAGCATTTGGGCAGGCCTGCGCATGAATTAGTGGAGAGGACCGTCGGGTGTTAGCAGGAACATCTGCATGCGATTGGCTCCCGTCATGGCAAAAGGATGACCACCCAATACTGATAGAATTAAACGAAAGTGCTTTAGTGTCGGTAAGCTAGGGAGCGTTGTTCAAACAAAGAAAGGACTCTCTGAAGGATCTGGAGATAGAGACGTAAGACGGATGCTTAGCTTAACTGGATACTGTCATCTGGCTGTATGGGGAAAGCAGCTGTTTGCTGGGCACAATATCCATATGTTTGCATGTTTTTCTATGCCGCTGTGGAATCGCCAAAGCCTGCTGTACTGGAAACTGTACCCGAACAGGTCATCACGAATGTTCGAAGAAATCACATTCATTGCAGGCTGTGAGGGAAAAGCCTCTTTCTTATACGATAATGCATGACGGGATGTCCCTTTAATAGTTTCGTTTGAAGTTGAGAAATTTCTACTGGGAACTTTCCGCATATTCTCCTTGTAGCTTAGAGTTCGAGCCTACCGAATCCTTTTCAAGAGCTGGAAAATTCTCTTCGTGTCAAATATTACGAACTTCGGTCGAAGTTTTATTTTATCTACCTGGACCTTCTTTCCGTGTTTTTTTTCGCACATTCCCTCTTATTGCGCACGTGACAAATTGCAATTGCAAGTTTTCTTCATTTACATCTCTTTTCATTTTTTTCAGCACTTCTCCCTACAGTATCGATGTAACAAATACTCCAGAGATACTTCTTTTAACATTCATTCACTTACTTGAAACGATAAAGGGATAAAGCTCTCGCCGTTGATCAACACCTGAGGGAAGCGCCATGCAATCGACTTCATTAAGCATCGTTGGAGGTAATTGAATGCATATCTGGCCTCTACAATAACTCGCAGCGGCTTGCCAATGAATCGAACCGGCGCTGCTATTCTCCCGGCCCCAATCTGCCCATGCTAGAAGTATGGAAGGTTGTTGAGCCTGGGGGCGTGATCGAACCCAAGTGTGTGGCAGAGCGCCTCTAACCACTGCGCTACACGCGCCCTTTCGTTTGCCTAACAAACAAAAAGTTTATGTCACATACTTCCTGTAAAGTTGTTAAAGACGTCACCTGTATCACCTGTAGTCCCGTCGATCGTCGAGTGACTCGAGCGGGCACCAGTAAATCCTCCATTTTTCCCTGTCGCGAGCAAGAATAGTCCAGTGGGTTCTGCTCGCTTTAAGGTCTCGTCGAGCATCATATCTTTCTTCTAGGCTTTTCGTGAAGAACTCTGACCATCGGGTCGGTGGTCTTCCTGCAGTACGTTTGACATCCCGAGGAATCCAGTCACTAACAGCCCTTGTCCATCGGTTATCATTCATACGCATTACGTATCCGGCCCATCTTATCTTCGACTGTTTGGCGTATAGAACGGCATCTTTGATTTTTGATAGTTGAAGCTGATCGGAGCTTCGGATCCCATCCCCTACTTGTGTGAAGCAGGATACTCCTATCATCGTCCTTTCGACTGCGCGTTCGATAACGCTGAGTGATCTTTCATCCCGCTTACGTAGCGACCAAGTTTCTGACGCATACGTTAGGGCAGGAAGAACCGTTGAGTCGAAAAGGTGGGCACGGAGTCGGGTGTTCTTTGTTCTCTTCACTACATCCTAGATGCTCTTGAAGGTTCACCAAGCCGCTCGTTTCCTTCTGCTCAGCTCTGGAGCTAAGTCGTTCATCATATTCATTTCCCGACCTAGATAGACGTAATTGGAGCAATCGGAAAAATTCGTTCCGTTGAGCGTGAATGGGGCAAACAAAACCAATCCGTTCTTCATGAACATAGTTTTCTTGAGATTTAGTCGAAGATCAATCTTTCCACACGCTTTATCAAAGTCCGCAAGCACTCGTTCCGCTTCGCTAATGTCTGGTGTTATAAGGACGATGTCATCAGCAAAGCGAAGGTTGGGTTAATTGGCCAGTGGATTGGGGAGTTGGTCGGATTTGTCTTTTGTCCGCCAACTGTACGTGGAATGCTCGACTTTGTATAAATTCGCCACGCGGGACTTTTTTCCGTAACTGTCGTGGACAACGTCGAGTTCGGGTTATAACAGTTTATAGCAATAACAACAGTACAATAATAATATGTAATATGTGACGATATTTGGTTAACTGGATGTATACGAACGAGATTGAGATGAGAACAAGTGATGCAACTGAAGGAAGCTAGTCGGACACTAGGGCTGGACACTGGTGAACTCAGGGTCTGGATGAAGATACAACGAATGCTACGAGCAGTTGAAGACGAAAGCTATGAGCCTTATTACTTCTTTAATGGGTGGAGCTTTGTCAATGGTAGCTAACGACCTCGTTGACCCAGGGCAAGACACGGTACATGCGTGATGAGTACATCAATTGAAGCGGTATGCCAGACGACTCAATTAGAAAATGAAGGAATAGCTAAAGGCAAAGGTTATCTGAAAGGCTACGTAAAGACCTCTCAAAAGGGCATGTGAATGAAATAGATTTAAGACAGTTATAAATGAACAGTTAATGTAGGATACATGCGATATTGTAGAGAATAGTAACTATTTAAGGAATAGTTACTCTAGTGGGTCCTAGTGGGAAATCGTAGAATGCCCTATCATTCAAAACTAAAGGCATCGCTGAGTTTTTTAAGCAATGGTTCACCAACCACGATAGCATGCTCGAACAAGACCACCACCATGGTCTACGATTGCGAGAGAAAGGAACGAATGGCATATGTGCTGGGGTCCGCACAACTCGTGAAGATGGACCGTCCAAGTATCCAAGTATCCATGTATGGTTCACCAACCACACACACACGGACCTCGATATGCGGGCTACCCTACCCCACTTATATCCCCCTCTTCCGAGGGGATTGCAAAAATTGGCATATACTCATAATTAAAGTAATGAAGTATCTAGTATCTATCTAGTGAAGTATCTGCTGACCGTCGATTTTCACTCCCATATTATCCCATTCCAATGTTCGCATGACGTTCTGGAGGGTGGCTGTAAATAATTTTGGCGAGATTGTGTCGCCTTGCCTAACTCCTCTTTTGACGTCAACGTTAATATCGTTGTAGAATGGTGAATTTTTGGCACTTGTCCTTTAAGATGTTCCGCATAGTGTGCTGTGATTTCTAAACTTTCCCAGCTCTTCTTTGTCATGAAGAAAAACTTGTTAACCATTCCGCCACATAGCTGTCACTCTTTGATGGTCGGTTTAGCATCGAACTCCTTTCTATCGAGTATTTTGCTGTATTTTTTTAAAAAAAATGTAGTATAACAAGTTCGCGATTGGTGAAATTCGTTTTCCTCGCACTCATCGTACAGGAAGGTCTTCGAGCATTTCGCTTGTGACCTCACCTGCTACTTGAGGATTTCATCTTCCTTTTTCGAAACCCTGCTTGCTCACATGGCTGTCCTTCGTCCAGTGTTCCGTCTATCCTGTTTAGGATGACTCGAGTGAAAAGTTTGTAGACGACAGACAGCAAACAGATTGGGCGATAGTTGCCTATATCGTGTAGGTCGCCCTTCTTGAACAGCAACACGGCCTTGCTGGTCTTCCACTGAGTAGGAACCTTGCATTCAGACAGGTAATGTGTGAAGAGCCCAGCCAGTGTGTTTACGGGGACGGGGGAAGGTTCTTCAGGTCCGCACTCTAATCCTGTCCGCACCTGGTGTTGTTCGATTTTTCACAGACGAAATGGCATGTCAGATTTCGGAAAGGAGAACCGGTGGTACAACATATCCATCCTCTTTTATTTCATACGACAGGAGGTAGACGTGGCTATCGAAGAGATCTGAGTAGTATTCGTGGATGATTTTCTCCATTGCCTTTCTGGACGCTGTAACTGTTCGGTCTGGGCGTCGGAGTGCAACTATCTTGGTCTTGTAATTGGGGAGGCTTTGGCGGGCTTTGCTAATGCTTTTCCCAGCCTCGGCATCTTCGACCACTACGGCTGCTCTTCTCTCTTTAAGATATTCTTTAATTGCTTGCCTGCATTGTTTGGCAAGCTCGGATGTTACTTCGCGATTACGTGCAGCTCGTGCGAGTCCACGCTGGCGTATTAGCTCTTGAGTTTTTGGAGGCCGACGTCTCTTAGTGACTTTCGAACTCTCAGCTTTCATAGCGCTAACGTGAAGATGTTGAATGAGCCGATTGTATTCTTTGTCGATGTTGTCGACAACGGCATCTTCCCAACAGCCGACCAATGAGTTGAACAAGTCCCAGTTGTGGTGGTTCTGGGACTTCGGTTTTTGAATTTAGCGACTTTTCCTCCTTTCCGCGAGAAATAAAATCTTGCACGAAGGAGACGGTGGTCTGATCCCGTGTAGAATTTTGGGACAACAGCGACATCGGTTGGGCAAACTTTCTATTTACTATGATGTGGTCTATTTCGTTGTGGTACTCTCCATTGGGAGATTCCCACGTCCATCGTTGACGGTGAGGCTTCTGGAATTGCGAGTTACCATGAATGGTTTTGGTCGCCATGATAAACTCAGAGAGCCGCTCACCCTGTTCGTTCCATTCTAATCCGTGGGTCCCAATGTGACGTTCCTCAGACGATCTTCTTGGTCCAATCTTGACATTGAAATCTCCAATGATGACCTTGAAGAATGTATGGTCCTCTCCGTAGAACTTCTCCAAGTCCATGTAGAACGCTTCGACTTCTTTTTCGTCATAGTTTGATGTCGGCGCGTAAACGACGAGGCATGTTTAAGCCGGTATTGATCCACATCTTTTTCATCGTAAACGTCCGGTTCGGCTTGTAAGCTGTTCGAATGAATCGATGTTCATGGACAAACTCGTGTCAACGAGAACGCGAACACCACCTACTCCTCTACTGTCGTATGTTCCGAGAAACAGTTCTTCCCGGAGTCATAGACGGCGGTGAATGGGTAGCGTCGTCTGGTCTCGGCCAGGCGGATGACATCGTACCTTATCCATCTTGCTTTCATGAGTAAGTTTTCTATCGAGGACTCGGATGCAAGTGTACGTGCATTGTAGGTGCAGACCGTCACCATAATTCTTGTTCCAGGCAGTTTCCATTGGCGCTGACATTTTGGCAGCTTCTCCGTACTTGTCCTACCCAACGCTGCGAATTTGGGATCTCTTTCGGGGTCAGGGGAATGAGGCCCGTTTTTTTTTTACTGTGTTTAGCATATTTGATACCCACGTATAGCTTTGTGGGCTCTGAACGTGGGGCTGGTTGTGCTCACGGGTAGCTTGCCAGGCTCTCCCAGAGTGGACATGGAGCTTATTTGTTGGAGGCGACTCCCAACCGCCTCCCATATACTTCCCTGTCACTTGGTTGCAGGCTTTTGGCCGAATTGACTCGTAAAATGCAATCCGCATAAAGCGAGAACGCACTCATACACGCATGCATGAATACGCCTAGCAAATACAGAAATTATGTACCAAATCGGTGCAGCAGAAACAGTTAGTCCATCCTTTGAATCCACCTGCGTCTCAGGGAAGCAAAGGTCGCTTTTCGTCCGCGATTAACCCCCTATCCGTCACCTGGGGACGCGCCGAGTAGCCTCGCAACTAACCGGCTCAGGATTCCTCACATGAGGGAGATCCGTGGTGTTAAAGACGTAAAAACAAAAATCTTTCTGGCATTGATCTCATCTTCTTTTGATCCTATCAGCGTGCCAATCACGACTGAAATTCCACATTCTGTTTATCCTCAAGGAATTAGATTATATGGAGTATGAAGAAATCTAAGTCCACTTTTCCTTCCTTAGATAAAGTGAGAAAAAACACAGAAATACAACTTCGCGACCTTATTGAAGAAGGGATGTAGGAAACTATATGATGTCGCTGTTGTCAACATGCAGTTATCCCACAGCGTAGCCTCCAAAACTTTGCTTTTCCTGGTCATTTCCTAAGCCTTCGTTACTAGCCAAGTGAGCTACTACATATCATATCTTGATTTCACCACGTACCTCTCTACTTAAATTACTGAAATAAACTCATTCCTATCTCGGTTTACTTCTAATCACATTCTTTAACATCTTTCTTTGCCACTTTGTGTCGCTCCAATCAAAAGCTGTTGTCTCCCTATGGATAAATCTATCAGCGACTGCCTACCGTATACTGAACTGCTACTCTAATAATTTCTAATCAGCTTGTGACGTCAGCATCCAACCTGGACCTATGAATTACACCATAACCCAGAAATGGACATAAATCTCCGAATACTAACAAGTGTGATCTGATGCACAAAATTTAGGACATGTAACAAAGGCAACATAAGTGATGTACAATTACTCAAGAGATCTGAATGAATTACCCTGAATAAAAAGGTTGCACTTTAAGGTTAAACAGATAAAATGCACTAGCAGTATACCCACCTCAGGCTTGTCACCAACGTGGTAGCATAAGTGTCCTAACTCGTTTAAAAAACTCACTCTAGAACCGGAACTGTTTTTAAATACCCTTAACGAAAAACGGGGAAGGAACAAAACACTCACAAAATGATCACGTGACCATTCAAAATTTATCTGGTAGCCTATATATAAATAAAAATCTACACAATTTAAATTCCACAATATCACAAATGACAAGATGACATTGGAAAAAGGCACAGAAGATGTGAAGAACAAGAGACTGAAATGATATATAATGTGATCGTAAAAACCTTCTCCTATGCCATTCGAGTCCTCAAAAATTCGAAACTCAGAAAATGCAAACGAAGTAAAAGCAATCAACAATCATATCACCCTAGCTAGCGAAAATGTGTCCTAACTCACATTTCGAGCAGAATATTTAGCTCCATTAACACACTCCATCATACAAAAATCGCCTCGGAGTGGTCTTTCGATTGTCGAAATCGATAGAAAAAGTTGTTAATGAAATTTCTGAAATAATGAAAGGCCATCGAGTTCACAAGAAAAACAAAAAAAAACATGAAAATTTCACGATCCGACTAGATATGAATTATGGTAACAACTATATTATTACAAAGTTAAATCTTCAATAATAAATAGTGGTTATGGGCTATCTTCTAAATACAGATTAAGGCAATGTTAGAGTTAGAGTAAGCGTGAATGAAGAGAAATGAGGCGATTCTCAGTGTTCTGGTAAAGGAGGTACTTCTGTTCCTTTGATCATTTTCTTTTTCTTAAAGATTTCTCGCGCTATCAATCGTTGGAGGCGACTCAAACGATCATGCACGCTTCCTATAACCTAAAAAAACATTAAATTAGTATATTAACAGAACGAATAAAATACTAGATCGCTAAATGTGTAGAAACTATAATGGTTCATCGCCCTATAGTGGCTGGGAGATTCCCAGCCTCGTCGCAGAATCTCCTAAGCAGACATCCCAGAATTTACACCTATAAGTTATATGCAGAAGTTTGACTAATAATATTTCTTCTAATGTGCAAATTTTAAAACGTCTTGATTATCTTACCAAGTGTAAGAGTTATAGTAGCGAAACTCTACAAAGCACAAAAATAAGGGATAAAGCTCTCAGCGTTGATCAACCTCTGAGGGATGTGCCATACAGTCGACGTCATTAAGCATCGTTGGAGGGAACTAAATGTATATTAGGCCTTTACAGTGACTCACGATGGCCCACCGAGGTGTCGAACTTGTGCTACTATCCTCCCGAACTAGTCCGCTACGAATTTGCCGACGCCGGAGCGATGGAGGGCTTAGCGGGGCAGGGACGCGGGGATCGATCACATGTGTACCGCAGGACGCATCCGACCAATGCGCTACCGCACAAGCGAAAGTCTACAGAAAATTTATAAGATTTCAGACCAAATTAACACCACTAGCAAGTGAAGACGAAACTAAACATCCTGAAGACTTGTATATCGCATAATTTGAAGCGGGCGGAAAAACACTTGATAATGCTTACTTGATTCACGTTGTTTACTCGACGCCTTGAATCTTGCAACTTCCCCACGTACACTTGGATATCATAGGGCTCTTCATGATCATTGAGTTCGTGCAAGAACTGCAATCAGTCACTGATTTTTGAACGCTACGATGTATCAAGTGGGTTCCTTCCTTTCATACCAGATATTTCGAACAAGAATTTGCCAACCTCAGACTTCGTTTACATAAAACAATGCTGAGTGTGCAATGTTATACTTATACAGAAAGAAAATTTACCTAGCTTATTAATGCTTCGAAACTACCTAGCTTAGTTTGCGCGCATAGTTGTAATAAGCACATGAGTAAAGGACAAAGTCTCATGTTCAAGCCTGACATAGAACTTGATATTATAAGACTGTAAAAGACCCCTTTATTTTAGAGTACTTGGATACTTGGCAGTTCCGTCTTCACTGGTCGTGCAGCCTCGGCACAATTTTCATTTTCCGGAGATCTACATGTTTAGCAGTGGTGATTCCTTATAATTCCGTGGTGAGCCCAAACGAAGTCTTCCTCAGGTCGTCACCACTACACAAAGTCGCCCACATTTCAAACCAAAGAGAGGTTTGCCACCACGGGACTAGTTTGTTACTAGGATGGTTGTGTATGTTACTTGTATTAGTTTACTCTCAGCTAGGCTTCGTGATGGAAACGCCAGACTCCTTTTCAGCTCGGGAGACCCTGCCGGGGGCACGAATCCCCCCGCTATACGTCGCAGCTCAACACCCAGGAACACTTCCCAGCCATGAAGAGGCGCCAAACCGTTGGGAGGTGCTCAAAGAGTTAAAGAAAAAACTAAGATAATATAAAACGTATACAGTAGTTAAAAATCATACCACTCACATCTGCCATCTCTTTGATTCTCTCATTCAACTCGATTTGTGAAGCACGTGTTGCTCGTATTTGCTCCTCCAATCCTTCAATGAACGACCCAATCGATGCGAACATTAGGTCTCCATTATCCAAGGCGATATCGCCACGACTAGTGGACGTCATCATTGAAAGAAATAAGATACAGCACTGATCTGAAAAGACGCTTAGGTAGAATCGAATGAAAATCACGCTCTGTATTAAGATAAGATCTAATGACGTAAGCTGACTCCACCCTTCACTGAATGAAGGCTAACATGTAAGAAGGAAATGGGAAGTTACAGGTTATGAATTCTTGCAAACTACACATTGAAGCTCAACACATGAATATAGCGCAAATTCATAATCAGTAATGAATGAAACACATTAGTAACACCTCTTTTAAAAATGAGGTCCAGGTCCTAGCATAATTTATAAATAATAACGCTTTACAACTCTAACTTTCTATTCACTGTTTACTACAATTTTCCACGGCAGGGTACTAGTGTGAAATATATCCACAATGACGATGAGTGATTTGCAAAACTCCAGACCCCAGTGGTCTGCGGTGAGGGCCGAACCCGTTATTACCCTCTCTGTTCAACGTGCTTACCACCACATCATGCGGCTCCCTCGTTTCGCCTTTCTCTCAGCTAGTTTGCCCCCAGAAAGGTAATAATGCTTGATTTATGTGCAAAAATTTAAGGTAGCCTTTTACAGCAAGGAATTCTAGAAGGGTTACTACTAATGTGCCGACGCTAAAGCACTTCCACATAGCGACGTAGAGATTAAGTGAGTCCCACCTAGTCCGAAAATTCCACTGTAGTTGTTTCCTTCTCAAAAGACAGCTACCAGAAAACACAAACGATTTAAATGACGTCACCAGAAGACGATGATGTAAAGAATAAAAATCCCACTAAAACACCTGAAGTGAAAGTGGTTGAAGAGAGGAAAATATGTGAAGGATGTGTAGATGTACCTGAACATTTTCCTTAACAAGTCTAGGAGTGAAAACAATCGATTTCCAAGCTATTTCCCGTATTCCGACTAGTTTTAAAGTGCAAAGCGGCAAGAAGTGAAACATTACTAAACTTTGCTTTTCAAATAACCAATGCGATGATTCCAACCACTCGCCATCCCGCAAAAGAAGATCGGTGTTGAACAGGTTGCCGACACAGAAGATGTGTAGAGATATAAGCAAAAAAATAGCTGCTATGAAGAATAATAGCATACAAATGACCATGCAAGCTCCTTAGGCTTCTGCTACATGGTAGGTGAGTTGGCTATTTTCACCTGTTATTTTGAAATTCTCAACACATTTTTGACATCTCCAGCCTAAAATAGCACAAAGCTATCCTACTATTAACTTAAGTAACTCTAGCAAGTAACAACAGAACACCTTTGTGAACCGCATAGACGAAAAACTATGGCAACGCTTACTCGCAGAGCACTGGATGTGTAATACATGAAAGTCTCTGCATTTTCAGAGCATACATTAAGTACGACGTCTAAATTTAAATAGGCATTGGGTTTGTGTCCAGAGGGCGTTGATAGCTCCGATTTGAGTTATATGGTTATAGATTTAAGATTTAAGATTTAACACAAGAAGATTTAAAGATAGATACATATCGAACCTATACAAGGACTTACAGCAGTCTACGGAGTTATCAAATCCGAAACAGCTTATTCGTGAATAAACAATGAAAATAACACCTTTGTTCAACAAGAATACGAAGAATTATCAAATCAGTAATTCTTTGTGTTCTTGTTGAGCAAACGCGAGGTGTTATTATTATTCTTTATTCACAAGTAAGCTGACGTTTCGGCGAACTTCGCCTTCTTCAGAGCCTGGAAAGTCAAGTTGACAGCAATCTACACGGTCAAACGCCTCCATAACCAAACAAAGAAAACGCTAAACCAAAATTTCAACCACAATGAACACAACTTTGCGCACCCACCGCTTTCTATGAGGCTTCCACTGAATATGTCTAGTGGAGACCAACCGCACAGAACTCACATGAGTTTGAGTTTGAACTCACTCACCAACTCACACTCACATGTGAGTTCTGTGCGGTTGGTCTCCACTAGACATATTCAGTGGAAGCCTCATAGAAAGCGGTGGGTGCGCAAAGTTGTGTTCATTGTGGTTGAAATTTTGGTTTAGCGTTTTCTTTGTTTGGTTATGGAGGCGTTTGACCGTGTAGATTGCTGTCAACTTGACTTTCCAGGCTCTGAAGAAGGCGAAGTTCGCCGAAACGTCAGCTTACTTGTGAATAAAGAATAATAATAACACCTCGCGTTTGCTCAACAAGAATACAAAGAATTACTTGATCAATGCCGAGGTTAATAGAAAGTCGGTCGTGGAAGTTATCAAATCAGTCTTCTTATTCTCCTAGACTGATTTACTAATCTGTGAATTTGTCCTACCGAGTGTTGTGAAGAGATTGATTAACCAGGGCGCGGTGTCGAACCATGGGCCATAGGTGACAGGGCTGTCTGAGGTTAGTCAGCGCCGTGAGCTCGACCATTCACGAGTTGCATTCCAATAATGACTTTCTAGACTAGCAGTTAGTTCTCCAAATTTTATTTACAGACACGATTTTTGAACTGCATGATGGTTTATGCACTCACATTTCCTCCACAGAAGCTGCGTAAAACATAAAAAAAAGAATAAAGCTCTCGGCGTCGATCAGTCCTTGAGAGATGTGCCATACATTCAACTTCATTGAGTATCGTTGAAGGTGATTGAATGCATATCTGGCCTTTGCAATGACACGCGGTAGCTTACCGATGTATCGGGCCAGTGTTGCTATTCTCCCAGACAAGTCTGGCACCAATTTGCCGACCTCGGAGGGATGGAATGCCTGGTGATCCATGGGCACGGAGATCGATTCCACGTGTATGTCGCAGGGTCGCTTCCAACCACTGCATCACACGCGCCTTTCGTAAAACATTAACGTTGGATAATCTTTGGATTGCAGCTCAATCTTTTCCTAAAGAAGCTGACTTGTTAGAAAATTTGCTAAAAAAGGTTTTCAAGTGCCTACATCCTAAATGTCGTATATGGTGTTCATCTCGGTAAAGGATTTCCTCCCCGATAAGGCCTTTGAAGTGAGAGGCTAATGATCTTCGTGAAATAGTAAGTCTGAACCGAAAAGTGAGCAAGAGTGACTGAAATGCAACAAATATAGGTGAACGCCTTCTTCTTGACACTTAACGGAATTATTTAACACCGTTGAAATAAATATATGCATTACCTTTTCAAAACAAGTTTTTTCAACCTTATTTTATTAAAAGTATATTAAAGAACATCGGGGAATAAAAAACCTTAAAATTGTCCCCGAAAGTGCGAAATAGGAGAGGTAAGCAAAGGAGCATTCTGGGATACAGTCGCAGTCTGCTGGATGGGATCCTAGTGGTAGTCCAAAGTATCTCTTTATTTATTTTTTTTTAATTTATCCTACCCCATTCGCATTTCCCATCTACTGTTCGGATCCCAGCACTTCTTGTATCCGATTCGTTTTCCTCACATTTATCGCCCACGAAAGTCTTGGAACATTTGTGTGTTGTTTCGATCGATGCTTGAGAATGTTTCCGTCTTCCTCACAAATATCATTAAAAGCTGGTCGAGTCGATTCTCACTGGAGTTCTAAGATAGCTGGGCTAGAACGCTCTCATTTTGATAGCAAAGACTCAATTTTTCCCGGACTTCTGCGTTCTAGATCATTTCCGTTTACGGGTGATTGTTGTTACCACCACCTATAAAACACGGCTTAAAGGAAGATGAAACGAGGGACCCAGATGGTGTGGTGGTGAACGCGTTAGCCCCCAGAAAGGGTGATAACGCATTTGAACTCCACCGCAGACATCTAGGATCTGGAGTTTTGCACATGTCTCACCATCATTGTGATTACTACTTACCTTGTCCAACTTTTATTTACTTCCCATTATTACTTTTCACAACCACTATCCTGTTACATACATCAGAAACAATGGATTTAGGAGAACAGCTAAATACAGACAGGGGTTTTCTACGTTGATTGAGTAGAAGGCATTGTCATGTTACCACCATTAATGAGAAGATGTTTTCAAAAACTGAAATGAGAAGGTTACCAGATTAAGGAGAAGACGACTCATTCAGTGACAAGAAAATGTTCTTCGAACCTCGCTCTGCTAACACCATTGCCACCTTGTTGAGAGGTGTTAGTGGAGCCTGGGCCTTTGCACTTCACCTCCATCTGCAAATGATTATCTATTCTAGAGGGAACTCTATACCTTCCGTGCCAGAAAAATCCGAATTCAGTTTCGCCAAAAATTTACGCAACTGTATAGCTGCTAATTTTTTAGAGATATTGGTGTTCCCACTTTAATGGGAACATGTAAGAAATTACTCCTGCTATGAAGAACTCATGTTGCAAAGCCAAAAAGTTCCATCGACAGCAAAGAGTTACTTGACGACTGCAATGCGGCGCTACCATGTTCGTCGACCCCCAACGATGTCAGATATTAAACTTAGGTAGTTAAACCTTTTTACATAATATCAGCAGAATAACTACCTAGTGAACAACAAATATACAGGCACAATAACGTATTTAACACACAGGTGCAATATGGATAGGAAGCTGCATCAACAATACCTTAAAATACACTTCTACAACAAATTTTCGATATATGATGCATTATCGCATAAATATTGCTTATTCAGACAGTGAGGCCAGAAATCAAAGCCTGCCTCATGAAACAAGGACGGAGGAATGAGTTGGAGACGAAGACAACAGAATCCAAGGGAATGAAATAACGTTGTCCGCTACTCATGCTTGAAAGGGGAGGGGAAGGTCACAAGGTTGACCTGGCAGGCAATCCTAGCCTGACTTTGGTTATCTATAAGCATGAATGTAGAGCAAGCACACGAGTTTTATACAAAGTGAATACGATGGTAGCATCAACAACACACGGTGAAAATATGGCTGTTCGCATAGATACTATTATCTCTAAAGGATGTTCATTGGTCCGTTTATCGATACCTTCTGTGCTACGACAGCCAGCGAGTGCTTGCTCCATCGCAGGTCTCTCGGAATGCCGTCAAGAAATTCTTGGCAAGAGAGCAACGGACGAATAGTTTCAAATGTGTTAGACACCTAAACCTCCATTTTAATGCTTAGGTGGTTCGACAAATAATGGAAAACGTGGAGCATTTGCAGCGAAGAAGCGTCCACATAGTTAATTGTCACAAAGACCTTTTGTCAGCTGAAGTTGTTGCTTTAATTATAGCATGGTTAGAACAAGGACGGGTATAGTTTTCTTTCGTTTTTTCAGTATCCCAGAAAAACCACATGAGCTTTGTTTCGAGACAAACAGGAAGAAAATCGTCATATTTTCCCCACAAGACTTCCTTCTTTTTACTGTTTTGGCAAGAGTACACGTATGGTTAGTTCTCTGTGCTTACCTTCAAGGATAGCTATACTCACGATTAACTTCATGGACTCTCCCGTAGAAAAGGTAGTACCTATTTGTTGGCGACGAGTAGAGACCACCTTTCTTGTTCTACCGAGCTTCTTAGTTGAAATGATTTGGCCCACATACTATAAACACTAACAATCACACCCACGCATATATGCATGAATATGCTTAGGTATGTATGTCGTTCCACCCTTTCAACTCCATATTTCCACGCGCCTGATTACCGATTTAAGTTTCTTCTGCTGGACGACGTTTGTCGGAAAACCATTTAGCCATGGTGTTTGTAGATATCATATCAGGGTTCGTGTAAAATATCACTAAAACTGTAAAATTTAACAGTTGGACTTGCTAATGATCTGGTTAACTATGGCTTCATGATTCAATGAACTGTAGGTACACAATGAGCAACACACGTAAGACATTCTAATTTAGGCAATGGCTTTGAAAATCCTCGTTACAGAAAATGATAATAATTGGTGGTGATTGGTAGTAAACATTTTCATCGTAAGAGGCAACGCTTACTCCATCAGAGTGAAAAAAGCTGGTTGAAAGAAAGGCAAAGGAACGCTAACGGTTGGTGCAGTGGATAACACAGACCCCCTGTAAAAATGATCGCGGGCTCGTAGCTAAGCTGAGGCTCCGAGTTCTTCACGTATCTTAGCAACTCTACGATTGTATTTCACATTTACTATAACAGTCATTTTTATAACGATGTGCACTCTTATCCTCGCTAGCTCTTTTCTTTCTTTTTTTGGTGAAGAATTTGTGTGATTAATGATTTGAAAATATATGGCTCGAATTCGTATCGCACTGCTACAAAATTGGTAAAGGACTTCTCTGGGAAGAACTCACTTTCTGAAATCAAAGTGGGAACGCTCTAGTTCAGCTAAATTCACAAAACAGGCGAAATTCAATCAACGGCCAGACCCACGCGCCTAAAGTTCGAAGACCTTCATGGATGGACGTGTGCACACAAACGAATCGAGTGCTAGAAATGTTGGGATCCACGCAGTAGGTGTGGAGCCGGGTCAACTAGAACAAAATAAAATAATAATAAATGGCCGATCAAATTCCAGGTGGTTATTTTTTTCTGATAGTTTAATGATACCTTAAACACTAAGTTAGTTAGCATACTTAGAGATAACATCGTCTTTAAACGGTGCTGTATCCTTCGCGGTTAGAATTAAGAAGTCTGATTCCTCAAAAAGCCACGAAAAGCTTTTTGAAGTGGACAGAGTAATGTTTACGAATGAATCGTTTCTGAGCAGGGCCTTAGCGTGCTAAACTCGTTCCGGACATGACAAAGATTTGGTTTTTCGAGAACGTTTAGGTCAAGGGCGGCTAGAGAATCACCGTAATTCGAAAGGGAACTACTCCCATCACATCAGTAGAAAACTGTAAGATTTGCTGATCCTTAAGAGATACACTGTCTCAATAGTTCATAGGAGATTAAGATTAACCAATTTCTCTTTGAACAAATATGTTGAAAATGACCTCTCAGAAGGCAGTATTTAAAAAAATGTTAAATGGCTGGCCTTCTTTGCGGTTTCCAGGTGGGAGATAGCCTTTGTAAAGTGCTACATGAAAAAATTCGATATGTTATTTCGCTTAATATCTCACATTGCTCACCACATTCCCATAACTCCACCAGTGTTGAACAAAGAAGCTCTGATACGCTTTCTTCCAGCTAAAACTCTTTGAACAGAACGGAGCATTAGTGGAGACCAAAACCTAGAACTGCAAAGCGCAACCAATCAATGGTATCTCCTGGTTCTCTCGGTTCATTAAGATTCCGCTAATTCAGTGAAATCCCGTTGTCATTGCAGAAGTGACATTGAAATCCCATGTATGTACGATGGAAAACTTAGCAACAGTGACAACCCCGAAAATCAGTTCATTAAGTGTCAATCGACCGAGCAAACCTATCCGTTCAATACCATCGACGAATACGTTTGGGGGCGGTCGGTGACAGACGGTTGGTTACCCGACGCGATGACTGTACAGTCCACCCATAGAAGAGTAAACACTACAAATGTCATATTCGCTAGCGATAAAAACCCTTCCAGTAGTCATAAAATTTCTTCTCTATATGATTCCGTGCTTGATTTAGCACGTTCATTTCTTCTACCTTCAAATTATTCCGGTTGTCCCTTTTATTTAGTTTTCATCTGCAACTCCATGGCTGTGTGTTTTTTTTTTAATTTACAGGCACTTCCCTTATCACGCCCAATGAAAAAAATCTGGTAGAACAGCGACTGATGATATTATCGTTGTCGGATTTACCCTAAAAATGTTCCAGAATATTCTTCTTGTCTACTCCTTACTTTGACCCTCTAGTTAAAAGTTTTAAACTGTTTTCTTTCCTATTTTATTTCCCTATTGTTCTAAACTGCACGATACTTTGCTCCTCGCTTTCCTCAGCGCTCGGTGATGAGCACTTTGCAAAGTGTCTCGTAAGGCTACTTATCATAAGACCAGCTGAGATTGTGTGTGTTTAGGCGTTGTTTATTTTTTATACACGTAATAATAAACGTTGGATTGCTGCTTACCCAGGGATTTGGCGCTGGCCATAAAGTGCGATCGCACATAATCCATCAGATTCTGTCCTCGCTTAATACCCTAAGAACTATACCATGTTGAGTTGTTCTACTTTGTGAAGGTGATGTGTGTTTCGTTTTCATGACCACCACTCCAAATATTCCTTTATCTGACTGTTTTTTTCTGAGCTAAAAAGAGCTTAACGGGAAATTAGCGATTTCAACTGTCATTCCTTGTAAATTCTCAGTTGTATCACAATTGTAGTGGTGAATTATCTGAGGAAAGTGAAATAGAACTACCCCTCAGGATGATTTTTAGTCGAAAACTACGAATTAGCGGTAATGCATCAAAGAACGTCTATATTGAAATAGTTTTCAGGATCGACTTTTTTTAACTTAAGCATTGGATTATAATGTGATATTATTTCTATATATATATTGTAATAATATGTATAATAATTATAATATTTGATCGCATGGTGTAGTGGTGAACGCGTTAGCTCCTGGAGGGGGTAATAGCGCTTTCGTACCCCACCGCAGACACCTGCGGTCTGGGGTCTTGCAAATATCTCAGCATCATTGTGATTGTATTTCGGATTATATCCTGCCGTAAAAAATCGTAGTAGGCAGCAAAAGAAAAGCTAACAGTGCACTATTTGAATTATAAGTTTAATTAGATTGTATTGTTATTTGAAAACGAAAAAATCACAGACTGAATCGCCATAGATGCCGACAAGAAGTTAAACTTCACTATTCAATCGATGATAATTGGCTAAAATAATGTTGTAGCTCCCAACACTTGTACTGTTTTTTTGGACAATTTCATTTGTTCTTCAAACTTTAAAAGGAAGTTCTGTATGTGCTGTATGCATACGCTGTACACCTGCTCAGATGGCCCATCTTCGCATGTTGGGTGGGCTTCAGGGGTAGGGACATGTAGCCTTTTTCTGGTCCATGCATATGCTAAGGGTCAGAATAGTCGTCTTTAAGTGTTCCCATGTGTGTTCCTCTTAATGGGAACACACCTGGGAACACTTGAAACTTTAAGGAAACCTGGGAACCTTTAAGTTTTCCCATCATACTTTGCTGTAAGCCGTTTTGGATCCGAGTAAATCTTACCATCTTCGACATTCTTTCAGATCGCCGGTGATTCCTAGAATTTTCTGACAAACTTCTCGAGAACAATGTAAATTTAAGCGTGCCACCTCATTTCTGGCACTCAACGTGCGATATTTAGCGTACGACCAGAACTAGTCGAAGCTTCATATGGTAATATGTGCCTTTTCGGATGAAACTACCCTGGTCAGCAACAAAATAAATGAATAGTAAAGCGCCTGACGTTGATCAGTCCTTAGGTGGTGAGCCATGCAGTCAGCTTCATCAAGCATCGTAGAAGTGCATTAATGCATTTGTGGCCAGTACAATGACCTGCGGTGGCATACAGTTATATTCAATCAGTATTTTTAACCTCCCAGATAAGTTTCATATCTTAGGTGAGCGCACTAAACAAGATCAAACCTTCGATCGATCTAGAGTCTATTGCAGGCCACCTCTAACCATTGCTCTATACGCGCTCGTTATCAATAGTAAAAGCCAACTATTACATAATTAGAAAATTCTTCTCATTTGTATCTACTGCTTGAAAGCTTTATCGGCTCGCCCCTGAGAAACCTTTCCCAGATAATCCGGCTGTCGTGGATGATCGATGGGAAAACCGCCATTTTACGACTATTTTTTTTTTGCGACGGTGGTAAACTATAGGTCTACTCCAGGTTCTGCTTCTAGAGATATCGAAGTTTTCTTTTCAGTAACTCCCACGTCCGACTTTCTATTAACCTCGGCATTGATGAAATAATTCTTTTTACTTCTGTTCAGCAAACACGAGGTGTTATTTTATTTCTTTATTTACGTACAAGCTGACGTTTCGGCGGATTTCGCCTTCTTCAGAGCCTGGAAAGGTCACGTTGACTGCAATCTACATGGTCAAACACCTCCATAATCAAACAGAGAAAATGCTAAACCAAAATTTCAATCACATTGAACACAGAGTCTTTGCATACTCACCGCTTTCTATGAGCCTTCCACTTAATATGTTATGTGGAGACCAACCGCGCAGTGTTCACATGGAAACGTAATGTGCCCGTCCCATCAAAATAGCAGTCTTATATACTGCCCAATATCACGCGTGATAATGAGGCATTCCTCCCTGCGGTTCATTTTCGGATTCTTGGAATTAATCCAGAATGCCTCGAGAATTTTACGCGCTTGTGTTCTCGATTCTTGCGCGAGGATCGTAACCTCTACTTCAAAATCTTCTCCGTTATGTCTTTGCATCCTATGCGTGCCTAGTGGGGTATTTGGTTTACGTTTGCCAGCTAGGTGTTCTTTTATACGGATGGTTTACGTTTGCCAGCTAGGTTTTCTTTTCAGATTGCGAGATCTTGTTGAGAATTCGACCTGAGTTCAGTTCGTTGCACAGAAACGGTAACTTACTGTGCTAAACCTTTGAAAGGGGTTTAGTGATTTTCTTTGTTCTTATGCATTATCTGGGCTCACGTAGCGCAGTGGTCGAAGTTACCCTGTAATACACATAGGGTCGACCCCCGCGCTCCATGCTGACCAAGTCTTCCATCCCTCCGGAGTCGCCAAATCACACTTTTATTATCCTTTCTTGGTTGTTTTTACATAACCTCAAGTTAAGCCTTGAGCAGTATTTCCATCACCTCTACCGTGCATTTATCTGTTAGAAAGACGCATGGGATAGTATTATGGGAATATGAGGAACAAATCAAACAAGAAAACGTTACTTCCTAGTCTGTCTAGTTTTTATATAATTATTGTAGTTTACCACAGTTGCAAGTTGACAATAGCAAATTTTATGGTAGCAGTTCACAACGTAGACCTTACGGACAACAAGTATATCGGTAATGTATTACTGTTATAAAGGATAAGGGATAAAGCTCTCGGCGTTGATCAATCCTTGAGGAATGCCCCATGCATTCGATTTCACTAAGTATCGTTGGAGGTGATTGAATGCATATCTGGCCTTTACAATGACTCGCGGTGGCTTGCCGATGTATCGAGCCAGTGCTGCTATCCTCCCAGATAACTCTGGTACCAATTTTCCGACCTCGGAGGGATGGAAGGCTTGGTGGGCCATGGGTGCAGGGATCGATTCTGCAGCTTCTCGCATTCCAACCACTGCGCCACACGCCCCCTTGTATTACTGTTATAGGACTAGTAATCTCAGACCTAATTGATGCCTAAATAGTCTTCCTAAACTTGGAGAGCTAAAAAATTATGATTCTTATCTTGACATATCTTGTCTTCAAGAAGAAACTCATTAGTTGCTTCAATAGTTGTTGATTTCGAGCATTCGACGGTTGAATTGTATTGCCAGACTGCTTCGCATAGATGAGATCGTTCCTCTATGATTTTAAAATTAAGGCAAGGGGCAAGGCAAATCTCCATTAAAATTCTCCGTTGATTTTCTTGCAAAAAAAATTCCGTCATTCTCTAGTGTTTTGGCATGATTCCATGATTTTTCCAGTTTTAGTGCAGCTCATTATTAGGATACACGAAGTTCGTTACTCTTCGACTTTGTCTTTGCACTAACAAAACCTTCCATCCGTTCATTGTCGGCTAGAAATCGCATCGTGTCACGTCACAACAAATGAAACCCAGTTTTGCTCATTTTTCGAACTGTTACTGAAGCATTTCTGGTCACTAATATAAATATCAAGGATTTACGTTCATTATTATTTCAACCTCTCAACGGTTTACCGTCTCATTGTCGCTGGGAGGTGTTCCTCGGTGTCGGGCTGCGATGCACAGCTGGCAGGTTCATCCCCTCGGCAGGGTCTCCCAAGCTGAGAAGAAGTCCGGCTTATCTACCAAGAAGCCTAGCTCAGAGTAAACCAATACCAGGATCTATCACAGTCCTGGCATCAGACTAGTCGCATGGTGGCAAATCACCCTCTTCACAAGGGTGGGGAATGCCTGCGGTGGTGACGACCTAGGGCAGGCTCTTGTTAGGATGACCTAAGGACTCCAAGGAAACACATTAACTAAACCAGCAAAACTCCGAAAAATAGAAGTAGTGCTGGGATCCGCACAACTAGTGAGGACGGGCCGTCTAAGTAAGTATCCAAGTACTAATTCAACAGTGCGTTTTCCTTTAAGTGAAGGTTTTTTAGAACTTTATTTTGGATTTCACTCCTATTTGAAGAGACCATATTTTTCCAGTTTTCTAGCCTTTTACGAGCTTTTCACAATTTCTGACTCTAATGGGAACACGAAGGTCGTTTGATAGGGCGTAGTGCGAAATTTTTTAAAACAATAGTCATCATCTTAACCTTCTTATTTTCTGCCTACTCTTTTTAATGGCAAAGTATGTAATGCGAAATATAACTTCAATGACGCTGCGATATTTGCAATACTCCCGATCAAAGGTGCCTTCGGTGGGGAACGAACACGCTATTGTCCTTTCCGGGAAGTAACGCGTTCCCAACCCCAACATGCGGATCCTTCGTTCCACTTGCCTCTCAGCTAATTCTATCGATCACTGGCACCAGCAATGACCCGTCAGCAGTCATCATTTAACAGTAGGAAATTTGGGTTTTCCTGAACTCATCTTGAAGAATCAGTTCTACAGGTGAACGACAAAGGATAAAACACTCTGCGTAGATCACTTGATGGTGCACCATGTATTCGAATCCACTCGTACTATAATAGAAATGGTTCAATGCATATCATGCCTATGTGGTAACTTTTTGACGTTTACTGATGAATCAGGGGGGGGCGTTTTTTATCCTATTAGACTGGTGTGGTATCAATGCGTCGCCTGGAACTCTTTGCCTTCCCCCCAAGCTGGATCGAACCAAAGAATGCGTGAGTTGTAGTGCACCTCTTATCACTGAACCAAAGCACTGCACGCCATCTGTTCGGGAACGTGTGTCAAGTTTGCTATAAGTGTATTTCAAGAAGCAAAATGTAAGTTTTTTTCTCGAGGTCGGCAATCGAAAGCATGATACATACATGAGCGATAGACCGACGTTGAACACTTTATTCTTTTAGTAACTCTCACGTCCGACTTTCTATTAACCTCGCATTAATGGAATAATTCTTTTTACTTCTGCTTAGCAAAGACGAGGTGTTATTTTATTTCTTTATTTACGTACAAGCTGACGTTTCGGCGGATTTCGCCTTCTTCAGAGCCTGGAAAGGTCACGTTGACTGCAATCTATACGGCCAAATACCTCCATAACCAAACAGAGAAAATGCTAAACCAAAATTTCAATCACACTGAACACAGAGTCTTTGCACACTCACCGCTTTCTATGAGCCTTCCACTTAATATGTTGTGTGGAGACCATCCGCGCAGTGTTCACATGGAAACGTAATGTGCCCGTCCCATCAAAATAGTAGTCTTGGAAACTGCCTAATATCACGCGTGATAATGAGGCATTCCTCCCTGCGGTTCATTTTCGGATTCTTGGAATTAATCCAGAATGCCTCGAGAATTTTACGCGCTTGTGTTCTCGATTCTTGCGCGAGGATCGTAACCTCTACTTCAAAGTCCTCCCGCTCATGTCTCCGCGTCCTATGCGTGCCTAGTGGGGTATTTGGTTTACGTTTGCCGACTAGGTGTTCTTTTGTACGGATGCAGAGTGGTCTACCCGTTTCGCCAACGTATTCGTCTCCGCACACTTTACAAGAGATCAGATAGACTGTACCCGAACTCATGCAGTCACCGTCTCTACCATTGGGGCAAATTCTGCAATTTTGTGTTGCACATAGACGGTCGTATAAGCGGTTACGAATTAGCTGGCGTCTTAGATTAGAACTTAGAAATTAAAACTTTATTCTTTATTTAAAAAGGAAAAAAATAAACTATTTCGCATAAATCCCAAGGCTGACTTTCTGTTAACCTTGGTATCGATTGATAATTTGATGTTTTTGTTCAATAAGCAGACACGAGGTTGTTAATACAGAATTTATTAGGATACAATAGCTGACTTTTCGGCGGTTTCGCCTTCTTCAGAACCTGGAAAGGTCAAATTGAGATGCGATCTACTCAGCCAAACACTTTCATAACCCTAGCATATATTACCTGCATCACCTGTAGTCCCGTCGATCGTCGAGTGACTCGAGCGGGCGCCAGTAAATCCTCCATTTTTCCCTATCGCGTGCAAGAGTAGCCCAGTGGGTTCTGCTCGCTTTAGGGACTCGTCGAGCATCATATCTTTCTTCTAGGCTCTTCGTGAAGAACTCTGACCATCGGGTCGGTGGTCTTCCTGCAGTACGTTTGACATCCTGAGGAATCCAGTTACTAACAGCTCTTGTCCATCGGATATCATTCATGTGCATTACGTGTCTGGCCCACCTTATCTTCGACTGTTTGGCGTATAGAACGGCATCTCTGATTTTTGATCGTTGACGCAGGTCGGAGCTATGCATCCTATCCCTTACTTGTGTGAAACGGGACCCTCCTTGCATCGTCCTTTCGACAGCGGGTTCGATAACGCTGAGTGATCTTTCATCGTGCGTCTACCTGCGTCTCAGGGGAGCAAAGGTCGCTTCTGGTCCGCGATTAACCCCTTATCCGCCACCTGGGGACGCGCCACGTAGCCTCGCGACTAACCGTGTCAAGATCCCTCATATGAAGGAGATCCGTGGACCCTAGCATATAAGGCTTAACAAATACGTTTGTATTCGCATAAGAAACAGCTTTATTTAAGCACCTACCGTTTATTTGTTGTAAGTATCTAAGTTAGTTGGTGGATAGCAGACGCACAGGGTAATACATGGGCGAGGACTGCCTGTGTCAGGTCAATAGATTAGCCTTAGGTATGGCGCCAGGTCACACGTGATGACGAGACACTCCTCTTTGCGGTTCGTTTTTGAATTTTTGGAACTGATCCAAAACGCTTCAAGAGTTTTATGCTCTGATGTCTTCGATTCGTGCATGAGGATTGTTACTCCTACTTCAAAATCTTCTCCGTTGTGTTCCTATATCCTATGCGCGCCAAGTGGAGTGTTTTTTTTAATTTAGATTTATCGACTAGATGTTCTTTTATGCGGATGCAGGGCCCTCTACCTGTTTCGACAACGTATTCGTCTTCGCACGCTTTACAAGAGATCAGATAGACTGTACTCGAGCTCATGCAATCACCGTCTCTACCGTTAAGGCAATGCAGCTTTTCGTTGTACAATACGGTCGTATGGGCGGATGCGAACTAGCTGGCGTCTTAGAGTGTCCGATGGTATTTCAATCACTCTTACGGAATTCTCTAGATCGGCCCTTATTAAGCGACGTTTTATGGCTGCACTTATTCTTATTTCGTTTGAAATAAAAGGTAAAACGAACTGAGCCTTGTTTGAAATAATAGCCTTGCAATAGCCTCTCTACCTGTACACACGCGAGTGGCAGTTCGAAACATATTTCTTCTAAGCGCCCTTTTAGTGTGTTAGGAATAAGTGGAGGTAATGAACCATTATATTCTTACTTCTTGAGTTTCGATACCATTTTGTGATGTAGCCGTTTTCGGATAGCTTAATTTGAACGTTTAGAAATGGAGGCCAGTTTTCCTTCGGTTTCTCACGAGTGAAATTTATGTACTGTGACTGTTTGTTCAATAACTCAAAGCATTTGTCCATCTCCTCTTGTGTGGAGCAGATGACAAAACAATTATCTATATACCTACAGTAGGAAGGTTAGGTTTCATCTGCCAGGGTTATGAAAGTGTTTGGCTGTGTAGATTGCATCTCAATTTGACCATTCCAGGCTCTGAAGAAGGCGAAACCGCCGAAACGTCAGCTATTGTATCCTAACAAATTCTATAGTAACAACTTCATGTCTGCCTATTAGAGAAAGAAATCGAATTATTTCGTATAAAATGTACGTGTATATCCCTACTCTCTCCGTTTTTAATGAAAACGTCGAGGTCACTCTTTGTTGGTCACTAGTGGTCACATGAATTGCACCTAGATCATCTCGTGATTTTTACGACATTCAAAGGGACAAGAGGATAAAGCGCTCGGCTTTGATCAATCCCCACCGAGCGTGACATGCATTCGACTTAGTCAAGTGTTGCAGAGGTGATTAAATGCATATCTGGCATATACAGTAACTTGCGGTGGTTTAAAGATGTTTAAAGTCAATGTTTTTATCACATCACATCTCACAGAAGGCTACTACCAATTTGCAAACCCCGGAGCGATAGAAGGCTTGGTTAGCTCGAACGCAGAATTGAACCAGTAGCAAGTGCATATTGCAGGACCCCTGTAACAATTGTTGTACGCGACTGTGATTTTCTGAAACAATGCGCCAATTTTTCCCATGTTTTTCTGAGATTGATCAGCGCAACACCAAAAAATCTATGCAACTAGTGTAACTGTAGAGAACACTGTTTCTAATGAGGAAACAGTATACGTAAATTCTATGCATGGTTCGAATCTCATGTGGTCCAGTTCTCTCTCGTCGGCCTGCTCAGATGTGTTTACACTTGGATTCGAAATGGTTTCGAATCAGTCAAATGAAATGACACACACACTGTATAACAGCGCATCGTCACATTATTCTCTGAACGAATCAGTGATAGGTGTTTTATTTTATTTCCAACTATAATCGATTTGAAATGTGTCAAAATGTCATTTAGGATTCCTTTCCCATTCATCGTGTGGACCACAATGCACTTTGACATGAATTATTCAGAAGTAGACAGAAAAATACTTTTGAGAATGTTCTTCATAAAATGGAAATGACCACAATAATTCTGAGGTATTTGCAAAACTCTGGACCTAAGGTATCTGCGGTGGGGAACGAACGCGCTCTTACGCTCATCCGAAAGACCGGCAAGGTGTGGTGGTGTACGCGTTAGCTCCCGGATAGGGTAATAGCGCGTTCGTTCCTCAACGCAGATACCTGCGGCCCGGAGTTTTGCACATATCTCGGCATCATTTTCATTGTATCACACATAATACCCTTCCATGAAAATTGTAAAAGGCAGTAAATAAAAAGATAACAAAATGGGGATATTTTCTATTTTAACATGCATCATATTGTAGGCGCGAATCGGTGGTTGTCTTATGGATTGAATGATCAAGCAGTGAGTGGAATAATTAGTCGGTTGCATGTTGTTGAGTTTGGATCGCAATGGTTAATCGTTCTAGCGAATTTAGTGGAGAGTTTTAAGTGCTAAACAATCCGGCAGCGACGAAGCGCTGTTTTTGTTTAAACGTATCAAATTTCCTAATAGGTTTACGATATCGCGTTCGTGTCCATCCGTGAAAGTCCATCGGTCGTATACTGAGATTGTTCGCCATCGTGGTAGCTTTAGAACCTTTCCAAAATTAGTTGTCCTTACTGGAAAGCTTTCTTCTAACCAAATACCTGCTCTGTTCATATCTCTGTTAGTGCTTGTCTTCTACTACTTCTTATTCGTAAGCACATCAAATCAGTGTTATGTCGATCATGATTGTCCGCATGGGGACCCTGTGAAGAAATTACAAGGTCTATGGGTTACTAAACCCCTCACTTCTTTTTTAAAAGGGCTGAATTATAAAAGATTTTTGGTGTTGTTCTTTTTTTCAGCAATCGCGTGGTTGTTATTCAGCACACGTTTGCGTTCTCACAATTATAGCACTTGCAACATAACGGTAGCTGACGTTTCGGTAGCATCGCCTGCTTCAGAACCTATAAGAGTACAATAGTATGTAATTTGCTAGGTCAAACGCTTCAGCAACGCCAACAGAAAGACGAAAATCTGAACAATAATTACACGATCACCGGCTTCTCGAAAAACCCACCGTTTTTACCTGCTTTGTACCAAGGAAGAACAGCTGCTTAGAGTCGCATATGGTTGATTACTGCACCACCTCACAGCAAAAATCAGTTCTGAGATACGGGGCTAGATCACGCGTTATCTTCCTTTTCATTCTTTCAGAAATTTTGGTGGTTTTTAAATCAAATGTCGCAGGTAAAGACGCAATATGAGAAGAGGTCATGGATTTCTTCATATTCGGTTTGAGCTCGATTTTTGCAGACACAGCTGGAGTATATTTAGACATTCAAAACTGCTTGATGTATAGTATTTTTTTCTTTAGCATAGAAAAGCGTAGAATACTCCAAAAGGATGAAAAAAGCCCTCATTTTTAAAACTGTCGTGTTTCACTATCCTGTTGAGATATTTGCAAAACTTGGACCCCAGTCCAGATTTGTACCCACGGTTACCGTTTCCGGGGGCTCCGTGTTACCAGTTGCACCAATGAGCCTTTCTCTCATCCAGTTCTTACCCTAAGGGTGCCCATCAGCGGGAATGATCTGGGGAGCACAAATTGGCATTGAACATAATGGCCCCGGAAATTGTAGTCGCGGACTCGAATCTAGCCTGGGCTCCAAGTTTTGCAAGCATCTCAGCATCATTGCGGTTGTATTTCACACAACACCGTTCTATGAGAAAAGCAATAGGCAGTAGATAAAAAGCTATATCTTGTTTCAAATTCTAGAACATGCAAGCTCACTATTTCTTTCAAGTTGGTCTAATGTCAAATTTTTCCTACCGCTTTATTTTACGGCTCACGTGAAGACTGTAGTGCTAATTTCGAACATGTGAAATTTTTATACTGAAAGTTTCGAGAAGGTTAAAGTAAATTTGCGCAAAAAAGGCGCCCGAATATATCAACTTTACCTGGGTGTTTCTTAATGGTAGGCAAGCAAAAGATAAAGCTATCGGCGTTGATCAATCCCTGAGCGCCATGCATTCGACTTCATTAAGTATCGTTGGAGGTGACTGAATGCATATCTGGCCTTTACAATGACTAGCGGTGGCCTGCCGATGTATCGAGCCAGTGCTGCTATCCTCCCAGACGAGTCTGGTACCAATTTGCCGACCCCGGAAGGATGGAAGGCTTGGTGGGCCATGGGCGCAGAAATCGATTCCACGTGCGTGTCGCAGTGGCGCCTCCAACCACTGCGCCACACGCGCCAATGGTAGGTATTCGAATTATTTTATTTTAGAAGTGGCACAAAGTCTGATATAATGTATCCCTAGAAGCTTTTTTCATAATATCGATGGATTTCGGTTAGACGTCAAAGCGTTTCTAATGATTGTTGTAGCTCATGGTAGCACGAGTTGTCCACTTATTTCATTTCTGTATCCTCTGGCAATCGTGTGGTATGAATCATGTGATTGGCAATGAATGAAGTTGTCTTTTAATTTCAAGCGAATTTCTTCTTGTACCATTCCCACTAATGTGATGATGTCTAATCGAATGTATGAAACGTTGCATCAGAAGGAAATTGATAGTTGATATGGCTGTCACATTTCATTGATAAATTCTGATGAATAGTACCATTTACCCCGAATATCCTGTATTTTTCAGTTTATTGGCTCTCTTCCTTGAAGTGACTAGTATCGACTTAGAACTTATTCAGCGTCAACGTTGCGTTAAGTACAAAGAATGGTTTAGGGGTGGCGAGAATAAGTAGAGTTCGAGAGAGCGACAGTCTGGGAGAATACCGGTTTGCCATCCCCTTTCGCCGACCTGTGCGAGTTCTCGTAACATGCTCGACTTACTACGGAAACGATTCTCACTACGATTATTCAAAAACAGTACGTTGTTACTTAACGGAAGCCCCATTTTTACTTTAATTCTATTATTTTGAACGAAACAAATAACGAAGAACTCACAATGTTAACTTTTTAGTTTTTGCCATTTACAATTCTTTATGCCAGGGTATTATGCGAAATACAACCACAATGGTGCTGAGATTTTTGCGAAACTCTGGATCGCAGGCATCTACAGTGGGGAACGAACGCGTTATTACCCTTTTCGGGGCTAACGTGTTCGCAACCACACCATACGGGTCCTTCAATTAAAATTGCTCAATTGCAGCCGCAGCTTAACTGGGTTCAATGCTGATTTGGACTATCCAGATAAATCCCGTTGACTGGTAATTGCTGATGGCACTGATCGATCGAAAACTAGCTGAGAGGCAGGCGAAACGAAAGAACCACATGGTGCGGTGGTGAACGCGTTAGATCCCGGAAAGGGTAACAGCGCGTTCTTTTCCCACCGCAGACATCTGCGGTCTGGAGTTTTGCACGTATTTCAGCACTATTGTGGTTGTATTTCGCATAGCGAAGAACTTGTAAACTTTACACAAATCATTCCACCAAGATTTAAGAAGCCTATGTGAGAAGTGTTTCAGGGGATGAGCAATACCATCCACGTGAAGAGGAGCGCATACAAGCGCAACGTGCCGAAGAACGAGCGCACTCCAAGAAGGAACGCTTACGGTCTGACGGCGCTAAACAACGATTTACGCTAGGAAGTCTGGGACTGCAGTGGAAGAGCGCCAAGAACAAACATGACAAACATCGTCATTATGTGAGTCAGCTAAGAATTGCGACCTTTTGAAAAATACACTGCCCATTTTCGAGAGACTTATGTAAACGACACATTGTGTCACTTTCAAAAAGAGCTTGAAAGACTGAAAATCATGGTTTTTCCTGGTGTTCAAATAGGAGAGAAATATAAAAAGTTCGAGATTTCCACACGGAAACCATTATTAGACTAACACTACAGTATAAAGCACTGGAATCCTGGAAGAGGCCTAGTTGCAAAACTCTTTGGATCCGTAACCAATGACTGTCTCTTTTAACAACGGTGGCGTATTCTGGCATGGAATTCTCTGAAATTCAGTGAAAAGGTTTTGGAAAGCAGCAACATACCAGCTGGATGAAAACTGTTTTCAGACCCATAACATTCTTTATAAAAATCAGTTATTTAAGCAGATATATGTTGTTGCTTCAGATCGTCTTCGTTCACGTTTAACTGGTCCGTTTTCTAACCATTTTTTTCTAGATAAAAAAAGCTCTCGGTTTTGATCAATCCCTGAGGAGTGCGCCATGCATTCGACTTCATTAAGCATTGTTTGGAACTGATTAAATATATATATATATATATCTGACCTTTCCAATGGCTTTTCGCGGTGGTCTACCGATGTGTCGAGGCACTGCTACTATTCTACCTGACAAGTCTGGTACAAACTTGTCAACCTCGGAACAATGGAAAGCTTGTTGGGCCGTGGGCGCGAGGTTCGATTACTCGTATGTGTTGCACAACGCTTCAAACCACTGCGTCACCCTTTTTCATTTTTTTCTATTGTTCTATAAACTTAAATTTAATAATATGAGGTATCGAAATCGAACTACTCAGCGCCACACTACGGAGCAAACGGAACAAAATGTTTGCAAAAAAGATGAAATGTGTGACGAAGGAACATTTTTGAGGAAGGTCATATGCGACTCTGAACGGCTGTTCTTCTTTGGTGGAAGACTGGTGAAAAAAGCGGCTCTGATGAAGGCGATTCTGCCGAAACGTCAGCTACGGATGTGTTGTATGTGTGTTATTGTATGGAAGTAAACGTATGCTGATAAACAACCTCGCGATTTCTGAAAGAGAAAACGACTAATTCAAATTCAGTTATTGCTAGGAAAAAAGAATTGTGGCGCTTCTCGTTTTGAAAAAACACTTTCGGTTTCTTTTTTTTTTTTCGTAGATATGTCCATAACACTGATAAGGCTGACTGTCCAACAGGAGATTATCCGCGCTTGTGTTGCAATTTTGCTTCATTACAGAGTTCTTCAACATTTAGGAGAAGAAGCATCTTCCAAGTTATTCATCGATAGAAAACACCAATCCATCCGTATTCCATCGTTCCGCTCCGGTATGTCGAAGATTGCGAGAACATCCGAAGAGCGTCATTTAAAAAGTGGATGTCGTAGAACTGCATAACTGGCGAGTATTGTTCCATTACAGTGACCGATTGTTTTTTGTCCACTTGTCGTGATGTGCGCGACGCTCTTCTCACAGTCACAAGCCTTTTATCAATTGTGTTAGTACCGAAGGTAAAAAAGGTCAAAATGTTAGTGATGATAACGATAATAACGGTTGTCCTGGGTAATCATTTTTCTTTTTTTGTAGTCCTCTCTATTAGACCCAGTTCACATCAATATCCGACTTGAATTTTCACACCAAAGAAAGTCTTTTCATTCCAGCTGGTTTTCTGTCGTTGTTTTACTGGAGTGTTTTGAGCATATTCTTCTATTGGATAACGAACATACATGTGTACATCTGTACTCCTACAACCATATCATAGGTTTTTACTTGTAACCATTTGTCGTCACAACTGACCTGTTTCTACTTTTTAATTGACAATTTGACCTTCACTGGGCTATTTTAGCGGAGTGAAACAGCCAAAAGCAAATGCATGTTTCATAAATTTTTCCCCTTGGAGGGAATTCGGTTTTCGAATGTTCTTCTCTTTTGAGCCTTGATCTTGTAATGGATTGTAGTCCATGTGTCGTCATACTCTTCAGATAGAACTAACTTCTCCCTTCCACCCAAGACCTCACTACCAGTCATATTTTTAACTTCCATAAGTATGCTTGTTTTGTTGCTACAGCAGTCTGACAACCATGTTGTTTGTATGAATAAAATGTAATAAAGAAGAGAATAAAAATTTGGATATTTAAATATTATAATGATCCATGTTATGAAAGAACTACGTGGTGTGAGTAAGCTGATTGCTAGAGGAGAGGTTTTCCTTGTCAGGTTCTTGTCAGACCGTCGATCAAAGAGGGATTGAATATATTGGGATTTCATTCAAGGGGAGGATAGTGCAGTAGTGGTGATGTCCGTCATCACGAGCCTGGTGCTAGTTAGATTCCGCTCCAAACCAACCAGCTCTCTCTTCCCTCCGGGGTCGGAAAATTGGTACCGGACTTCTCTGGAAAAAGATTACTCTCTGCAATCCAAGTGGGAACGCTCCAGCCCGGTTATCTCAGGACTCCACGGAGAACTGCTCGACCAGCATTCTACGACGTTCAAGATGAAATGGGAATTCTCAAGCATTAGCCAAAGTCACACGTAAAAGCTGGAAGATCTTCGTGGACAATAGGTGCGAAGAAACGAATGGAATGCGAGAAGTGCTGGGATCCTCTTAGGAGGAGTGAAGACGGGTCAAATAAAATAAAAAAGGTAAGAAATAAAGAACAGTGTAAACAGTGTTTGCTAAACGGGAATATAAAAAATAAGGAGTTTTCTTCCGTTTAAATGAGTAGTTTTGTTGGAATAGTTAGAAATAGCTTAGGTATTAGACTATTTTCGAGTTTCATAAGTGAATTCAGTAATGTTTGCCTTAGAGAAATTGGCTTACAAAGCTACTTATGTACGTTGGAGTCTGTCGACGTATTCGACCATTATCCCTTGCAGATGACCATTTTATGAAGTGAAACAGTTGACTTTTAAAGAAGATGATGATCTAGAAAATCGATAATCTTGGTGGATCCTATTTTTCCTTTGTTACAAAAAGCTAGAAACGCTCGTGTAAACAATCTGGCATCCATTACTGCGTAGTTCTCTTCATCAACAGTATTATCGATTAGTACTTTACTTGGGCAAAAAAAACCCCAGTGACCTCGCTCCGTTTGCTCGGATTATCCAAAATCATTCAGTGCAAGTAGAAAAAATATTTTGAAGGAATGTGTAATGGGACCACCTTTACTATCTAACCTCACGTGTTAGTGCAACGTAGTTATTTTCCCTCTATTAAGAAAAGCCTTAAATGTTTTCTAGAATAATTCCTGTTGTCATAACCAGCTTTATTACTCTCAGGTCTCGAAAAATCACCTGTGTTCAAATCAGCGCTTGCAGGCTACTGTCGTTCGTAGAGGTCGAGTGGAGTAAATATTTTGCGCGTCAGTAGTCCCATTGAAAGTTCTTCCATCGAAGCAGAAACCGGCGGGCCGGTTCTTTTTTCGACATAAACATTGCTACATTTTTGGCGGAGAATTAGGCAAACAGGCTAGGATGTCATTCAATCAGTTGCAGCGTGTTATACTCAGACTTTACAGTTGTGAGGACAGCACCTAAGAACACGGGGCTGATTGTCAGTCAGCTGTTGTATGGGTTTGGTGAAGGTCTATTACAATCTTTGGCGAAGATCCAACGATAACTATTTCAGGGTAGTGTGTTTAAATAATGAAAATCTATTTTGTACACATTAGTTGAAAAATTACGTCACAACTTCTTCTATTCGTAGATATGTAACGTAAAGGATAAAAGGATAAAGCTCTCGGCGTTGATCAATCCATGAGGGATGCGTCATGCATTCGACTTCATTAAGCATCGTCGGAGAGATTGAATGCATATCTGGCATTTACAATGTCTAGCGGTGAATCGATTTATCGAGCAATGCTGCTACCTTTCTAGACAAGTCTGGTACTAATTTGCCGGCCTCGCAGGGATGTAAGGCTTGATGAGCCACGGGCGCGGAGATCGATCCCGCGTGTGTGTTGTAGGGCACCACCGACCACTGCGCCATACGTGCTCATAGTATTTATATCTATCGATGTTTAAAACACATGGTAATTTTAAAACATAAAACGACAATTTAAATTTCATGGCAAGAATGTTTTTTATGCTAATTCTAGCCCATCGAAGAATGACTTGGAGTCGCCTCGTTAGGAATGAACTATCCACAGTTCAAGACTTCTCCATATCCTCACCTACTATGGAGTAACCGTAAAGTAGTGAGTGCTAGAAATGTTTTTTTTGAATCACACGACTTTTGGGTTATTCTTTTGCTAAAAATGTGGATCAGCTCCAAATCAGTTCAGCGACAGCTCATGAAAAATATCACTTCCGAAACAACAACAGATTTTATAGGCTTGTAGCCTCACCGCTTTTTAGTAGGGCGGTCAGCAATTAAAGCAATAGATTTATGCAGTTCTACTGTTTCAAATGTAGTGACATTATCGCGTTGTTGTTCACAAAAAACATTGCTCTTTCTCTACATTTAATCGCATCTTTGTCAGGGAATCAACGGCTGGAGACCCAACAAAGTCTATGTGAAGAATCATCGAGGAGAGAAGAAATGTAGTGTCTGTGAACAATGTGGATCAACAGCAAGACTCAGAACTGGATACGACTTATGGATCATCGAAGTTGCGTAAAGACGTCAGCATGCATGTAAGGAGGCACTAGCATAGCCCCTTGAAACATTATAAACAGACACGATCCTCGCACAGGAGACGAAAACACAAGAGCGCAAAACACTCGAGGCGTTCTGGATTAATTCCAGAAATCCGAAAATGAACCACAGGGAAGAATGCCTCGTTATCACGCGTGATATTGGGCAGTATATAAGCCTATTATTTTGAGGGGAAGGGCACATTACGATCCATGTGAGTTCTGTGCGGTTGGTCTCCACTAGACATACTCAGTGGAAGCCTCATAGAAAGCGGTGGGTGCGCAAAATTGTGTTCATTGTGGTTGAAATCTTGGTTTAGCGTTTTCTTTGTTTGGTTATGGAGGCGCTTGTCCGAGTAGATTGCTGTCAACATGACCTTTCCAGGCTCTGAAGAAGACGAAGTTCGTCGAAACGTAGCAGCTTATTTGTGAATAAAGAATAATAATAACACCTCGCGCTTGCTCAACAAGAATACAAAGAATTATAAACAGACTCCTGATGAAGAGGTGACTCATAAATATTGATTAAAGAAAGGATAAACCTCTCGGCGTTGAACAGTCCCTGAGCAATGCGCCTAGCATCCGACTTCATTAAGCATTATTGCAGATTATTGAATGCATATCTTGTCTTTACAGTAACACGCCGTGGCCAACTGAACTGTCGAGCCAGTGTTGCTAACCTCCCAGACAGGTCTGGTACTAATTTGTCGACCTCGGGATGGAAGACTTGGTGAGCCTGGAGCGAGGGGATGGATTCCATGTGCATTGCAGGGCGCCTCCAACCACTGCGCTACTCATGCCCCAATTTTTCAAAAGCAAACAACTCATACTTTCGGCAAAATTGGTTGATGTGTATCCTTGCAATCGTTTTTCGCTACAAATAAGCTAGTGAAGGATATCAGTGTTGAGTTGCTTCACGATAAACGGTAGAATACAGTCGAAAAGCTAATTACGCTATCTCTTAAGGATTTCTGTTTTCCTACCTTCTGAATGAGGCAAAATAAATGGATTTTTAGCTTGTTATTTAAGCAGCAAGTGTATAACCTTCCTCTACCACTCGTCAAGCCTCTTTTTAAAGGGACAGTAGAGCTGCGCAATGTTGTTGATCCGTTCAATAACACAAGTCTAATTCGTTTATTCAATATTTTCCTCCTCTAATTAATTTGACCAAAGAGAACATGTAGTACGGTGCTCAAGATTTCCTAGCAATACACGCCTGCTCCCAAGTCCCATCTGAGACTGGGCCAACCAAAGCGCCTGTCCCTTTGACCTCTGAATACCGGCGCCATGTTTTTCTAGAAGAAGTTTTTCGGATTCAAAAAGGTAACTGATTATTTATATGACCACAAAATGCTATAGTAAAGCAACTGCGGGATCCCAGAAGATATCACGGCTCAACATGCATTAATATGTGCTGATAAGGAGGACGAGGTTGCTAAGCAGCGGCCGATCCTATACGCAAGCTAGCACACATTTCTGGATAATGGTTGCACATGAACTAATTGAATGAACAAGTTAGTGTCATCGTGAAATCTGTGAAGGGAACAACATGTGGGTAAATAAATAAATCAAGAAATGAAGGTTGATATAGCTGGACAACCACAATACAATGGTGCTAAGATATTTGCAAGGCCGCAGACCGCGGGTTTCCGCAGTGGGTTCGAACTCGCCATTATGCTTTCCGGGGGTTCAGCCTAGCTGGGTTCAATGACGACTTTTGCTATCCAGATGAATCCCATTGACGGGTGGTTTCTGATGGGCTTGGTAGATAGAAAACTAACACGGAGAAGCAAAAGCAAATACTCGCATGGTGTGGTGGTGAACGCGTTAGCTCCCGGAAACGGTAATAACGTGTTCGATCCCATCAAGAGGGAGGCACTTGCGGTCCTGAGTTTTGCAAATATCTCAGTTTTATTGTGCTTGTATTTCACATAATATCCTGCCGCGAAAAATCGCAGTAGGAATAAATAAGAAAGTTATCATTAATTGGACATTTGAATATTTCGAAAGGATTGCCTTCATGGATCTTACGAGGTTCAGGATAACTTGCCTTTTGTTGCAACTTTACAGTGTGCTTCGGTTTTTTCTATTTCCATAGAATGCCGAGTTTGAGCTATGTTTAGAACTCACTGCGATGATCACGTTCTTGTGATTAATGATCAGTCCGTTGCCTTGCGAGTTATTCTACAAGGATCAAGATGATTTCTGGCGAATGGCCAGTGGACTGCCGAGAAGAAATTTCGGACACACTCTTAGCATTGGTCATGCAGTAAGGTGCGCTTCGTGTGCGCTGAATATTGTATAGAGAAAGAAATCTTCTTGAAATGATTAAAGGAAAGCTCAGCCTGTACTCTTTGTGATTGAGGTGCCGTTAAATTTTCTGGTGGCTCTGTTTGCCGGTGTAATGTCAACACACTTGTCATCTGCATCGTTTTCCACCTCCATCGCTCATTTTCTTCTCCTACACTACATTTCGAGCTTCCTTTTTTTTTTTATTAAAGATATGTTTCAAAGCTTCGTTCAAGATGTTTGGTGCATTACGATATTCTTGGGATATTTCTGCTACACGCTAATTCCTCCGAAGTACATACAAAATCCAGTACGGGTTCTTACGGACTCGAATAATTGTGAATAAGTTCTTAAGTGTTTCAAAAACACTAATGGAATTCTCCTGATTTGAACTGCGACGAATCTAACTAATTTTGCCCTCTCTTCGGCCCTTGGTAGGCACTAGTTTTAGCGATGTTAGAAAATTTTCGCGAACGTTTAGAGAAACATGCCAAAGCCAAGTGCTCATAATGTGTTAGGATTTTCGGAATACACCGAATGAAATAGATGAAGTATAGAAGTGATCTTTACGTCTTCACAGTAACTTATACATGTCCATATCGTAGCAGACAGTGCTTGATAGAACTGCGATTCTCAAAAAACGGCCTACCTGGAAAATGCAAAATTCTCCCTAGCTTTTCACTTTTTTTAGAAACAAATACGTCCAAAAGAAGTTTAAGGATTCCTTTAATGCTAATGGAAGTAGTTTCACAGCATAATAGTTGAATCTAAATTTCCCCTAAAGATTAGGATAGCAGTAATCTTAATACCCCTTATATTCCAGCCAGAAAAGAATTTTACACTAAAGAATCGTGACCACTTTGCAGGTCAAATTGATTTCAGGGGTCAAGTTAAATCATCACACTCCTTATTTTTCTAGTGTTTTCAAGGATACAAGGTACATTCTTGACAATTTGACACCAAGGTTGCTCGCAAAGCATTTTTTCCTTAATAGCCAGGTTTAAAGCTTCTGGAGCTTGCTGTTAGGGTTATGAAGACACTTGGCTGAGTAGACTGCGTATTGTTGTGACCCCTACCAAATTCCGAAAGAAGCGAAATCCATGTCCGTGAAAACGTTAGCCATTGTGACATGGACAAAGTTTGGCATCGACATGTTTTTCTGTCTGGTTATCAAAAACTCATAAAAGTACTGATAAATGCCGAAATTAATAAGAACTCGTTCGCGGAGGTGATTTCGTGGTCTCTTTTTTGGTTTTCAGAAGTTGGTCCCATTTTCTGGAGGCAAGAAGGCGGCGACATTATTTTACACACCGTATAATTTGTACCAAACCCATTTATACTTTAGTTCACCGTCTGATTCGGTTGTAGATTGGTCTTGAAGTTTTCCACATTTCAAAAAAAAATTTTTAGATGTCGTGGAATTCTCAGGAGTGTCTTCATCACGGTGGTGAGCAAGGCGCAAATAGTGAAATTGACGATGACGATGAGGTACGGGAGGATAGCCATTTCATTTCATTCATCTTTTCTTTCAAGCTTTTTAAAATTGATTTTTGCATTGTAAAAGTGAATAATACGGATTATTTCAGAATTATTTTTTAATCTATTATTCTGGTATTAAAGTTATAACTAGTAAAAAAAATTTTTAAGCAAAAAGAGTCGAAATGTGGACACATAGCTTTTCATATCTACAGGTTTTATAAGTGATTAGGGAGGCATTGGGTGTGGAAGAGGGAGGGGGGTGGGAGTGGTGAAGGCGAGTGGATTTGCATTGAAATTCATGTAATTCTCTACAATAAACGTTAAGAAGTTAGCAGAATACTGCCAACCAATAAAGTCAGGAAGCATGAATTCTTCTGCTCACATGAGGGTTAAAGTAACCTGTGGTGGACTCTCCTATTTCAGTCAAGAAATGCTCTTTATTGTATGAACATAGTTTTTAGAACTCCGAACCACCAGCACCACATATCGGATAAAAGATAGAAGCTCTCGGCGTTGATCAATCTCTGAGGAATGCACCATGCATTCGACCTCATTAAGTATCATTGGAGGTGATTGAGTGCATATCGGCCTTTACAATGACTCACGGTGGCCTGCAGATGTTTCGAGCCAGTGCTGCTATCTTCCCAGACAAATCCGATACCAATTTGCCAGGAGAGATGGAAGACTTGGTGGGCCAAGGGAGCGGGGATCGATTCCACGTGTATGTCGCAGTGACGCCTCCAACCACAGCGCCACATGCGGCCTCACCGCGACACGCTATCGGATATTCTATGAAATTCGAAAGAATACCAAATATATAGCTCAAAATACTCTTTCTACATAGATTATAACTCGTTTTAATTCTACAGTGAGTGGGTTAAATGTGACCTAAGAATTAGAAATTGAGGTCTTCCTTTATTTTTACACGCGTTTTTAATGTGTTCTGTGTACTCACTTCTAACAATATCTTTGTTAATCGACAAAGGAGAGGATGCGGCTGTAGTTCGTTAAGTGCGGAGGATGTGATTGTTTGCTCACATTCCTCAAATCCACGCAAAGCTGAACCAGCCAGTCCTCGGTAACAATCACTACGGACAGACAACGTAAATACTCGGAGAAGTACAAATGGCTAGGCATATCCCACCGTATTGGGTGAGGAACACAAGATCCGTTAGAATCGTTGTTGTAGTCGAAAAGCCCTAACAATCACGAGAAAGAGAACAAGAAACGCTCAAATTGCTAGGTTGCTCTGAGAAATCAGAGCATCAGAGCATAGAGCATTGGTTGGAGAGGTCTTGTAATAAACATGTGTCGTGTGTAAGCAAATCGAGCCCTCCAATTCTTCCAAGTGGGAAAATTAGTGCAAGACGTATCTAGGAGGACAAAAAGGCTAACTTCATACACTGTCAGTTTCACTGAAGTAAGCAAAATGCGCATTCAGTTACTTCCACTTTGCTACAAATGGAGTTGAATACACGCCGCCTACTTAAATATTTGGTCATCATCGAAAGCGTTATTGGCTCGATCAAAAAACTTAATTTTTTTTCTTGTAGTTCTAAAATATATTTAAAAATTAGAGAAGGTTTCCTTATCTAGGTATAAAAGCAGAGAGCCAGGGAGAGAGAGAGGTATAGCGCAAGAGGTTGAATAAATTCATCACGTGGTTAAAGTTCACACATTTAAATAAACGGGCATTTAACATTGGTTTTAATACAACCACAATGTTGCTGAGATATTTGCATGAGTCAGAACCACAGGTGTCTAAGCTGGAGACCGAACGCGCTATCGTACTTTCCGGGTAGTAACGCGTTCACCACCACACCATACGGGTCCTTCGTTTTATCTGTCTCTCAGCTAGTTCTATCTATCAGCGCCATCAGCAATCAACTCTCAACGGGATTGATCTGTGGAGCCCACATCGGCATTGAGCCCAGTTAAGCCGAGGCTGTAGTTGAAATCACAATGATTCACTTTTTATTTTCCGCTTAAAATTGTAGTAGGCAAAAAATAGAAAGTAAAACATCAGTTTTAATATTAATTTTTTAATATTTTGTTTGATACAATTAGCATTTGTCGATCGAGTGATCCCACCTATTGGTCTGAATTTAATGGGAAATCTCTCTTAAAACTTAACACTTCAACATCCAAACTGCCCGAACCATCTTACAAGTCCCCAAAATAAACTTTTCGCTCAATTTTTTACTTTCACGAAAGAAAACGAAAAATAAATAAAATTTTGTTCGCGGAGTACTACCGGTAAGCCTGAGTGGGTTTCATTGAATTTAGAAAGTTGTCATGATTTCAACGGATAAGTTGAAATTGATTGAAAACACTAATTTCATTAACAGCACCGTATTTAAATGGCATTTAAGATCTCTGCTTTCTGCCTCAGTAGAAGGCAACC
>MQTX01000081.1:1003113-1090702 GCA_009735665.1 Angiostrongylus cantonensis | reverse complement strand
ATATATATATATATATATGTATATACATTTATATTCATATTAGTGTTTATAAATCGCCATGTATGACAGAGTGGATAGAACTGACCTGCAATGTGAAGAGAATACTCTGTTCGACGCCTAACCCTGGTCTGAGGAATCTCATTATCCCTTCAGTGTCGAGACATTAGTGCCAGGCTTTTTAAGAAACCAAAAAATAATGTCTTGATGCAAGGTAGAAGCTAAATACTATTCAACCACATAAATGTTTAGTGGAGTTAATTTTATGACACAGAAAACGGATCAACACCGGACAGTTTATCAGTTCACCCTTATTCTCCTAGCAGTAGTACTAACTGCATAAAAACTCTACAGTCTCAGGAGTTTCTAGAAATGCATGAATCTAGTACTTAAACGAACTGAAATTTTCCTACCTAGTCTTTTATCGGAGAAAAATTGAGCTATGACGTTAAGACATGATTTTCCCATCAACTGTAAAAATTCTCCACCAAATAAACAATATAATCAATAATCCAGTAAAATCTCTTACTAGAAATAGTCGCTGAGAAAGAGGTAAGCTTAATCCAAGGTTTAGTGCTTTCCGAGTTTGCTGTATTAGCTGGCACTGGTTGCGCTCAGTTTTAACACAATTTCTAACGTTATTGTAAAAACAATCAAGTTTAACCTAGGTGAGAGTTGTTATATTCTAAACAACGAACAATTACCATTCAGTATAACTTAGTTAGGAATAATGTTTTTAATTTAGGCAAGGAAGGTCGCAGAACGTGAGCGTAAAAAGGAGGCCGTACGGAAGAGGCTCGAGGAAGCCAGTAGAGCCAAGAAGGCCAAGAAAGGTTTCTTGACACCAGAAAGAAAGAAGAAACTCAGGGTTAGCAGTGCATCTTGTTAATACTCTCCTTGGTCGGCGCTTTACCGATTACGCACATTTTTAAACTATCCAGAAGAATACTGAAAAAATAGCCTTGGAATACACCGACGACAAAACTGGATCACAAGAAAAATCTCCAAACTTGTCAAATGAAACTGCAAGCAACCCTTCAAAGAAAGATTAGACATTCAATGTTGGAGGGAAAGTCTCAATGTTGATAGGAATGCATACGATTCAGAGTATCCTAGTGTTATAGAAACTTTTGATGATGAAAGCCGCTGAAGATCTTAAACAACAGCAAATGCTGAAAGAGCAAGAGAGACAGCGTGTTCTACAAGAACGTATTATTCCTCTTCCCGACCTTGACGAATGCGGTAAGGAGTAACGAGTTCCTTTAGGAATACCACAATTCGTTTCAAACGCCAGTAGTTTTCAGACGATCTTGAGGAGGTGTATAGTCAAATGCGTGAACGACTTGTGATTCTGGAAAGCGAGAACTATGACATCTCATATACCGTACGACAAAAGGATTTCGAAATCAATGAGCTCACCATCGCCGTAAATGATCTTCGTGGAAAATTGTAAGTACAGCCACAGTTAGCGGTAGGTTCCTGTTCCCTTAAGGTATCTGGAGACTAGTGATAAGCTTGAAATGTTTCCTTATGTGATGAACATCCATTTCGGCTTCATAGTTGAGTTAAGAACCTTTGCGGATATTTTATTGCAGTGAAGTTCCCGAAAGAAAATTGTAACACTTCACTGGAAGGCTGCACATATTTACGAGTTTCCATTCTTGGTTTTGTACAGGAAAATGCAGAACAAAAGTTCTACTCAACCGAATGAATCTGATTTCAGTGTGAAGCCTACTTTGAAGAAAGTCTCAAAGACTGAGGGTAAATTTGATAAACTGAAAAAGAAAGAAGCGGCTAAGGTCGATTTTCGTTCAACATTGAAGACTATCGACAAAAATCAGTTCGCAATGGAAGAGGTGAGGAAAAAACTAAATGATATTTTTTAAGCAACTGAATAGCTCCTTCTGCTTCGTCTGCTTTCGATTGTCGCAGCGTATCTGAATTATCAGTGGACAATCTCACCTCCTAGAAAGTGTTTAGCTAAGTGACGGGTGATTGCTGATGACAGTGATCGATAGAATTAGCTGGGAGACGGGCGAAACCAGAGACCAGCACGGCATAGTGGTGAACGCTTTAGCCCCCGGCAAGGGTAATAGCGCATTCGTTTACCACCTCAGAGACCTACTGTCCGGAGTTTTGTAAATATCTCAGCATCATTACGGTTTTTTTAGCAAAGTGTTGTTTTATGAAGAATTGCGAAGGTCTTGCATTTTCGGCTTGGTAAAAATCTAATAGCTACTATGATCTAATCTATCCATGGGAACAAAACATTAAATGGAATCGGAGCTAATGACTTTTGGGAGAGCCTGCTCACGGCGTTTCAAACAGAAATTGATGACTGGCTACCGTTTTCTAATGTAATGCATTTTGTTTTTCAGGAAAGCAAAGAGAAGTCCAAGGCTGACTGGGCAAAATAGAAGTATTTCCATGTTCCTTGGTATGCATTTCAACGACGATTGTATAATATATTATTTAATCTACCGATAAAATCGTACTAACAGTGATCAGGCGTGAGTACCGCAATTCTTAGTCGGATAAATCTCTTTTTGTCCCTGGTCTTAAATTATTCACCAACTCAACTACTCAGTTATTTAAATACAAATTAAAATTTCAAATGCAGAAGGTTGTCCGGTTCCTTGTAAGAAAACATGCCGGCTTTTTTCACATAGCTCTTCGGAGTCCATCCGAGCAGTTTCATATGTCGATCCAACGTGGAAAAATCAATAAAGAGAAACAAAGATAAATATGAAATACCGATGTGAACGTGGCTATAAAAAATTCTTGTTTGGATGGAACAAGTTTTTCGGACATTTCTGTGAAGCCAGCGGCGAACTGCTATAAGTTTCTTTTTAGTAGCATATCAAGAACTGGTAGGAAATTCTCAGTAACGACTTTCTAGCCGGAGCACTATTAGTAGGAAAATAGGAAAGTCGATGAGTTTTTTTCTTTGTTTGGAAATAAGAGCTTAGCGTCACTTCTGTCAAACAAAGGTGAGTAATGAATTGATGTCATCTGTATGATTCGGTCTATTTGCCGATAACTCACCATTCGTGTTTTATGCGCCGATTCGTTGTGGGATGGACATGGACAACACAGGTTCAATCCAATGGCGCAAATGGGTTTCTGTAGCGCAAAAAAAACTTGTGGAATCGTAACTTCTATAACACCGTATTAAAAAATCGTCATAGGTTGGAGACGACTATGAAGGCCACACAGTGCTTTCTTAATGAGCAGACACGAGGTTATTGTTATAAAATAAAAAAGGATGGAGCTCTCGGCGTTGATCAATCTCTAAGGGAAACTCCATGCATTCGACTTAAGCATCGTTGGGAAGTGACTGAATGCATACCTGGCTTTTACAATGACTCGCGGTGGCCTGCCGATGTATCGAGCCAGTGCTGCTACCCTCCAAGATAAGTTTGGTACCAATTTGCCGACCCCGGAGAGATGGAAGGTTTCGTCGGTAATGGGTGCGTAGGTCAATTACACGTGTATGTTGCACTGCACCTCCGACCACTGAGCCACACGCGTCCGTTATTATTATAGTATTCATTAATACACAATAGCTGACATTTAGGCAGTTTCGCCTTCTTCGGAGTGCGAAAGCGTCAAACTAACATGTGAATAATTCAGTAAAGTACTTTCATAGCCTCAGCAGATAAAACTTAGTACATAAATTTTTTATCCTATAGCAAACAGATTTCCTTGAATGCTCAATGTTTTGTTGTTTTCAAGTCATCCAATTATTGGAAAGTAGAAAGTAGAAAGTAGAATAGAGCCTTATATGGGTCAGGAATCTGCCTTGGCAAAGAGGAATCCCGAAACCTAGCGCGGAAAATTGCCATTTCGAACGACTAGGGAAAGGTAGCTCCTCAGGATGGGTTTAGAGGAAAGACGACGCCCCAAATGATAAAGTATAGTGAAAATAAGGTCGTGTTTATCCTGACCCCTATTTCCAGCGAAATAAGTACTGCTATAAAACGTTGCTGAACAAGACCCGGTTTAAAGAAATAATCAGCAGTGGTTGAAATACCACCGGATGCTTTGAGACGCCGGATAGTTTGTAATGGACTGTATGACGGCCAATGCGAAATACAAAACTACATCGTATGTCCTAACGGTGAAGACGATGACTGAATGTGTTCGGGTGTGGTAAACCTATTCTCTTGTAAACATGTGGGCCGAATACATTGGCGGAACGGGTAGGCTAGTCTGCGTTCGTATATAAGAGCGCAAAATAGTCCATATAACACAACTGCAATAATGCTGTGTGAAACAGACTGTATAATAATCTAGACACGAAGGCTCCTACTGTAGTACAGAGTCGCTGCTCACAAGTGCTGCAAGCATGATTCTTTCCTTCCTATGGTTGGTCGAGCTGTCAGTGAAGACTAGTACCTTAAAATTTAAGTAATGTTATCCGTTGCTCACGTGTCGCACAAAACGAATTAGTTTAAACGACTTTGTAAGGTTGATCTGTTCAGAACCTCGTCTGACTCATATGAGGTCTGAAAAGCTGAACCTGTGTACTTTGAGGCTTTCATCGAACTCGTGTTGTGTTTCATTTTAGGTTTTTTTTTTCATAGCAAAGCAAGGTCGGTATTCTAAATGGCAAGTAATATATGGGTACATTTGTTAACTTTCAGGAAACTAGAAGTCTAGATCCTCTTTGTCCTAATATGTGTCGCCCGAACGATTTGATTGCTACGAATTAGGACGACGTGCAACCCAATGGTTTCTGGTGTAGCAGTGTTGAATACTATAACAATAAATGAACTGAAATGGAAGAAACCTTTTACTTTGTTCGAGAGACAATATCGTTACTAGTGAGATAAAGCAAAGCTCACCATTAATATCTCTTTCGAAATTATTGCTTTCTGTGGACACATACTAGTAAGGCACTATTGGACCTAGTTACTGTATTTCAAAACTGACTTTCCTTTAACCTCGGCATGACTAATCAATGTGTATGCTTTCTTTGATAAGCTCACACGAGGTTGATAACATTCTTTATTTTAGGCTGACGTTTTGACGGTATTGTCTTCATCAGAACCGATGATCCGAGCCGATGGACCACAATCGATCGTGCTCTCGAGGTGGGGTCTTCGTCGCGCATCGAGCCTGGTCTTCTTTGATGACGAAGACCCCACCTCGAGAATACGAACAACTGAGGACTATCGACTCGGATCATCGGCTCTGATGAATGCGATACCGTCGAAACGTCAGCCGAAAATAAAGCATCTTGTCATTCTAGTTGCCGTGTTATTGTGACAACTATAGACTTATTACTGTTGTCTTTCATTCTTCTCTGTTATTCCTATTCATTTTATCCGTTCTTTGTCTTCCATTCTCTGTCCAGTTCTCTCCACCTCTCTCTCTCCCTTTCTATGTGCCCCTCTCTAATTAAGGTTATTGGGTTTTATATCAACAATTTGACAAAGTATTTAAGCATACAACGGAAGAAATTTGATGAATCTAGAGTCAGATACCTCATAGTGCATGTCAAGCGTTTACTTGTAATTTTTAAACTACTGCGATAATAAAGGCATCAGGCTTAGGAACTCCTAAATATTTTTGGTCTTTAAGATATTGGAGCCAACCGTAGAAATGCATTTCTGTTGCAGGGGTTGATCGATGCGATTCTATGAAATGACGACCACTAACTAAATCTCGCTCTACATTAGGAAACGTCGTCTTAACTTAACTGTATTTGACTCTACGCTTAGTTACCGCTCGACACATATTTTGAGATACCGAGTACTTCTTTTCTGTTGGCCTGTAGACGTTTTCAATCGAAGTTGTGGGGCTTGGCTCAAAAACGGTCATCTTTTGTCTTTTTTTTTTAGAATTAAAGTGTTAGAAGTTGGTGCAGAGTGGTCCTCCGTTCTCCCAAGGTAACACTGATAGGCATTCTCGGGTCTTTAACAAAGGTAGTTCACGAGTCATGTTGATTGGGAGGAGGAGGGAGGGAGGAAGAAAAAGTTCACTGTTTTAGAGCTAAGATTCTTCCATGATTGCAATGATTAATGCGATTGGCTGACCGACTTATCGAGCACGATGGAAGAGGCCAAATTTTCACGTTAATTCCATAGCATACTTATTTGTAAAAAATGAAGTTTGCCTAGACAGGCATTTTATTGTACGTCGTGCCGCATTAGATACATCCTCTGCTCTAATTATTCGGTTTTTCCTTTGAGTTTCCTTCTACCATTTCATTTCTCCATATGCTGTGAACTCTCCTTAATGACTAGCCCATATATTTTCTTCGTATTATATCACACTAAATCTGACAGATGAGAAATGTGGCGAAGATTTGAATCGCTTAGTCGTTCGAATCCTTCATTAGTGAGAAGTGGATTTGACTTTCAACATTCTAGAGGGCTGCGAAGAGTATTCAGAGGGACAGTCGTTTTGGGCTGATCTGTAGCTTTTTTGAGAGGTGCTCAAGTTTAGCACTCGACTTTTGTACAATTTCTGCTTCATGTTTTCTTTTCATGTTTACTAAACGAACACTTATAGTTGGTGGTCTCCGATGTCACACAACCGCCTCTATCTATTTGTTCACTATCGCTTCATGATGTTTTACTGTGCTTTGTTTTCACTTCAATGCTTTAGCAGCGCTTTTCTTTTCTATTGAGTCTTCCTAGTAAATTTTTTCACTGATAGGTTAAGACAAGGTTGACCATGAATTATTCCACTACCGTTCCGGCTCTTTCGCCTTCGACTGTACACAGTTGGTGCTTCTTCCGATGTGCGTTCTTCGTGATCGCTGAGTAAAGTTTCTTAGCAACCTCGTGTAAGCTTATCAATTAAAAAATGCATGTTGGCCAGACATGATGAGGTTAAAGGAAAGTCGGGTTTTAAAACATAGTTTTATTGAGCCCTTTGAGTGCCAACTATATTTTACTGATCTTAACCGTTTTATTTGCCGCCTACTCTTTTTAATGGCAGGGTATATTGCGAAATATAACTTCAACGGTGCTGAGATATTTGCAAAGCTCCAGACCGCAGGCGTCTGCGGAGTGGAACGAACGCGCTATGCTATTGTCCTTTCCGGGGAGTAACGCGTTCAACACCACACCATGCGGGTTCTTCGTTTCGCCTGTCTCTCAGCTAGTTCTATCGACATTTTATTGACATTTCTTGCAAGGTCAATAATCGTCTGCAAAATAAAAGTTTGACAAGAATGTGTTCACTTTCCATTTATTGCCTACCCTTTTTTCACGGCACGGTTTAGCATGGAATACAATTACAATGATGACGAGATATGTGCAAAACTCCGGACCGCAGGTGTTTGCGGTGGGAGACGAACACGCTATTACCTTTTTCGGGGCTAACGTGTTCACCACCACACCACGCCGGTCTTTCGTTTCGTCTTTCTCTCATCCGTGTTTTATTATGTAGGTGCTATCACCAATTACCCGTCAACGGGCCTGATCCGGTAAGCACAAATCCACGTCGTGATTATATTTCACATCGTATCCTGCCATGAAAAAAGAACTGACAGTAAATAAAAAGAGACTACATTGTGCAATCATGTTGACGGGTAATTGCTGATAGGACCTGTACGTTAAAGTAGTGCTTACAGAAAGGCTAAACGAAGAACCAGCATGGTGTGGTTGTGAACACGTTAATGCCTAGGAAAGGGTAATGGCGAGTTTGATCCACGCCGCGGACATCTGCCGTCCGGAATTTTGCAAATATCTCAGCATCATTGTCGTTATATTTGACTAGAATTTTCCACCGTTACGTACGCTGTTTTTACTATTCCGAGAGGATTTATATTCACTGTAATTTAGTGGTTATCAGGGTTCATCGATGGTGTCCTCTTCTTCGATCCCTTTCATTACAAGGCAAAGGTAGATGTAGGAACTTTTTGCGCCGTACGGTTCAGATAGCTGTTGAGCAGACTTTTCTCGTAATGTGGGACCTTCTTGCTTCTTCTTGCTTGCCACTGCCTAGTTAGCATCCTTACGATTCTACATGAGAGGAAGTTCCTTCACGGATGACTAGGTTAGAAGGCTCCACCCAATGTTCTCGGCAGCCACACTGTCACAATTCTGTTTTTTTTTTGTCTTGTTGAGCTTCGTAAAAAATGTTCTTGATTTCCCTAATAAAGAGTTACAAAAACTTCATTAAAAAATTATCAATAGAGCGAGAAAAAGCCTAAGGCTTTCGGCGTCGATCCACTCCGAAGGGGTGCGCCATGCATTTGACCCCATCAAGCATCGTAGATAGAGGTAATTGAATGCATATCTGGCCTAAATGATGACTTCCGAATGCGGACAGATATGCCGAGTCAGTACCGCTCTCCTTTTTGTCAACCATGGTACCAGTTCGCTGACTCCGGAAGTATGAGCTGGGACGTTTGTTCGAACCATTTATCTACTGATCTAATGTGCATTGCAGGGCACCACTACGCTACACACGTCCCTTGTCCACTATCAGTTCGATAACATAGAATAAGGTGCTTGGTAACCACCCTCTTCATGCATGCCCCTATGGTTTTTTTTAGACTTTGTTTTTCCGTTAAGTAGTTAACACTGTCTGTATCGTTGTAAGTGATCTTGATAGGTGACATAATTTCCTTCATTCTCTAGGATGTCGCTGTTAGCTAAGAGATTCGAACTTCTCGCCTAAAGAAATGAAATCTTCATTGCACATCTTGTCTGTTGGACAATGAAAAAAAAAAATCCCAGCGTGTAGATGAATCGTGCATAAGGATGGATGAGAACAAAGAGCGGACTGGATGCTGAAAGTCGCTCTACGGGACTGTTAAGGAAGCACCATCTACTTTTTCTGCTAAATGTTCAATCACTGCATGAGTCATCTAGATTTCTATCGATAGCTGCGAGTGTTGCTCTTTTAAAAAGGTGGATTTCCCTGTAGGAGACGTTAGTTGCCAATTGAGACGGTTGCCGATCTTGTATCGCTATCTTATTCTTTCTTCCTCGATACTACATTCATTTTCACTGGTGTATGCTATTTTGGCTCAAAATCCTCGACGACAAGCTTTTGTACGAAAACATCACCTCAAACTTGTGCAAACACTCTTATTCTCTTAATGATCTTATTCATATATTGTTTTCCAACTGTGGAGCACACGTTGCTGCTAACTATGAGGTTCGAACTTTTCGTCTAAAGAAATGAAATCTTCTTTGGACAGCTTCTGCTATTCGCCGCTATGTGCTAGCTAACATAATACCGACTCTGCAAAGTGGATTATCCATTGTAAAACAAATTATGATCAACGGATAGCAGTATCAACGGCAACTGTTCTGTATAAAAGAGCATCGCCGGGTGAGTATGGCTCGTTCGAGAGTGATGCTCCACAGGGGAAGATCCAGCTCGATGCGCAACGAAGGCGCCACCACGAGAACACGAACAGCTGTGAACCAGCGTCTCGGATAGTCGGCTCTGATGAAGACGAGATCGTCGAATGTTAGCCAAATAAACAACTTTATCAACCTCATGTAAGCTCAACAATATAAACACAATCTGATTATTCGGCTAGCGATGTTTCGGTTTCAAAATTATTGTAGGGCGCTCATTTGAAAAATTACAAATAAAAATTCGGCCTTCAGTTTTTTCTTTTCTTATTATGCTGTATGCAAGCTCTTATTCCACCGACTTCTGCAGGACGCGGTGTCGCCAAAGAAGCAGATCATATTGAATGGCGGCAATGGAGCAACATCCGCCCGAATAAGTGGGCACGATGAGAGTGAGATTCTTCATTAGATCGGTGCTCCACTTCATTGGATCCGATCGGGTGCGAGAATGAACTGCCACATTACGAGGACGACCGTCTTTCGATCACCAAATCGGATCAAACTAGCTCTGAAAAAGACAATGATGTCAAAACGTTAGCTGAATAAATACTTTATACCAATTCCGCGTCACTTCAGTAATCCAAAAAGGTGTTGACCATTCAAGCCGAAGATAAATAATAGTCCGGTTTTAAGAAAAATATCAGTTTATCAGTCACTGCAGTTGATGATAACACGAACCGTCATCAATACTCAGAGAAGAATTTCCGTGTTATGTGATTGTTCGTCCTCAATGTCACAGTTCTCGTCATACTTTCTAGCAACGACCTCAATCAGGATTTCGCATCATGTGAGAAAGATAGCGTTCGTTCCTGCGGACGTCATAATTAGTCACAGGCTTTCCGCTGTTCTCTCCAGTTGTATCATCTGCTCTGTTTAATATAATTCATGTAGAACGTCTCTATTGTTTTTACGTTCTAACTCTAGGTTACCATGAATGTGCAGTCATCTCCTAGCCAAATCGGCATACAAAACTCTTAGGAAAACTGCCAACTGAAACTGTTGCATTAGGTTGAGAAGATTTCCCAATTGTAAGCATTACAAACGTGCTTTGTAAAGAAAAAGAACGGTGAATAAAAATACAGAAAATGGAAAACTAAGAGGTTCAAGATTTTTTCACATTTGTTTAGCAAACCCCAAGACCGACATTCTCTTAACTTAGGCGATGATCAATAATTCACTGTTTTTCTTGATGAGCAAATGCGAAGTTGTTATTATCATCTTTTTATACGAATAGCCTTTCATATCTACTGTACAAATCCCAACACTTTCCATATTCGATTCGTTTTTTCGCATCCATCATCTATGAACCGCAAGAGCAATTTTCGTGGACAACTCCAATGCATATTTTCTGACGCCCGAGGGATGACAAGCTTTGCGAGCCTGGTATAGCAACTATCCCCGGAATAGTTACTATTTCTTCCTATTACTGATTACTGCATGCTTCCGTAGCGAGGATCATATCTACTGTTTCTCAAGTTGCCTGGCAAACATCGTAGTACGTAAATGTTTTGATCCCGTCCTAAGGAACTTCGTGTAGAGAATTTCTCTATCAAGTGGTGAATTCTACGTCTACCTAGCAGACACAGTCAAAATGGGTCGATGGAGACGTCCTTTGTCACAATGCCACACTAGACACAGCATCTCGTGGCCATCGGTCACATCACCGGGCATGCTGTTGGTTATGTCTCATTGCTTGGGGAATGGACCCCGCGACCCGGGCCTTGACCCTACCACCAACGACTCGCTTGGACGTAGCCACGCACGGCTTGCACCGCCCTCTTTTGAAGGTGGGGGCTTGGCAGTTTCTATCGGGTCTTACGTACGACATCATTGCCTGATTCTTACGCCAGTATTCTTCCATTGTTATTCCTGCTGTATTTTTGTTACCTTTATGTAAATAAATTTAATCCCAAGTTCGAGTGTCGAAAGGTTGCCCTGTGTCGGCTACGAAAAGTCCCGCGTGGCGTCTTCTCACGAAGTCCAGCATTCTGCTTAAAGCTAGTAGTTATTCGTTGTCTTGAACTGACTCAAAGGCCTATATTCCGCTACCAACTGCGACACCTGGAGTGGGATCGAACTAGTACAGTTCTCGTGATGATAGGCATCATTACCACCATGCTCTTGCTCCTTGTTTTTAGCATGGCATTCGTTAATATACTATAGCTGACGTTTTGTCGGTTTTGCCTTCATCAGGGTCCGCAAGAATCAGATTGGCACACAATCTACTCATTCAAAAACTATCATAACCTCAGCAGACAAAACTTAAAGCTTTTCCTGATCTGTGCTACTCACTTTTCTCACTCATTTAATATTCCGTTCGGCTCGTCCCCAATAATAACCGTAGGACTTACGAACTACGAAATGGTGAATATTTCAAAAACGGACTTTCATTTAACGTCGGTATGACTAATCAAGTTTTCTTGGTCTAGTCTTCTGATCTAAGTAATCTTGGTTATCCAAGCACTAATTAGCCTAACAATCCAAAAACGTATTAGTCAACATGTGTTTGTTTATTGACAAGATATCGTAATGTTGATAAATAACTTTATTCGGCCGATCTTTCAACGTCTTTGTCTTCCTCAGTGCCGATAATCGGAGTCGTTATTCCACAGACATTCATCTTCTCGAAATGGCATCTTCTTGTCGTACAGAGATGGGCCCTCTTCAGTGGAGCTTCGTTCGAATGATACAGCCTCACTCGGCGATACTCTTTCATACAGAACGGTTATTGTTCACAGTGATAATCCGTGGTATTGACTTCCTTACTTCTCAGGACAGTCCAGTCTGCAAAACGCGCTACCATTATGAGCTAGCACGGAGCGTAACAATATTTCAAAAACGAACCTCCCTTGAACCTCGATATGACAAACCAGCTAGTGTTTTAACTGTACAGCTTACACGAGCTTGCTATGAAACCTTTATTCGGCTAACATTTCGACGTGTTCGTCTTCTTAAGTGCCGATAATCAGAGTCGATGTGCACAGCTCTTTGAAAACGGTAAGTGTTTAAGAAAAGCCGTTCACTATGCGATTAATCATTTATGTATTGTTTTGTTGCTGAGGTTGTGAAAGTGCTTGACTGAGTGAATTGCGTGTCATTTTAAATCTTTCAAGGTTTTGAGAAGGCAAAACTGTATCAGTTACTGTACTTTGATAAATACTATGATAACAACCTCGTGTTTGCTCATCAAGCAAAACAGCGAGTGATGTTTTCACATTTCTGATGAGTTAGTTATTTTGGGGAAACCGCTGAGGTTAGAGAAAATAGCGAAGTTTCTGGTCACCATCGTTACTACAGGGGCGCGTGTGGTGCAGTGCTCTGGAGCTCCGTGCAATACACATGGGATTCACGCGCCCGTGGCCCACCAAGCCTTCCATCCCTCCGGGGTCGGCAAATTGGTACCAAACTTGTATGGGAGGATAGCAGCATTGGCTCGATACATCGATAGGCTACCGGGAGCCAGTGTGAAGGCCGGATATGCATTCAATCACCTCCAACTATACTAAATGAAATCGAATGCATGATACATCCCTCAGGAATTGATCAACACCGAGAGCTTTATCCTTTCATCGTTACTGCTACCGTGCTTTCTTCCTGAAGAAAAAAAAGAGGTTGTCAATAATAAGATTTATCAGTCCTTTTCAACAGTGGCGGTCGTTTTGGCTGTTTCGCATTCCTCAGAACTTGGTCAAATTAACTTGCAATCCACTCTGTCAAACACTTCCATAACCCATGCAGAAAAAACTCTACTTACATTTGCATAGTAAACCACTTCTTTTATTCACTTGCCGTTTTTGTTTCTTTCTATGTCTTCCAGTTATTTAATGGAGACCTGCCGCACACAATATTACATGGGACATTAGTCTGCCTGGCTCAAGTCAGAAATTCAGCCTGAAGTGTGGCGCGAGGTCAAACGTGATCATAAGACGCGCCTACTTGCGGTTTAATTCTATGTTTTTCGAACTAATCCAAAACGACAGTTTCTTGGATTATTGGGCAGACACGAGGTTGGCATAAAAGTATTTAATCGGTTGACAATCCACTGTTTTCGTTTTCTTCAGAGCCAGATTGATTTGAACCAATGGTCTAAAGGTGGTCGTCCTCGTGAGGACGTTGATTAGTGTGGTATCGAGTCGAATCGCCTGGAAAGAAGTACGCGTCGTATGAAGAACCTCCCTCGGCGGTGCTCTCTTATACAGAACAAATGTTAGTCTGTCATCGCTTTCCAATATGGTCTGCTTTTTTGGTGGCAATGCTTCCTGCGACGGCAGTCAACATTCGTCCTTTGTGAAAGAACACCGCTGAGTAAAATTAACTACTCCAGTGGTGCTGTTTCCAGTGGATTAGACTGTATGCGACAGCAAGCAGACATACAGAAAGGACGACTGTCTGTGGACCATTAGCTCGGATTAATTTGATTTCTGAGAAGTCGACAACATCGAGATGTTAGCCGAATAAATGATTTTGTAGTAGCCTCGTATCATTTCAGTAACCCAAGAAATTATTGAATATTTATGCCTAGAATAATTAATAGTAGCTTTTTGTGATGTAATCCAAAACTCACGGACCTTCATCACAGAGAGTTCTCAAACCAAATAAGTGAGAAGTCTTATGGCATGGGGTTAGGAGTCGTCTTCAACAAATAAGCTCCATATCCACTCTGGGAGAGTTTGGCAATCTACCTGTATGCATACCAAGTCTCCACGTTCAGAGCGGAGCAAGCTATATGTAGGTATCCAAAAGCTAAAATCAGTAAAACAAACGGGCCTCATTCCTCTGACCCCGAAAGTGGTCATTTCGGCAGCGTTCGATAGGACGAGTACGGAGAGGCTGCTAAAATCTGAGGCCCAATGGAAGCTGCCTGGATTAAAAAGAACTATGGTGACGATCTGTACCTACAATGCACGTACACTTGCATCTGAGTCTTCGATAGAAAACTTACTCATGAAAGCAAGATGGATAAGGTACGATGTCATCCGCCTGGCCGAGACCAGACGACGCTACCCATTCAGCGCCGTCTATGACACCGGGAAGAACTGTTTCTCGGAACATGCAACAGCAGAGGAGGCGTCGGCGTTTTCGTCAACACGAGCTTGTCCATGAACATCGATTCATTCGAACAGCTTACAACCCGAAGCGGACATTTACGATTAAAAAGATGTGGATCAATACCGGCTTTGACAATTGTCATTTACGCGCCGACATCAAACTATGACGAAGCAGAAGTCGAAGCGTTCTACATGGAGTTGTAGAAGTTCTACAGAGAAGACCATACATTCTTCAATGTCATCATTGGAAATTTCAATTCCAAGAATGGACCAAAAAGAACGTTTCAGGAGCGTCACATTGCGACCCACGTATTAGAATGTAACGAGCATGTTGAACGGCTCCGGCTTTGAGTTCACCATGTCTAATAAAACTATTCATGGCTACTCGCAATTCCAGAAGCCCCACTCTTCACGGTGGATGTGAGAGTCTCCCAATGGAGAGTACAATAACAAAGTACACCATATCATAGTAAGTCGAAGGTATGGCCTAACCAATGTTACTGTTGTTCCAAACTTCTATTGTATTCTATCACACCTCGTCGTCCTACGGCAAGTTTTCCTTTCTCGCGAAAAGGAGGGAAAGCTGCTAAATTTAAAAAAAATGCCACATATCAAAACCACCATAACCTGGGATTTATACAGCTCAATAGTTGGCTGTAAGAAAGGTGTCGTTCTTGGTAACATCGACGGAGAATACGATCGACTTATTCAACCTCATTACGTTAGCGCTATGAAGGCTGGGAGTTCGAAAGTCACCAGAAAAAATCTATCTCCAGAAGCATTCGAGCTGGTACCTCAGCGTGACGAGAAGTCGTACGAGCTACAGGCAGTCGCCATCTTATATTCGAACTTTCAGAAGTCGGTGATAAAAAAAATTAAAAAGAGAAGACAGCAGCTATGATCGAAGATACAGAGGTCGGAAAACGTATTCGAAAACCCATAGAGACACCTCCAATTATGAAAGAAAGATGATTGCATTCTGACTTTCAGACGGAACTGTTGTAGCTTTAAGAAAGGTAGTGGAAAAAATCACTCAGAATTACTACTCCGATGTTCTCAGGACCGACCCCCTCCTGCTCTTATACGAAATAAAGGAGGATGGATATGTCGTACCACCGGTTTTCGCTTCCCAAGTCCGACATGTAATTTCGGTGGTGAAAAATCGGACAGCACCAAGTCCTGACAGGGTGAGATCATAACATCTGAAGAACCTGGCTCAGCTCTTTGCACGTTACCTGTCTGAATGCAAGATCTCTATTCAATAGACCAGTGTCACCGTGCTATTGCTCAATAGGGGTGATTTCCACGACATCAGCAGCTATCGCCCAGTTTGTTTGCTGTCTGTCGTCTACAAACTCTTTCCTCGAGTCGTCCTAAATGGGACAGAAAGAACACTGGACGAAGGACAGTCATGTAAGCAAGCAGGGTTTCTAGAAGGATCCAGTAGTTTGAGAAAAAAGGACGAGGCTTGAGGCCTTTTAAGAGCGTCGAGAATGTAGTGAAAACAGCAAGAAATGTCCAACTTTGTGCCCACCTTTTCGACTCCGCGATTCTTCCTTCTTTATCTTACGCGTTAGAGACTTAGTCACTGCGTAAGCAGAATGCAACGTCACCCATTGTTATTGAAGTAACGCGAGCGTGGGAAGAGATCCGAAGCTGTGACCTGCCTATCACCCGTATCACCTGTAGTCCCGTTGATCGTCGAGTAACTCGAGCGGGCGCCACCAAATCCTCCACTTCTCCCTGTCGCGTGCAAGAGTAGCCTAGTGGGTTCTCCTCGCTTTAGGGACTCGTGGAGCGTCATATCTTTCTTCTAGGCTCTTCGTGAAGAACTCTAACCATCGGGTCGGTGGTCTTCCTGCAGTACGTTTGACATCCCGAGGAATCCAGTCACTAACAGCTCTTGTCCATCGGTTATCATTCATACGCATTACGTGCCCGGCCCACCTTATCTTCGACTGTTTGGCGTATAGAACGGCATCTTTGATTTTTGATCGTTGACGTTGGCCGGAGCTTCTGTTCCCATCCCTTACTTGTGTGAAACGGGATACTCCTTGCATCGCCCTTTCGACTGCGCGTTCGATAACGCTGAGTGATCTTTCATACTGCTTACGTAGGGACCAGGTTTCTGACGCATACGTTAGGGCAGGAAGAACCGTTAAGTCGAAAAGGTGGGCACGGAGTCGGGTGTTATTTGTTCTCTTCACTACATCCTCGATGCTCTTAAAAGCTCTTCAAGCCGCTCGTTTCCTCCTGCTCAGCTCTGGAGCTAAGTCGTTCATCATATCGATTTCCCGACCTAGATAGACATAACTGGAGCACTCGGAGAAATTCGTCCCCTTTGAGCGTGAATGGAGCAAACGAAACCAATCCGTTCTTCATGAACATCGTTTTCTTGAGATTTAGTCGAAGACCAATCTTTCCACACACTTTATCAAAGTCCGCAAGCATTTGCTCCTCTTAGCTAATGCATATGCTCTGGTGTTATAAGGACGATGTCATCAGCAAAGCGAATATGATGTAACTGCCGACCATCGATTTTCACTCCCATATTACCCCATTCCAATGTTCGCATGACGTTCTGGAAAGAGGCCTAAAATAATTTTGGCGACTGACGTCAATGTTAATATCGTTGTAGAATGGTGAAATTTTGGTTGTGAAATTTTTGTACAGCTCACGAAGAATCTTTATGTACTGAGTAGGGACTCCTTGACTACCAAGGGCTTCCAAGACTGCTTCAATCTCAATTGAGTAAAATGCTCTCTTTAGATCGATGAGAATTAGTGTGGTCTTTTTTACTCTTGCGATACTTCAATGAGACTTGTTATCGTCTGGATGTGGTCCATCGTACTAAATCCTTTTCAAAACCCTGCTTGCTCACATGGCTGTCCTTCGTCCAGTGTTCTGTCAATCCTGTTTTGGATGACTCGAGTGAAAAGACTGCAGACGACAGACAAAAAACAGATTGGGCGATAGTTGCCTATATCGTGTAGGTCGCCGTTCTTGAACAACAACACGGTCTTGCTGGTAGGGACACTGAGTAGGGACCTTGCATTCAGACAGGTAACGTGTGAGGAGCCGAGCTAGTATGTTTACGAGGACTGGCGGAAGGTTCTTCAGATGTTCTGATCTTATCCCGTGCGGACCTGGTGCTGTTCGATTTTTCACCGACGAAATGGCATGTCGGATTTTGGAAGGGAGAACCGGTGGAACAACATATCCATCCTCTTTTATTTCATAAGACGGGAGGTGGACGTGGCTATCGAAGAGATCTGAGTAGTAATCGTGGATGATTTCCTCCATTGCCTTTATGGACGCTGTTGTTGTTCCGTCTGGGCGTCGGAGTGCAATCATCTAGGTCTTGTAATTGGTGAAGCTTCGGCGGGCTTTGCGAATGGTTTTCCCAGCCTCTGCAGCTTCGACCATTACTGCTGCTCTTCTGCTGTGACCTGCCTAAACAACCAAAAATTAAAGATGCAGTTCTATACACCAAACTGTCGAAGATAAGAAAAGCCGGACACGTAATGCGCATGAACGACAACCGATGGACAAGAGCCGTTAGTGATTAGATTCCTCGGGATGTCAAATGTATGCAGAAAGACCATCGACCCGATCATCTTAGGTCTTCAAGAAAATTCTAGGAGAAATATATGTTCATCATGTCCTTAGTGCACATCCGACTGGGCTTGTTTTGAAGGCGACAGAGGAAAATGGGGATTTACTGAAGCCCGGTCGAGTCAATCGACGATCAGTCGGATGGCAGGTGATTCACCTGTATCAGCTGATGCAGGTGATACTGGTGGACCCAAAATGCTTCAAAAGATTTGAGCTCTGATGGTTCCGATTATTGTTTGGGGATAGTAAGTTTTAGTTGGAAATCTTCTCTGGTATATTGGTCTTATGGGCGCCTAGTAGAGTGTTACTTTGCGGCGTTGAGTTTCCTTATAATGCCAGGTGAATAAAAGAATATTATAAATTTTCTTCGATTTCTATACGATTGTAAGGAGTGTAGCACATACACTTGTTAGAGCAGATTGTCCGATTTTGGGTTTCGCATGGGCAGTTGTATAAAAGGTGACGAACTTTTTGGCGTCTTAGGGTCTTCAAAGGAATTTCGTTTATGGTCACCGAATTCTCTATCTGCAATATAGTACACTGTTTTCTTGATGAGGAAATCCAAGATTGTTAAATTCACTTCGGAGATTGTTCGCTACGCGAATAAACATTTACGTATTAAGTTTTGTCTTCTGAGGTTATGACAGTGCACAACTGAGTGGGGATTGTGTGTTAGTGTGTATGACTTCTCCAACCTCCGAAAGACGAGAAAATATTGAAACGTCACCTAACATTGTTTTGAGTAAACCTTGCTGTTGACAACCTCGTATTGTCTCATCATGAAAACAGTGCATTGTTGATCAATGCGAGGTTTAAAAAAGTTGGCCCTGGGATATGTATTAAAGTAGTGGATCGACTGAGTGGGTTCAACTATAGGTGTGAATGTGATGGTTGGCTTGTTGCCAGTCTCCGTCTCATTGCCAGCTCTCTCAGTTGTGCGGAATATTTTAGGCCTATGTGAAAAGTGAGCAGTTTAGACTCCATTTACTGTGAGCAGTCTTTCCATCGTTGAGTACAACCAATCCATCTGCTCAAATACATTGGAAGTTATAACGTTGTATCGTAGCATTTACTCAATATTTGAACGGTTCGACCGCTTTACGAAAACCTTGTAATTTCTAGCACCGTTTCCATTTGAATGATCTTTCGCTGAACACACGATTCTTCTTCCAAGTGAGAACCGAGCCAGGGGCTACCAAAACCCCAATGATTAAACGACAGTTTACCACTTTTCTAGCAGGCTTCATTCAGTCTCAGGCAGCGATTGCTAGCATTAGTTAGATCTTTGCTGGGCTTCTTCATGGTGATGTTGAGCTCCTAACCTTTCTCAGCCATGCTAAGGACAAACACCCGTGCCCAGGATTCATATCGAAGTTTGTACTCATGAGCTTCCATAAAGATGCTGTAAAGCTATTCAGTCATAACGATACTCACATGTAAATATGTGATGAGGCAGAATGTAATCTATTTTTTGTTGGAAATTAATGACGTTCGTAGATATCGCCGCCACCGATTGGAGATTTTTCTCAGAAAGAAATAACATTTGATGGAGATTACCTAGATTGTATTTGCATTGTTCTAACAAGTTTTCCTAGTAAATATGAACATATTTTGCTGAACTTTTCACCCTGTTATTCTTCTTTACTATTAATCTTTTCTTGCATTCTGAAGACAAGGAACAATGCAATTTAGTGCATCGATGACATCTTTACACATCTTCAATGTTCTGCTATTCTATTTCGTTTCCTCGACCTACGATAGCCATAGTGACAGGCAGTTTCGTGTTTTTCATTGTAGATGTCTTTGACAACACATACTTGAGCGCTCAGTTGTTGTCAACCTGTTTTCCCATAGCTGGGCTTCGATTATTGCATTTTTAAAGAAAAGTTATCCAAAAAAACTAGCAATGAATTTTTGTTGAAAATGGAGTTTTTGTAATGCAATGGGAGTTCACTTTGTTTGAAATATGTCGGGCCGTACAACCACAAGATGCTGGGATATGTGCGAAGCACGGGAGCTCCAGGTGCGCCTCAAACTTTAGATTATCGTTTCTGAGAGCTCACATTTGATCCACTGCACCGGCCGAGGCCCTTGGTTTGTCTTTCTCTCAGACAGTTTCTTACCATAACTGTGCTTTCAGCAGCCACCCATCATCGGGAAAGGTCTGGGGAGCGCAAATAGGCATTAAACCCAGCCTAACTAAGACTTTGAATCGGCCTGGGATTTGAGTTGGGAAAATCTACTGACTTAAAGAGAACTTTGCTGTAGAAGACCAAATGATCCCAAATGCGGATGAAATTAAGATCACATATTACGATAGATACCGCTTATTTTGAGAATTTCCATGTAAGAAGGTGTTCCTTGACGTTGAGAGACGAAATATTTGGTGGGCCTAGCGTACGGGACCGAACCAGCGACTACGTATGAACATTGCACATGCACCGCACCTCTAGCCAATGGACCGCACACACCAGGATATGAAGCAAACCTATAAACTAATCGTCGCCATTAGTTACATGCTTCAAACTAATTTTGTATGTCACCTCTCTGTAAATTCTATGATTGAGTAGCGGGCACCTCCTGATCTTGTTTTGAATTTAGAACCAATTTTCAAACGATTCTGTCTTAATGTTTAAATTTTATTTACGGCTTATCTTTTCCACAAAAAAAAGCTTGAAAGGCAATCACAGGAATACTGAAATGCGAGCAAAACTCGGAACCTCAAGTGGGCTTCGAATCCACCCTTTCCCGGTGGCTCACTTGCTATCCACCATACCAACAGAGGCCTCTGCCTTGCCCTTCTCTCAGCCAAATTCTTTACTCCAATAACTTTGTCAGTAATCACCTATCAGCGTTTAACTTTTGTTCCTGACGCCTTGTGAAGGGTTCAAAACCGATTCTGTGCTTCCACAGCATACTTGTGGTTGTCACTCTTATTTGGTCTACAGCTCTGTATAGACTCTTAGTTAGAAGTTAAAATATCCGAACAGTATCCCGGGCGAGGTGTTCTTTTAATGCGAAAAATTGTCCTCCCTCTTTCTTTTCTTTACTATCAGTCATGTTGCAAGGCATTGAACCTAACAAGCCATCGTCGGCTGATTGCATGTGTATTTTTAACAGTGAACAGAAAATTAACTGGTGAAGAGTTTTAGATTCTATATGAGACTTATTTTTGGATAACTGAATACTTGTATGGCCTGCCGTCACTTGTAATGAGGGTCTTAGTACAATTTCCATTCGTTTCTTTCTCGCGTAATCGTCACCCTGGTTGCCATCTGCTTCGAACTTGGTGATCTGTGAGGCTCATTCCGTAACCCTGAAATAGTTGCCATATATGAGTGCAGATGGTTGCACATTCTCTTGGAGTCAACTCCACAGTTCTTCTCGTCCATCTCTCAGTTGTTTTCCTTATTATCTGACCGGCCCATCTACCCATCGATGTTTCGCTATCGATGTATACTCTCCTGGATCTCAAAGATTGGATGAGTTTCGAGGATTTGAGCTGCTAATTTAGGTTAGACGTTTATAGTGTCAGATAAATTTCAATGGGCTTAGTTCAATAATCCACTGTCTTCCTTAATGAGCTCAACCTCAGGTTGGTATTGCAGCGTTTATTAATACAGAATAGCCGATGTTTCAGCTGTTTCGCCTTCTTCAGAACCGGGAAGAATTTCGTTTAACTGCATTGCGTGTGGCGCGCAAATTTCTTGATGTGGTTGAAGCATCACTCCCATATTTGCCCAGCCACAATGTGGCCGATGTTGCTTTCTTTCTTCTGACTAATTTTTTTTTCATGTTGCTCTCCATGTTCACTGAATATCCAAGGTGCACTTACGAGGTGACCTCTGTGGGCAGAGAATCACCCATTTCGATTTATTTGTCTTGGTTCCACAGCTTCTTAATGAACTGGGTCCTTGTCCTACATATGCGCAGTCCAATCTTTTTTTTCGCTTCGTGAAGCACATCAGCTTCGCTGAAAATTCTTCATAAGATGACGATGTCTTCGACGAAACGGGTGTTTGATAGGAATTCTCCACCAATATATATGCTTTTCTTATCTCAATCCAGTGACTTAATTGTCCACTACAGTGCTGCAAGCAGCTTTGGTGATATTGTGTCGCCTTGCTGAACCCCTCCTCCTAAGGGTATTGTAAGAGATTGATGAAAGAGATGTAATCTCCTAGTGTGGCTCCGGTAATAGCCAGCTAGTGTTCTTATGTGGAACGAGTTCACTTCTTGGTCGACGAAAGCTGATAGGATTGCATTCGTTTCGACACTGTCAAACGCTTTTTCATGGTCAATAAAGATTAGGATAAGGAGCAGATAGTAGTACTGCCGACAGACTTTTATGACCCATGACAGTGTTTAGATGTGTTTAGTGCAAGAAAACTTCTAACGCAATCCTGGTTGCGCATCGCATCGGCACTCTGATTTAAGTAAATATTAATAGTCGTAAACGGCATGTAGACTAGAGTGAACTAATATATCAGAAAACAGTTGCAACGGTCTCCTTGGTTCCCTATCTTGGAGGGAATGATCATGCGCTAGTTCCCCACCACTTTCGGATTTTATCTGTCTGAAGGTAAGGCAAGTGCACGTGTGGCACAGTGGTTGGAGACGCCACTGCGACACTTAAGTGGAATCCGATTCCTGCGCCCATGGTCCACCAAGTCTTCCATCCCTCCGGGGTCGGCAAATTGGTACCAAACTTGTATGGGAGGATAGCAGCGTTGGCTCGATGCATCGATAGGCCACCGGGAGTCACTGTAAAGGCCAGATATGCATTCAATCACCTCCAACGATACTTAATGAAGTCGAATGCAGGGCGCATCCCTCAGGGATTGATCAACGCCGTGAGCTTTATCCTCTAAAGATATCGGTAGTGATATTTATCGGGTTCTAGAGCTGTGCACCTCTTATTTACTTGGATACTTGGACGGTCCGTCTTCACGAATTGTGCGGACCCCAGCACATATGCCATTCGTTCCTTTCGTCAGTCGTAGTCCATGGTGGTGGTCTTATTCGAGCGTGGTATCGCTTGCTAGTCTCATACCGTGATCTGTAAAACAACTGAAGCTGCGGGTACAGCGGATTAACTTTGTTTACGAACACGTCCGCCCAACGTGTAGGTGGTCGCCCAAGGGGACGTTTGCATTCTTTTGGAGTCCACTCTACTGCTATTTTTGTTCATCTATGTTTCGCTCTCGATGTGTGCATTTGTGTGCACACGTTTGCATTTGCATTTCGCTGTGCACCTCTTCATGCTTTTTATCACAAGTCGACCTTCAGGTAGTAGAATCGCTGGCGATTTTCCTCAACGGGATTTCGGGGTTCGAGACAGAGATCGTGGAGCGACAGAGGTTGCTGCAGAACATTTCTGTTATCAATTCCGTATGATGGCAGGATCTGGTGATAGTCCTCTTATCGAGCGAACAGACCTATTCTGGACTTATTTCTTCTCTGGGTTCTTATGCTCATGCTTGAATGCTTAACGTAGCGTTGTCATTACGAACATAAACACGTTCAAGATGGCGTCGTACGAACAACAAACGCACTATGTTTTACAGATGCAAAAAAGGATGTGAATGCCGCCAATCTATGTATGTGTCATGTCGGTCATTACACCATTACCAATCGTGGACAGTGATGTTTTTTTCCAGAAAGTGTTGTTAACGGCAGTACACTCCAGGGCTCTTATCTGCAAATGAGGATGCCATTTACTATGATATTTTCAAAGTTATCTCTAGAAATTGTCGTTGACTTGTTCATTTTATGTACATGTTTTCAGATTATTCATTTGGGATGACATTTATAGTGTATCGTAAGGGGTTCATGGATTTGGTATTGTGTACAGATTCCAGAGGTTCCGAATTGCGCAGGAAATGGAAGTGCGCTGCAATACACATGTGGCTGTTGGTTCAATCCTACGCCTTCGGGTGTCCTAGACTTCCATCACTCCGTAGTCGAAAAACTGCTAAAAGACCTGTCTGTTTAGAGAGTAGCACTAACTTGATTCATCAGCATGTTCTAAAGGCCTTTGCTTAGGCCAGATTGTATTCAAAACGCTCTGACGATGCTTAATAAAGCCGAATCCATTTCTCATCCATAAGGGATTAGTCAACGCCGAAAGCTTTATCCTTTTACCGTTCATAGAAATTCAAAACTCCGATTTTCAGTTAACCTCGCTATTAACCATCAAGTTGTTTAAATTTCGTAAACTCTCCTTGATGAGCTAACCATAGGTTGTTGTGAAATTTGTTGAGCCTTTCATAGCCCACATCTCTACCACTCCACCTTCTTCAAAATCATTTCCTCTCTATACACAGATTGTGGAGTTGCGCAGTGCAGAGAGGTGTACTGTAGCACATATGCAGTCTTTTGTTCCCTGCCGCGCTCCCAGAAAATCAAACCTTGCGTCACTCCGAGGCCAGTGATTTGGTAACAGACTTGTCCTTCTGACACTTATCCGCACAGATTTCTTTATTCTTTTATTCTTTAGGGAATCAGGCCATCTGTATACTGTTTTCACAAAATAGTAAAAACTTTATTAGTTCGTAGACTACTGTAACATTTAACTAACTTGTATTAAGGTTGGTTCGTACTGTACTTTTTATGGCAACTTAGTGCTGATTGGCAATAGAACTGATTGGATGGTTTGTTGTTCTGCCTGTCATTATTTTTAATGTTTGAAGTTGATTGGAATAGACCGTAACACATCTAAAGCTTTTTGTAAATGTCTATCATCAGAAATCTCATGAAATACTTACTTATCTATTTGGATGGCCAGTTTTCATTGTTGTGCAGGCCGCAGGAAGATGAATCACCGTCTGTCGCAGGGCGAGACCCAGGAACACATCCCAACCACAGTGAGACGGTAAACCGTTTGGAGAAATCTCACGAAATATCAATTAAAAAACCTCTCAGTTGTTCTAGTATTTATCACAGTACAGCTAAAAGCTCCCATTTAAGAACGTTGGATTTCCGATCTCACTGCGATTTTACAGTTATAAAATAATATTTTTTTATTTTATTTTACTTGGCTCATCTTCACATTTACGGTGCGATCCCAACATTTCTCATATTCGAATCGTTTCCCCGCATCCACTGTCCACGAAGATCTTCCAACTTTACGTGTGGCTTTGGCCAGTGCTCGAGTATTTTCATTTCTTCTTTAATGTCCGAGAATGCTAATCGAGCAATGATGTAATAATGACCATAAATCTTATGATTTTGATGAAATCCTGTCTCTCGGAGAGACTCCAGGAAAATATTTGCCTCCAGTGAGCGCCTTATCAGATCATTCTTGTATAACACCGTTTGAACACCTCCATCTTTCCTATGGTTTCATCTTTTTCCTAGTAAAATCACTACGATATCACTTTCACTTTTCTTTTGATAATAATACAACAATTTTTCCTTGCTGTCATCCACTATTATCATTGTTAGCAAGCCATTTATTGCAGTTTTGTCACCTCAACTTCTAGTATTCTATGGCTGAACGAGATTTTTTCTGTACCAATCTCCTCACACTTCTACATTTCTTTTTTTCTTTCATTTCTAGTTCCTCATCCTGTTATGTGTTTTCTTTCTGTTTCAATGCATTGATTGCGTAATGACTATCGTAATGAGGAGGATAAAAGGAAAAAACAACGAGAAAATGAATTGCGAAAACCACTTCTTCTTATGTGTTTTCTTTCTGTTTCAATGCATTGATTGCGTAATGACTATCGTAATGAGGAGGATAAAAGGAAAAAAACAACGAGAAAATGAATTGCGAAAACCACTTTTTCTTTTTTTTTTCTATTTGCCGGTATAATCTGCTAAAACAAAGTTGACGTTTAGTAGCAGTGGATTTTAACAAACAGTTTTTAAACCAATACCTACGTTTTGCTTTAACCTCACAGTTGCTACGGTAGTTATAATGTTTCAGAGTTTTCATAAAAAAGACATCCGTCAGCGGGATTGATTTTCGGAGCTTTGAAAATATCTGCTCATCATTCTGGTTGTATTACCAATACTGTTATACTAAACGATAGTTCGCCAGCGATACACTGTTGATTGGTTACCGTAACCCAACGGTACGTGCTTTTCTGCAGTCACCATGATTTTGATCAAGCTATTTAAGATTTTGAAAAGGCATTTTATTAAGAAATGACACAGATGTTTACATTGTCATAGCGGCTGACGGAACCCTTCTTCTTCTGGCACTTCTTCATCCGGCAATGATGACTCAACTACCACGATGTGGACGACGACCATCTCCGCGCTGACCGCGCACCTCAGCACTTTCCTCTTCAGTCAGTCATAGGTGAGTGATAAGTTCTTGACAAAGGAATGTCAACTTTAATTTTCGCTGGAAGAGTTTTTGAAAGAGCACATATTTTATGAAATCGATCCTGTGGACCGCTTCATGATTTCCTTTCTCATGTAGTGTTTTTACTTGTGACTGAGCGATTCAGTAAGATAAGAACAAAACTCCCATTTTATACGGATTTATTATTAAGTACGCTTTTTAAGTATAACATTCTGTGAGTTTATGCGCAAAAGCTACAGCTGATAAAATTGTACTCTCGAGCTTCACAATTACGACGACAATCCGTAAAACTGTTTATGAAGCAATTTATCACCGCTACAAATCAGCTTGGTTTAGTTATACGGTGTGGGAACCCAAGAAAGGAAATCTGTTTCTAAACGTACCTAGAAAAACTTTGAGTATAGTCGAGGAGGACGATCGAAGGACACTTTTAAACTAAAGGTTTGAGAATCAAATCCGCTTAGTCGCACTACTTCCTCTTACTTTTTCCGACGAAATGGTAGTAGTCTGATCGGAAGTTGATTGATTTCTATGCTTTTTCGTAGACAATCTTCGCAGAAATAAAGTTCATTTTGAATACAAGCATCAATGTCAACCTTTCAATCGCTGCCTATTATAGTTTTTCACGGTAAGCTGTGGTGTGAAATACAACCACAACGATGCTGAGATTTTCGCAAAACCTGGACCCCAGGCCAGATCGAACTACGATTTCTCTTTCCGGGTGCTCGCGCATTACGCACTGCGCTATTGAAGCCCTTGCTTTGCGTTTCTCTTAGTTAGTTTCTTACCTAACGCTGCCATCAGCAATCACCCGTCAATCAGTGGTACACTTTGCTATACGCGATTATCCAGAAGGGGTAATCGTGATTTTATCTGGCCCCGAGTCTAAGTTCTGCGAATATCTCGGCATCGTTGTGGTTACAAACACTTATTTCCAAAAAAATCTATAAACAGTCAGCATTTGGACCAAACGGTTAGTGGTGTAAAATCAAATGGAGTCGCTAATTTTATTATGATGCCGTTTATTTACGTATAAATCCAAGTGTAACGAACGACAAGTATCATGACGTGTGAGGCATAGCTGTCACATCGGATCTGAACGGGGAAAAAACTTCTGCGCTGGATTAGGAATAATACAAATTACGATTAATCCAGCATTATATAATAAACTATTAATACTTTTGTTTAGCTGAAATAACACCGTACACTGTAGACCATACCTAAGCCATATATTACTCGTATGTGACCGAAAATGTTCCCTGAATTCTCGACCGTGCGAGCCATGTGTGATTCATAGGGTGCGTGTGCATTCAGCAGTAAGCTAACATTTCTTACTCACAGCAAACTTTATTGTTTGTAACTTGAACTAGCAGGATCTAAATTTTTGCTAACATGAACAGAATTACCTGATCTAGTTTTCCAAAGCCCATGGGTACTTTTTCCACTCTCGTTGGTACTCGTATCTCCAGCAACCAATCAGCACTTCTTGCAGGATGTGATAATATCACGGAATAAAAACTTGATGACAGCAGCTTCCGAGGTTGCGTCAAGATTTTTTTCGCTTTTGTTTAATTGTTGAAGAAGACTAAAAATTGTTAGAAGTCACTTTACGTGCAGGCCTTACTGCTTTCTCATTCGCTTAGTTATTTTGCAACCGTCATCCGTAGAAGGGTGGTGAGCTAAATCTATCATCTCTCGTCTAACAGCTCTTTTAAGTGATGGTCGATCATAGTTGCTGTTGGGATTTCTGGGATTGTGGTACTATTGGAACGTTCCTAACTTTTCTCCGGACATGTTCTTCTATCTTTGCAGATCAAAGGAGGATTTGGTGTCTTGCAACTAGAATTATTTCACTAACCAAGGTATTTCTAGAAAAGACTACGAATATCCTTATAATGGTAGATCAGACTCAATTCTATAAGTCGTTAGGTCAAATCTTCAAGTTCTCAAATATTTCAGTTATCGAAAAACCGGTACCTCTGTGAATTTATTATTTAACATTTGCTCAGTGGGATGTTTCGGCAGGAAATGCTCCTTCCAGACCGTTTTTCACTTCGTTCACTTTTTTTGGTACCTCGTCAGTCTTTCCACACATAATTGACCTGGTACAAGAAATATGCAATATGGAATAGAATCTCACTTACTAAAATAAAAGAGGCGACACAAAAGGGAAATGATGGGGTAGGAGGCGAAGTTTATATAAATTAGTAATATAGTTGGTTAGTATATAAGTTTGTCAAAACATTTGTAGAATGATTGTTATAGTAAGAATACCACTGTAGCCAATCGAGAGCATTGTAAGTAACTTCAATTCAGTTAGTGTCTGCGGAATGAGACATGATAAACGGTAAAGGATGAAAAGATAAACCTCTCGGCAATGGACCTTACCTGAGGGAGGCGCCATACATTCCACTTCAACAAGCACTGTCAGAGGTGAATGAATGCATATCCCGCCTATATAATGACTTGCAGTAGCTTATCGATATGTCAACTGAGTGCTGTTATCCTTGCAGGCAAGAGTACTACTAGTTTGCCACTACCGGATGTGTTAAACGCGTGGTAAGCCTGGCTCACTGAATTGAACCAGAGACCACGTAAGTTTTGCGCAGCACCTCTAACCACTGCGGTACAGCTACCCCAGCAGTATGCCAGATGTGTTGAATGCGAGTTGGTTCTGGCAGACGAAAAGGGCACATATTGCGGTATCTGTAGTTCCTTATGTTACTTCTTTGCAATATGGTACTTAAAACAATGTTATTTAATGCGTATATAGAAAAAACAGGCCTTGAAGAGAATTGACATCCACATCCATGTGTCCATATCGTTTAAATTATAACTCGAGTATCATTTTTTTATACGAGCTTATCTGACTACGGGTATGGCGGAAGACCACACTTCAAATAGAGTTCGAAGTTGCTTCTCACTCGAAATCCGGTTCAGCAGCAGTTTACCTGTCCCGATTGCGATCAATGATTTCACTCCCTTTTTTGTTCTAGAATCAAAAAATTTCTAATTATGTTTAGATTCTAGCACTCTCCAAACCGGAAATTTTCACGTTTTTCTTAGAAACGTACGAAATCAACTGACTTAAGTGTCACCAGTTCTCTCTTTCTGCTTATCATTATTCTCATCCTTCTCATTATCGCTCACTTCCTAAGAAAACGAATCTATTTTCCATGTTGCTCTTTTTTCGGTGACTCTATTCTTTAAGGCAAGCTATAGACCAGAATTATCAGAAAGCGACCAGTTAAATGTAGCAACGGACTCAATCACTTTAGAACGTTTTCCAATTAATTCTCATTCACTTTCACTTTAGAACGTCAAGACTTATGTGTGGTTGTTGACAAGAACTTGAAGACCATATAATCACTGGTTTGAAAAAATAATTTAAAATAATAAATAGAAAAAAATAAACATTTGTTTTATAAGGACCCATTAGCTTTTAAAAAATCAATTTGTTTACTTTGTAAAAAGCATTTTCGCCTTAAAAGATGCTTCTGTTTTTTCTTCGATTTTTCTGACCTCATTATTAGGATAAAAGGTATAAGGACAAAGCTCTCAGCGTTGATCAATCCCTGAGAGACGCGCCATGCATTCGACTTCGTTGGAGATGACGGAATGCACACCTGGCCTTTACAATGACTCGCAGTAGCCTACCGATGTATCGAACCAGTGCTGCTACCCACCTAAATAAGTCTGGTACCAATTTGCCAACCGCGGAGGTATGAAGGCTTGCTGGGCCAGAGGCACGAGGATTGATTTCACGTATGTGGCGCAGTGGTTGGAGGCCTTCATTACCCAATGCCATTACCCAGGACCCATTATCAGGATCAACATGAAAATGTATTTCCGTAGTAAAAGAAAATCTGCTCATGCATTTTTCTTTCTTTCAGTTTGAAACGAGTTTTTAAATGAACGCAAAATATCTATCTCTTTCGGTCTGCGTCACAGTACGCTAAGTGTCACGTCATGAAAATGAATGTTGGTAAGATATTAGCGCGAACTTTGATGCCTTAACAAAAATTTTCCACAGAATCAACACTCTGTGGATTATTACGCTAACCTCCCAACGGCTTACCGCCTCATCGTAGCAGGGATGTGTTCCTAGGTGATCGGGCATAGGTGTACAGCGGCGGAGATTCGTCCCTAAAGCAGGGTCTCCCAAGCTGCGGAGTCCGACGTTTCCATCAGGAAGCTCTGCTATATAGTAAACCAGTACCGGAATCCACCACCGTCCTGGTATGAAACTAGTCCCATGGTGGGGAATCTCCCTCCAATCCAAAACGCGGCGACTGCTTATGGTGGTGAAGACCTGGGACAAATTTTAGTTAGCTTGACCCTCGAGATTCCAGGAAACTACAATAGCTAAACAAGCGAAACTCCGTAAAATTGAAAATTATGCAGGGACGCGCACAACCAGTTAAGACGGGCCATCCAAGTGTACAATTAAGTACGTATTAAGCTAAAACGAGACTTTTTAAGATATTCGGTTAACATTGAGGCATGTTTGTCTTCTTCAGAGTTCTGTTGCTTCAAGCGAATGATCCACAGTGGTTCGTCCTGGCGTTGTGGGTATTCGTAGTCATGTCAAGCTGATTCTTCTGAAGAGGTGCACCACTCGAATCAAATATCCTTTCTGAACGGTGTCTCTTTACATAGAACAGTAGTTGATATATTGCCATACATATCATGTACGACCGACTGCTGTAGGAATCATTGCCATCGTGAAGACGGATAAAAATGATTGGCAATAGATCAACAACCGTTTTGTATAAAAGAGCTTCGCAGAATGTGGAAACGTTATTGTATCCGTGTTCCACTTGAAAAGCTTTGCATCGATTACGAAGTCCAGATCGCGAGAACTAGCGACTGTGGACTGGAAAAGCGGCTCTGAAGAAAAAAGGTGCCAAAACCTTAGAGGAAAACGGCTTTTATAAGAACCACGTGTAAGTTCAATTAATAATCTAAGGATATATTATGTCATTTATTCACTCACTTCCGTCGGAGTAATACTTCGTCTGACCTTCCTATTAGGTTCTGGCCTATTATATTATCTCTTGGTCCACAGAGTACTTCAACAACGACTAGGAGGTCTTTTCTTGCTCTCGGTGTTGATTCACTCTTTAATATATTAACCGCAATATTTCAGAGGTGTTCGGTCATGATGCAACATGTGACAGACTTTCTCTTTATTCCTCATTTCGTGGCTGTTCCACTATATGGTGCGTTTTCTTACACTATTGATCATTGACGACTAGTACATTCGAACTAAAGCTTTTCACACGTAAAAGCGCAGCTGGGCATTATCGAACAAGTCCGGTTTTTCTTGTTTACTTCTGGAATGACTTGTTATTCTTCTTCTTCAGTGGTTATGTCAACCGTCGACGTTAGATGGGGTTAAGAAGAAAAAAATGCACGTGGAAATTTTTCTCACGTTTATTTTTCCCACTCCGATCCCGCTTCGAGCTCGCCAAACTCATCGTCCCTCCGGGGTCGTGAAATTGGTACCGGTCTCCTCCGAGAAAAATTCACTCTCTGTAGTCCTATTGAAAACGCTCTATGCCGGCTATATCAGTACTCCAGTGAGAATCGACACGACCAGCATTCTATGACATCCAAGATGAAATGAAAATTCTCAAACAGTAGTTGAAACCACAAGTAAAAGTTGGAAGAGGTTAATAGACAATAGATGCGAGTAAACAAATTAAATGTGAGAAATTCTGTGATCCGCAAAATTACTACACAACCAGGCAAAATACGTGTCACACTTCACGGAGCCCACGGAACTTCTCGCACCCAATTCGTCTCCTCACATACATAGTCTCCGTGGGTTTCCAAATCTACTTGCTTGTGGCATCGACTGCTGCTTGAGGGTTTTTTTTCGCTTTTGTCAAAGATGTCCTTGAATTTAATCGAATCGGGGTTCGTTGGAATCTTGCGATAGCCGGGCTGGAGCGTTTCGGCGTAGATTGGAAGCATTTGAATTGCCTGTACTGTATTGATTCCAGATTTTTCGACCCCTATGGATGAAAGACTTGGTAGGCCACGAACTGCGCCGATGAAGAGCAGGAGTAAGTTGGGTGTCTGAGTAATGAACGGGATCAGTACCACTGCACTGCCTACTCCTTTTGATTATAGTTTATTGAATCCCTAATTAATATCTTCCCAATGACCCAAATCGAGTGAAGATGCCATAAATGTGTAAAAAACAAAAGGCTAGATTACGCGATCTCTATTATTTTAGTATATTTTAAAAGCAGCACACATGAAGATTTCAGTTTCAACGAACTTCTTCGACGAATCGTTATTGCATCCGCACCTCGTCAGCCCGATACCTATTTTCACGCCTGTTATTCTCAACGAAAATTTTTCCGTTTCAAACTGGCCGGAAAGATTTCGTTTCCGAGAACACCCTCCTTATGGAAGTGCAAACAGAAAGTATTTCCTCAGTTTATTGAGGAAACTACAGCTCACTGAGGAGCAGTTGGTATCAAATAGGTACATATTCTGAAATATTTTATCACTCATTTTTTAGTCGGAGGTACTCTTTTGTAGTTTTCCTCGTTGGAAAAACAGCCAAAGAACGAACGTGGTTGTCCAGCCAAGCCTTTTCGACATAATCGCTGGACGGGTGGAATTTGTGCCCGATAATGGTACGCTAATACGGCATCGTTTTGCTCATGTGCAAACTAGCCGAGCTAAACCACCTAAGGATCGCTGGGACAAATGTGATCTTTGGTGTAATTTTTTTCAAGAACTTAAAATTGCTTAGATACAAGACGAAGATGTGTACGGTGCCATGCTCCCTACCGCCTACCACACGATGGTAAAAAACGGGTGGATTTTTGCATACATCACTCTAAACCGGCACTGAACTCAGGTATACGTTACTAAAGTTGTGATGCAAATTGAAAGTCAACATATATGGGGATGTAATTGATTCACCGAAAAACACAACTTTTGCCCTTCAGGAATGAAAATCCACCCCTGCTGTGGGCGACCGATGGGTGTGGCAGGTTGTCAATATTCGCAGAGCCACGTAACAGATACTATGAGAGAGTCGCTCCTTTCCGACTTCTATGCAACGCCTGAACCAACAAGCCCATGGGACCCCCGTAGTGAGACGGTAAGAATTTGTGAAAAAAAAAGTTTATGAAAAGCTTATTACAACATATATGAGACGAATCTTTTCATTTTTTTCTAAGTTTAGAAATTTCACTACAGTTCTACGCTCTCGACTGCGAATTCGTTTATACGACATGGGGCAAAGAACCGGCCAGAATAACGTTAGTTGACGAGTTTGGAGCTCACGTGATCGACTGCGTGTTTCGCACAGAACACGAGCTGGTCGATCCAAATACGCAGTACTCGGGGCTCACTACGGACAAATATGATCACACCTCGATGCCCAAACGGAACAGTTACGGTTTCCTGGAAAGCAATGGAGAAAATCAACCACAGCTAGAACTCTGATAGTTCGGGTTAACTCCGTCTTCCTGCTCACATACGAAATAGAAGAGGATCTATATGTCCTCCCATCTGTTCTCCGTTCCGAAATCCGACATGCCACTCCGTCGGTGGAAAACTGAACAATATTTGGTGCGGGCAGGATAATATCCGGAGACCTAACTAACCTTTCACCAGTACTTATGAACACACTGGTTCAACTCTTCACATGTTACGTGTGCGAATTCAAGGTTACTATTCAACAGAAGACCAGAAAGACTGTGTTATTGTCCAAGAAGGCTGGCCTCCACGATATTGGCAACTATCGCCCAATTTCCTTGCTGTCTGTCGTTTACAAACTCTTCAGTGAGTCATCCCAAACAGAATTGACAGAACACTTGACCACGGACAGTCACGTAAGCAAGACGGGTTTCGAAAAAGATTTAGTACTACTGGCCACAGCCACACGATAACAAGGCTCATTGAAGTATCGCAAAAAAAAATAGGACGGATATGTGGCACCACCGTTTCTCGATTCTGACATCCCATGAATGATGGACGACTTAGCTCCAAAGTTGAGCAGGAGTAGCGAGCTGTTTTTCAAGAGCATCGAGGATCTAGTAAGGAAGAAAGGAAACACCCGAATCTGTGCTCCCTTTGTCTCTGCTTTATCATACGCGTATGAAATATGATCGTTGAGTAAGCATACTGAAAGACCATCCTGCGTCGTCGAAAAGATAACTCTGGCAGTAGGCAGTACCACGCAGGTGAGAGAGGGAATTTACTATTCCAACAGGGATCAAAAACCAGAAACGTCGTTATGCACGCTAAAATGACGAGAGTCAAGTGCATCAAGTGCGTGATGGGTTTGAACGGCAACCAATTTGCGGAGTGGTTCCTCGGGATGTCAGACACAGAGACTAGACTCGTATGAGGATAAATGCACTGAGATATAACTTCAATGATACTGAGATATTTGCAAAACTCCGGACCGTTCACCACCATACCATGCGGGCTATTCGTTTCGCCTGTCTCTCAGCGTTACTCCACGGAAAAGAGAGTAGCGCGTTTGTTCAGCACCGCAGACACCTGCAGTCCGGAATTCTGCAAGTATCTCAGCATCATTGAAGTTATACTTCGAAATATACCCCTGTCATTAAAAAGAATAAGCGGTAAATAATAAGTAAAAAAAAAGCACAGAGATAATACACCAACAACCCTCGTATGCCATTCTGATAACCAAATATGTTCTCAGTCACCTTAACGATGTTCAATGGTGTCGAAAATACAATACTTCAAAGGTCAATCATTTTTGAATGTTTTGCATTTTATCCTTTCTACTGTTTTCAATTCGAATGAGTAAACAATTGGTCCTGTTGTTAAAATTAGAGAAGATTTCAATTTTTTTTTCAATTTCAATTCCAATAGGTGTGGTATTGAAATTGAAAAAAAAAATTGAAGGTGAAAGTGGTTCACCTCACCTATGCTGGATTAGTTTTACGGTGCCATTCATTATGTTTCAGGTGAGAGAGTTATTGTTTGAAAAGGTGAATTCTCAGACAGTGCTGATAGGCCATGCTCTCGAGAATGATCTGAAAGCCTTGCGAATCGTCCACGACACCATTGTGGATACGTCCGTATTATTTTCGTAAGTCTTAGATCAACTCTCAAAAATAAAACATGGAGTCAGTGCGCCAAATGGATCAATATGTGCGAATATCGTCACCTTTGATTCATTTGGTCTTCTACCATGGTCACCATATCCTGGTACTCTCGAGAGTGAGACACCAAATAACTTCATTTGTTTCTTGGAACCTTAGCACTATCACTCCTATGTCCTATGTCAGATGTTCTTCCACCGGTTGCCGTCTAATTTTTACAGGAGCTAGCAAATGCTCATCCGTCTATTGTAAGCAGAAGTACTTAATTAGAATCTTCTCACTCTAGTAGCTTGGACAATGTACTGTTTTTTTTCTAGCATCGCCGAGAAGAAGTTCGATAATCGGAAGTCTTTCATTTTACCGTGCACTTTTGCTCCTAGGGGCCCACAGTGGCTGCTCTTATGTCGCCTTTTGTGAACCGGTTATGGTGAAAACCTATACACCTCTGTTCTGATATTCAGCATTTCTCTGTGGTTTGCCTGTAGCACGTATTTGATGATTCTTACACGTCTTCCCGTCCTAGTTACGCAACATCCAAGTTTTGTACGCGCAACGTAGGTTTATAAGAATCGTGGTGATGAAAAAGTGTGCAATGCGGTTGACCTTTTCTCTTCACTGAAACCTCGTTCCCTACTGAGCCTTCTAAGCCAGTCATTTTCTCTTACACTGCACTGGAGCTAAAACCTTTATCATGTTAACTATTGAATCAAATAGACATAGCTGAGGCTTGTAGAGATTTTCATTACGTCAACTATGAATCCGACCTCAGAAACAAGTCCATTTCTTATGAACATCGTTTTATTAAGATTCAACTTTAGACTAATCATGTCGCAATAACTGTCAAAATTGGACTGTAGTGTTCTTAGAGGCAGAATTGATCTGAGTCGATGGTCTGCAGTCGTTCATCGTCGCGATGTGAATGTTCGTTGTTTCATCGAGTCGAATCCCAGTGAAGTAGAGCACCACTCAACGAAGACCTCACTCAGCAGTACCCTTTTATGTACAACAGCTGATCTACCTACATCTCACACTGTGCTTTTTTGGCTCTACATAAGGCATGGACCACAATGATGCTGAGATATTTGCAAAGTAAAACTTCGGACTGCAGCTGTCTGCGGTGGAGAGCGAACGCGCTATAACCATTGCGAGGACGTTGAAATACTTCTATACCAACCTCTTGTTAGCTTATCGAGTAGACATTGATTAGTCATGTCAAGGTTAAAGGAGTGACAGTTTTTAGTACAGTATTCTTTCCGTCTAGCTGTTGAGCGAAAATCTTTTAAATGCCTGACAGCGATCTCATTCCATTGCAGTATTCGTGTATATTCAGCATATTAATATATGTACTTCACAATGTCTAGAAAATTTTGGTGGCGTTATATTGCGTTGTTGAATCCCTCTCTTCACTTTGATGTTAATGTCACATGGGTAGTTATGAAGTTGCCATCCAGCTTATAAGGGACCCTTTACATACTGAATAGTGGTTACCTCGGCTGGGACTTAATGAGCCATCTGAGCACCTTCAATGAGTTTCGTTAACATGTGGATTTATCATATGGTTAACATGTGGTTTATCACACTGAATTGTTTTTCAAAACCTGTTCGCCAACATTCTCATACTTTGCCTACAGCCAATGCTTTGTCATACTATAACTCGAATGAACCAACTTGTATGCTGTTATATGAAAAAACGAGTCAATGTTCTTACGAGGATTGACATTAGACTATTCAGAAGCTTCCACTGTTTTCCAGACTTGGTGTTGTAGGGTTTTCCACTTATGAAGGCAGCCGGATGTCCAAAAGGAAAACCGGAGAACGTTGCAGATGGCTTTCTGAGGTTGAAGGTTCACTCTACTGCTGCCCTTCTTTCCTTAATACCTTCTTTCTCGGCTTCTTATCATTTTATTGTTCTATATTTGCGGACTCTTCCGATTTTTTTTTTTTGGAATTGACGCCCGATGGCACGCGAAACCTTGGGAAAGCAGTGGAATCGTCTGGATAAAATTTTTGATTTACTATGAGATAGTCGTTTAAGGACTGGGCAATTCTTCCCACGGTATGAGATCACCGTCATATCGTTTTCAGATTCAGTTACCTTAGAGTGAGCCTATTTTAGTACCTTGTCTATATCCGTCCTATCCAAGCTTTACGCCATTAAAAATACAGTGGGCAAGCGGTGCTCTGGCATGTGGACAGACTATCCTCTTCGGTAGCCTGTCCTTCTTTCAAAGTGTTAAAAATGGAACATTGGTTGAAGGAAGCTTGCAAGCCCATCGTACCTTCCAATCAGTTCACTCCAAAGTTCTGACCAAAAGTTAGTATATATGAAACCATGCCCACACACGAATGCACTCATATGTCTAAAGAAGTTATCTGTCAATCGCATCTAGCAGAAACGGAGGGTGTATCGTCTACGTTCATCTGAATCCCAGGGAAGCATCAATTCGCCTTAATTCCCATTTGCCTTCCGTCGGACACCTAAAGAAGCACCACGTATTCTCCGGTCTAATCAGTTGAGAGGTTCTCAGAATAGAAACAGTGGCTTAAAGAGATATATCACCGAAAACTTCACAGGCTACTTATTTGAAGGGGTTTGTTCTAGGATCTCATTCCACTTGAATAAAATGGAACGAAAAAAAAAATTCACGTTCGCCGTATCCTAATCACTTTCTGTTCAGTCGTTCGAATATCGAAGGACGACTTTTTAAGCGAAGTTTGAAGTCATTAGCCAGGGAGAAGCTAGCTGTAGAAATACAAAGTGAAGGTTTGTTTATAACAATACGGCTTTTTGTCTACAGATGGTTTCGTACTGTGCATTTAACAGTACCTTCTGATGAGATGAAATCTGGAGAAATTGAAGCAAGTTTTGTTTAGAAAAACAAAAGGCAGGAAATTTTTTTTCGAACCCGACCAACATTTAACCTCGACGTTAATAATTAGTGCCCTCTTCGATTATTAAGCTAACACGAGGTTGATAAAAACCTTAGACCAAGAAGTTATTACATAGGGACCTTTCTCCACATCAAAATCAAAAAATGTGCTGGGCTACTATCATTTTTATTTTTTCCATTAACCTCGGTTTTCACCAAGTAATTCTTCGTATTTTCGTTTCAGCGCACGTCAGCTTATTCGTGAATGAAGAATAGAAAGTAATACCTCGCGTTTGTTCAACAAGAAAGCGAAGAATTACAATTCCAATATAGCGTATGTAGCGCAGTGGTCGAAGGCGCCCTGCAATACACGTGGGATCGATCCCGCGTCCAGGCTCACCAAGCCTTCCATCTCTCGAGGATCGATAGATTAGTGCCAGACTTGTTTGAGAGGATAGCACCACTGGCTCCACACATCGGTAGGCCACCGCGGGTCATCGTAAAGGCCAGATATGCATTCAATCACCTCCAACGGTGTTTAATGAAGGAATGCATGGCGTATCCCTCAGGAATTGATCAACGCTTTGAATGTAAAATCTTTTAGCTTTTACTTTCAATAGAATTTTTTTAGTCTGAAACAACTGAATACCGGAAACTGCATAAAAATAATAATAAATACTAGCTGACGTGATAAACAAGTGGAGATGTGACCGTTTTAATTAAAACAACTCTTCAGATAGTGGTCACGACAGCGGCGAGGACGCGTGGGCAGCGATGCAGTTGGTAGTCAGGGCGGTGGAGACACTGGGATTGTAGACTTCTTTTTCCTAATCAAAACCATGTTCAGACGTTCCCATTCATCAATATTGTTTCTGTTTCGGAAATCGCGGTGACGTACAATTCATTGTTGCTCGAATCCCATTTAGGACATTGACGGCAAATGAGGAATCATGTGACAGTATTCATTTTACCATTCCGAAGTGCCTATGCTGCCTATGCTCCGTAACATATCCGACTATTGTCATCTCATTGAACCTAGAGGCCTGATGGCAAGCCTCTGTTTTTCAACTAAATCAACTTGAAATCGTGCTTGTTTGTGCTATAGTATCATCACTGTGCTACTGTGACCCTGTACGCTTACGTGGCTGATGATATTCTTCACTGTTCCCTTTTATTTTGTCCTAGTATGCCATATTTCTGGTAATGTTTGAGATTCTTTCCCTTACTTTTTAATACGATATTGTGTTTGATAGAAATAAAAAAGTTCAGTTGTATTAGTGGTGATTTCCAGTGATTTTTAATGCTTTTATTAGTTACAATGATGCTGAGATATTTTCAAAACTCAGGATTGCTGGTGTCTGCGGTGGTAATCGAACGCGATAATACCGTTCCCGGGTACTAACGAGTTCACCACCACACCATGTGATTCTCTCGTTTCGCCTTTCTCGCAGCTTTTAATTTTAATAGTTTTAGTAGCTTAACAGTCAATTTTTCATAACTACTTCGGTGTCGTAGTGTGATGATTTTACAACGATCCTTTCAGTGGTAAATTTTCCACGGTTCATCTGGACTGAACCACTATAGCTATCATCTTCATTCTTAGCACCCCTTCATATAAACAGTCTTGCAAGAGATTCCGAATTTTTTTGTGGAATCAACGTAAAATGCATGAACGTTGAAGCACATTTCCATAAACGATGAACATAAAAGGTTTCGTTGTTAATCAACCCTGAAGAATGCGAAGAATGCGCCATGCATTTGACTTTATAAGACATCGCTAGTGTAATTGGATACATGTCTGATTTATTCAACGACTAACGTTGGTTCATTGAACGACGGTGCTGCTATCCTGTCAGACAAATCTACTACCAACCTGCCGACCAATTGAGGGCTTGGTAAGCTTGGGGGAGGAATCGAACTAACGAGTACGTGTTTAATTCACGATGCAACATAAGAGATTTCTAACCACTGCGCTACACTCACGCGCCCATAATCCTATGTACAGGATATCTCGCGTTGTTGTGCCTGCCACACTTCACGCTACGGGCGGAACTGTGACAAGCAGCCGTAATAATTCCTCGTAAGTTTCTTGTAATCAATACAATTACTTCTACTCACTTGCTGAGTGCAAGTGAAAACCGCCCACGTCTTCAGCGTAGATGCTACTACAAGCAAATACTAGCTCTGCGATGCACAAAAAGTGCTCATACATTAATAACACAAGATGCTCTTCTCTCAGCGTTCGTTCAGGAAAACGATTATTTTGACAATATGATTCAGATTCTCTTTTTAATTTCTGCTATTGTATAATAGTTAATTTCGTTAGTATACAGCGAAGTTATATTAGGAACTCCCGTCATTTTTTAGAACCTGGCCGCAAAGTGCCTCCGATCTTTTCCTTCCAATGAACGATGGTCGGCAACAACTGGCTGAGCCCCTGGACTGGACAATATTTTGAGCATTTTTTCTCGGGATACCAGCTACCAACATACTTATCTTCCCATGCAGATTGGGCCGTGTCCGTAATGGAATGCAATAGTTAAGCTGCTCTAAAAGGAGTTCACGAGAGCTATCCTGGTGTACATTTCGACGAACTTGAAAAGAGAATACGAACACGCTGTGTAACTATTGCGCAACGATGTAATTTCTTTAACTTCCACTCAATATTCTCGTTGTTCAAGGATGCAACAGGACGACACAGTGTCACCAAAGTTGTTTAGAGCGACGCTCGGTTAAGACAAGAAAACGATACGATTCTTCGCCATTCTTCGTTTTATCAACGACAATGCTCTCTTTTCGAATGATACTGAGTCCGATGCACAACAACAAGCGCACAGTGTTCATTCGTACTCGTTTGGTATTCTCCTGTACTCTGGCTTTTCTTACTGGTTTGACACATACCGTACCAAGTGTACCAGAATGGATACACTCCTTATTCACTGCGCACGAGATGTCGCCAATAAGCTCTCCGCTTTCTCAAACCTCTTTCTACTGCTTTCTGAGAAATTAAACATAGGTTAGATCGTCAAACACTTAATAATAACTGAGATTTTTAAAAAAGATTTTAAACGTTTCACCCTGTATAACGCTGTTAGGTTTCAAGGGTGATTCCTGATGGCACCATTGGGTAAAAACTGGCTGAGAAAAAAGGCGAAGCAAGAGGCTCATGCTGGATTGGGTAACAAGAGGGTTTTTGGGAAGGGTAACCGCGAGTTCGGGCCTGGTCTGGAGTCTAGATTTTGCAAATATCTCAGCATCGTTATGGCCATTAGATTAATAACCCTCTCATAATCATGCGCGCTGATTTCAACGTGTACAATGATTACAACCATACATCTCGATTCCAATGCAATCTCAGTTACACTCCAGTAATATGCAGTTCGACGAGCACGACACGCGGAAACAGTGACGATCGTAAAGTGCTCAACCTTATTCTGTATCGCACAGTGACATCTAAGAGTAGCTCATGCCTACGACGTAGGGTTATGCCATTTGATTGTCATTCTTTAGATCGCTTGATTGTTACGACGCAAAAACATTCAAATCATGTTGATGAATGGATTGTTATCTTTCCCTATTGTTTGAGTTATAGCGATGTATCATCTACATCACCTGTTGTCCCGTTAACCGTCGAGTGACTGAAGCGAGTGCAATTAAACCTTCCATTTCTCTACGTCACATGTAAGAGTAGCCCATCGGTTTCTGCTCACTCTAGAAACTCGTTAACGCCGTATGACTGTTTTTGTCGTTTTGTAAAGAACTCTAACAATCGGGTCGGATCTTTCTAATGTCCGTTTGACATCCCGCGGAATCCAATCACTAACGGCCTTTGTCCATCGCTTGTCGTTCATACGCACTACGTATCCCGTAAATGTTATTTTCGACAGTTTGGCGTATAAAACGACGTCGTTGACTCTTGATCATTGACCTTGGTCGAAGCTTCGAACCACTTCTCTTACTGGCGTGCTGTACGATACTTCTAGCACCGTCATTCTCAATGCCCGTACTGTTACGCTGAGCGATCTTTCATACTGCTTACGCTGCGAGTAGGCTTTTGACGAAAACGTCGAGAAAATAAGAGTCGCGAAGTCGAAAAGGTAACCACAGAGTCGAATGTTTCTTGCTGTCTTCACTACATCGTCGAAGCTCTTGAAATGTTCTCAAGCCGCTTGCTGTATTCTACTCAACTCTAGAGCTAACTCTTTCATCATGTTGATTTCGCGAGCTAGGTAGACGTAACTGGAACATCTTGAGATATTTACTTCATTGAGCGTTAATGGGGCATACAAAGCCTATTCGATCTTTATGAACATTGTTTTCGTAAAGAGTCTCGGAGACCATTCTCTCCATAGGCGTTACCAAAGTCGGCAAGCATTCCTTCCGCTTGGCTAATGTTCGCTGCTAACCACAATGATGCTGAAGTATTTGCAAAACTCCTAACTGCAGATGTCTACGGTGGGGAACGAACGTGCTTTTGTCTTTTCGAGGACTAACGCATTCACCACCACGCTATGGGGGGAGGGGGGTCCTTCGTCTCGCATGTCTCTCAGCTAGTTTCCCATCGATCAGTGGTGCCACCAGCAATTACCCTTTAATGTGATTGATCTGGGAAGCACAAATCGGCACTGAACACAGTTAAGCTGAGGCTGTTATCGAAATCACAATGTCTACTTTTTTGAAATTTTTGCAGACATTTCACCATCAATGTGGTTGTATTTCGCATAATATCCTGCCATAAAAAAATGTAGTAAGCAGAAGTAAAAAGCAAACATTGTGATTTTAGCTACAGCCTCAGCTTAACTGGGTTCAATGCTGAATTGGGTTGCCCAGACCAATCCCGTTGATGGGTGGTTGCTGGTGGCACCACTGTTCGATAGAAAACTAGCTGAGAGACATGCGTGACGAAAGACCAGCACGGTGTAGCGGTGAATGCGTTATACCCCGGAAAGGGTAGCAGCGCGTTCGTTCCCCACCTTCCCAACCATAAACACCTGCTACCTGTAGTTTTGCAAATGTCTTTGCATCACTATGGTTGTATTTCGCATAATATCCTACCATAAAATTTGTAGCAGGCAGCAAATAAAGAGTAAACCCATAATTTTAAATTATTATTTACTGCCCACTCGTTTTAATGCCAGGTTATATATTGCGAAATATAACTTTAATGATGCTGAGATATTTGCAAAACTCCGGACCGCAGGTGTATATGGTGGCGAACGAACGCGCCATTGTTCTTTCCGGGGAGTAACGCGTTCATCATCACACCATGCGGTTCTATGTGGGGTGTGGTTGTATTTCGCATCATACCTGCCGTAAAAAATTATAGTGAGCCGCAAGTAAAAAGTTAACATTGTGATTTCAACTATAGCCTCAGTTTAACTGAGTTCAATGCCGATTAAGGCTTCCTAGATCAATCTCGTTGACGGATGATTGCTGATGGCAATGATCGATAGAACTAGTTGAGAGATAGGCGAAACGAAGGACTCGCATGGGGTTGTGGTGAACACGTTAGCCCTCGGAAAGGGTTATTGCGCGTTTGTTCTTCACCGCAAACACTTGCGATCCGAGGTTCTGCAAATATCTCAGCATCACTGTCGTTGGAAGGAAAATTACAGAAAACTGCTAATATAGTAAACATACGTTATTATAGAGAATAGAAACTGTTTGAGGAATAATTAATATAGAAATACGCCGTCGGTTTTAGATTGACGTTAATACCATGCCTTGCTACCTTGAAACAAAACACGCAGCCTCATGAGGTTCCATACCTATTACTTTAAGGTCGGTGGTAGCAGAAGAACAATACAGAATAACAGCCACTGTAAAGTATATGGCGCGATAGGCCTATCACACGCACAAATATGTAGAAAACAGCAAAGTAAATTTTGCAGATAATAAATGAATAACCATAATAATATCTTAAAACCGACTCTCACAGACTACGCTAATAATAATCAATAATGTTCCACATGATTGAGCTAACACAAGGTTGGCCTAAAACTTATGTATAAAATTATATTATTTAGCTACCTGTTTGGCAAATTTGCCTCCTTCAGAACTACGTTGATCGGAGACGATAGTTCACAGTTGGTCGCTGTCATAGTGTGAGTGTTCGTTGTCACATTAAGTGGAACCCTTGGAGAGAGCACCGCTAGAATGGAGAACTTCGCTGGGCGGAGTCCATCTATACTGGATGGATGTCAATGTACTTCCTCCGCCCAACATGATCTGCATTTTGGAAAGCAGCACGTCCTCTAGCAGTGAGGACTTCAACTGCTGCCACGTGGCGTGGCAGTATATTAAAAGCCGACTTTCATAGAGCCTAGTTAACAATAATCAAAAGTTTTCGACATCATCGAGCAGTGGACCATCGACCCAGACCAATGCTGCTCTGAAGAGGAGGAAACGGTAGCTGAATAAGAGTTTATCATCTCAATTATATAGAAAGTTATTAAGCGAAGTAAACTTGAGATCATAATCGCCGCACTAAGAAGTTACAGGGATAATCTGAGTTCTAGAAAAGTGCAAACTGCATAGATCTGCAGTAATCGTGAAGGAAATTAATGTGACGAGATATTTCAAAGGAGCTTCCCCGAAATTGCTTAAATTTGACCATCTGAAACTGTTATACGGTGGTCAGGTGGATCACAGTCACAAAGAAAATACATATGTAAGAAACTGCGTCGAAATCTTAAGACTTCCAATATAAACTTTGATAATATTGGGTAATCAAGGAATGCCACCTAACACATTTCGTAGCTATGGACCTGCTTATTTGAAATTCTTATTCGCTTCGACAAGAAATTGCTTGCTTTCCACCCGGATCATTCGCCATACAGTGAAACAGAAACAGATTTGAGGAGATATCACGACTAAAAGCAAGCAAGAATGACTTCACAATGGTAAAAAACCTAAACAAGAACTAAATTGAAAACTGAACTGAAAGAATAAGGAACACTAGATAACAGTAAATAATATGATAATAGATCAATTCACGAAAAACTGCTTCCAAATACCAGTTTTAAAACCTACAGAAAACACCATATAAAAGAGTACAGAAATCTCAAAGCTACAAAAAGTGGTGAACGAAAAGGTCTTGAGAAAGTGTAAGAGATAATGTGCGACTCGTGCAAGAAATCTCCGTGTCCTCATCACCCACTTCTACCTGAGTCTCCTGAAATTCAATTCTATGTAACACGGAATTTCGAAATTTAATAATCACAGCTAACCATGGTTGGAGTTTCAAAGGCGAATACTGCAAACCTCCTATGAGAAATACAGTACGAATTTAAGTGGCTACCGGGCTCGAGAACCACAGCTTTCATCACATCGGAGATCGAAACTATTCCCTTAAGCATGGCTTTCATCATTGATCGCAAAAAATTCTATAACAGATGTAGAAATTATTGTCGAAGGAAGAACATATGAGGAACGCCCAATTAACATTGCAACTATGTAGGTCCACGTCTAGATTTCACAGTGCGTACCACCCATATCACAGTGATATTTAATCCTTAAATTCTTTTCCCGATTTTTCTTCATTTTGTACTAAAGGTTTTCTAATTCAATGATTGAGAAACATAGTAAAATAATTAAAGGGCTTTTCATACGTGGTATTAAAACCAGCAACACCTCACATCAAGTGAATAACGACTACTGCCCATCGGATGTCGTTAATCCGCATTACGTGTCCGGCCCACCTCATCATTGACTGTTTGGCGTATAGAACGGCATCTTTGATTTTTGATCGTTGACGTAGATCGGAACTTCGGATCCCATCCCTTACTTGTGTGAAACGGGATACTCCTAGCATCGTCCTTTCGACTGCGTTTCCAACAACGATGAGTGATTTTTCACTCTGCTAAGGCAGCGTCCAAGTTTCTGCCGCAAACGTTAAGGCGAGAAGTACCGTTGATTTGAAAAGGTGGGCACGGATTCGAGTGTTCTTTGTTCTGTTCATTACATCCTCGATGCTCCTGAAAGCTTCGCAAGCCGCTCGTTTTCTTCTGCTCAGCTCTGGAGCTAAGTTATTCAACATGTTGGTTCGGAGATATTCGTTCGTTAAAAGCACTCTTCAAATCGATGAAATAGGGACAGAGTGGTCCTTTGCACTCTTGTAATAGTTTAATGAATCTTGTTAGCGTGTAGATGCGGTCAACCGCACTGGATCCTTTTCGAAACCCTACTTGTTCACATGGCTGTGGACAGAGTCCAGTGTTCTGTCAATGCTGTTTTGGAAAACACAAGTGAAGAGTTTGTAGACTACAAACAACAAGTAGATTGGCATACATTTGCCGATATCTTGGCGGTAATCTTCTTAAGCAATAGCGGCTTTCCAATGAATGGATACCTTGCCTTCAGACATGTAACGCGTGAATAGCCGAGCCAGTGTGTCTGCGAGGACTGCAGGAAGGTTCTTCAGATGTTCTGATCTTATCCTGTCCGGACCTGGTGCTGTTCGATTTTTCACCGACGAAATGGCATGTCGAATTTCGGAAGTGAAAACCGGTGGTGCAACATATCCATCCTCTTTTATTTCATAAGACGGGAGGTGGACGTGGCTATCGATGAGATCTGAGTAGTAATCGTGGATGATTTTCTCCATTGCCTTTCTGGACGCTGTTATTGTTCCGTCTGGGCGTCGGAGTGCAATCATCTTGGTCCTGCAACTCACGAAGCTTCGGCGGGCTTTGCGAATGATTTTCCCAGCCTCTGCAGCTTCGACCATTACTGCTGCTCCTCTCTCTTTGAGATCTTCTTTTATCGCCTATCTGCACTATTTCGCAAGCTCGGACGTTAGTTCGCGGTTGGCTGCAGCTCGTGCGATTCCATGCAGGCGTATTAGCTCGACAGTTTCTGGAGACAGACGTCTCTTGGGGACTTTCGAACTCTCAGCTTTCATAGCGCTAACGTGAAGATGTTCAGTGAGCCGATCCTATTCCTCGTCGATGTTGTCGACACCGGCATCTTCCGAATAGCCGACTAATGAGTTGAATAAGTCCCAGTTTGTGGTGGTTCTGAGACTTCGGTTTTTGAATTTAGCGGGTTTTTCTCCTTTCAGCGAGAAATAGAATCTTGCACGAAGGAGACAGTGGTCTGATCCCGTGTAGAATTTTGGGACAACAGCGACATCGGTTAGGCAAAACTTTCTATTTACTACGATGTGGTCTATTTCGTTATGGCACGCTCTATTAGGAGATTTCCATGTCCAGCGTTGAGGGTGGGCTTCTGGAATTGCGAGTTAGCATGAATGGTCTTGGTTGTCACGATAAAATCAGGGAGCCACCCACCATGCTCGTTCCATTCTAACCTGTGTGTCTCAATGTGACTTTTTTCAGACGCTCTTCTCTGTTCAATCTCGGCGTTGAAATATCCAATGATGACCTCGAAGAATGTATGGTCTTTTCGGTAGAACTTCTCCAAGCCCATTAATAAAACGTTTCGACTTCTTCTTCGTGATAGTTAGACAACGACGGGTAAAAGACGAAGGTGGTCAAAGCCGGAATTGATTCATATCTTTTTAATCGCAAACGTTCGATTCGGGCTCCTGGTTGCTCGAATGAGTAGATGTTCACGGACAAACTAGCGTCGACAAGAACGCTGATGTCGCCGCCGACTCCTATAATGTCGCATGTCTTAAAGAATAGTTCTTCGGTATCTGATGAATTGGTAGTGTCATCTTGTCTCGACCTGGCAATTGGCGTCATACAATATCCTTCTTTTGAATTATCAAGTCTTCCATGGAGAGTTCGGGTGCACGTGTACGTGCATTATAGGTACAGATCGTCACATTAGTTCTTAGCGATCCATCCAGGCAGCTTCCATTCGTCTTGCGATTTTAGCAACCTCTCCGTACTCATCCTACCCAACGCTGCGAAATTGGCGGTTCTTTCGGGGTTAGGGGAAATGAGGCCCGTTTTTTTGTGTTTAGCATTTTGATATCCACGTGTACCTTGCTGGGATCTGAACGTGGGGGCTGGGCGTAGTCATGGGTAGCTTGCCAGTCTTTCCCAGAGTGTATATAAAACTTATTTGTTGGAGGCGACTTAACCACCTCCTATATATTTCCCTGCCACTTGATTGCAGGCTTTTGGCCGAATTGAGTCGTAGAACACAATCTGCATGAACTAGAACACACCCACACACGCGTTCATGAATACGTCTCGTAAATAAACAAAGTATATGTCAAATCGGTGCAGCAGAACCAGGGAGTCTATCATCTGGATCTACTTGCGTCTTATAGAAGCAAAGGTTGCTTTCCGCCAGCGACTAAGCCCTATCCGCCACCTGGGGACGCGCAACGTAGCCTCGAGAATAACATGCTCAAGATCTCTTGTATGAGGTAAATCATGGTCGAATCGTATTACTTACCTGCTTACTTCAACTTTGACGGTCCGTCCTCAGTGGTTCTGCGGGCCCCAGAATAATCACCGCTTTTCGGAGATTTACTGGTCAAGCCGTTGTGGTTTCCAGGAATCCCGAGGTCACCCTGGCGAAAGTCTGCCTCAGGTCCTCACCACCACAGGCAGCCGCTGCCATTGTGGATTGGAGTGAGATTTTCCACCAAGCGACTTTGTTACTAGGACGGTGGTGGATTCTCGCATTGGTTTACTCTTAGCTAGGGTTACTGATGGAAGCGCCGGACTCCTTATCCGCTTAGAAGACGCTGCCTGTGGGACGAATCTCCCCGCTGTACATCGCACTTCAACACCCAGGAACACCTACCAACCACTACAAGGCGGTAAGCTATTGGTAAACCACTCATATTAACAATGAAATTTGTTGAATTTTTGAGCAACATACTTTCAAAACAAATCATAATTCACAGATTTTGTTATTTCTTCAATCACAGAAAATTTAGTGCAAATAAGCAAACAGACCCGAATAGCACTACTGGAAATTATGATGAACGCTCGGTGAACATTGCTTCCGACCAACTTGTAAACCACTTTGTAGAACGATTCGGCTTCACTCACGACTACTGCACAAGCACGTCTTAATAAGAAAAATCTTGAAACTCATGGTTGCAAATTACACAGCAGCAAAAAATTTACTACTTCGAACTCATGCAAACTCAATCATATAAATGCATCACTGACACTGCATTAACCCTTTCATGACCATACGCATTGATGGCGTATTGCAGCTACGCTTCAATGGCACGCGGTCCGATCGGACTGACATGTGACAGCGGCCGTCTTCGTGAAAGGCGTTGCTTCGTTGACGCGGGAGCTGCATTGGGTGCAATGCATTTCGTAAGTGCAGGTGTACGAAGTGCATTGCATTCATTTTTCGGTGTCTTGCTTTGCAAAACACTAAGCGTTTCGGTTTCGGGTTTCGGTCACGGTCTGTAGCTTTTAGAACGTAGATGCTGCGTCAGACTTGGCGCATGGTAAGCTGCTCTCTACACTTAATAATAATTTGCCAAAAAAAGGTTTTCTCGCACAAAATAATTTTTCTTTAAGAGACCACTGATGTCGAATAGAGTGTGCAAAGCATGGTGTATTTTGCAAAAATATAGATGCTTCTATTTGAGAATCGAATTCCGAATCTTGGGCAGAGCATTTCGGCATGGCGAACTGACAAATCATGGAGCTCCACACTCACAGAAACAGTCATCGAGTCTTATCACAAAAACCTTGATACCAGTGTTGAAACATAGTGCATAAGATTTTCTTACGATCTACAACTTGTGCTTTATTTATGCAAACAAATTGCGTATTTTGCACTGAATTAGCAAATTTTGCTTAAAAGTTGCAGCTTAAAAGCTTAAAAGTCCTTACATACAGGCAATTCTTTACCTGAATTTTGTACTTGGTGGTTAGCAAAGATGAGTAATTTTTATGAAATATACTGAGAGATTGTCATATGGAAACGAAAAGTATGAAAAGTGCAGAAATAGACGCAAAACAGGTTGCAAAACACTTTCAAATGATGGCAACAATGTAGTTGTATGTTGGACCGTACTCGGGTAGTTGGGCTGCCCGTCCTCACCAAATGTGAAGGAGACCAGCATGTTCTCAATTTTTCGGAGTTTTGCTTGTTTACCACTGTGTTTTCCTAGTGTCCCGAGGTCAGTCTGCCGATTGTCTCCCCCAGGTCGTCATCACCACAGGTTGTCGCAGCTCTTGTGGATCAGAAGGAGATTTTCCACCACTCGACTAGTTTGATACTGGGGCGGTGGTGGATCCTGGTATTGGTTCGCTCTTAGCTAGTCTTCCTGATGTAGATGCGGCACTGCTCCTCAGCTTGGGAGACCGTGCCCGGAAAATGAATCACCCGCTTTATATCGTACACTGAAGAACACCTCCCAACCACAGTGGAGCGGTAAACTGTTGGGAGCGGTGGACTATAATGACATTTAGTAAGAAGATTACTCTACTACCAGTAAAAGATTTACTGATCCCTGCTTCAAATAGGACAGCTGAATATGATTTGAAATAAGTGGATTTCAAGTTGAACGCGGCCGTCATTCTCGTATCAGCAGCATTGAAATCAACACGCTCTTTCGTAAGCGCGTTAGCAGACAATTCGACTACTTTTAAAATTTTTCTAGGATACAAAATAATCGAAAATTGGCAGTGACCATGTATTATGTACTACTCTAAACCCTTTTTGTCAGAACTATTATTACTTCATCGTTATCGTTCATCTCAATCATTCTGCTGATGGGGAACCACCTAGTATACGATACTCCACACGCAGGACAATGTTGTTCAGGGAGAAATAAAGAAAATAAAGAAATTACAGCTTTTTTATAATAAAGCAATCATACACGACGTTCACTTCGAAAATGATTTTTGGTGAAAGTAGGACCTCTTCAAAAACCTACTGATTACCAAATTGAAATCACTTTGCATTGCTACCAGATTTAACCACGTTACGCCGCAAGTCTTGCAAAAATTACAAATGAAAAACTCGATTTTATTCAGAATTGCCTGCGTAAGCGTTTATATGCTTCTATAAATGCATTTGAAAACAATGGATGTTGGTAAGCTTGGAAATGAACAAGAAATAATTTACCGTAGCAAAGGTTTTGAACTCAAGCGCTTCCGAGAATGTCCCGAAATCAAACGTGATCTCATCCCTTACCTTCGCATCGATCGTTGACGGAGTGTGTTGCAGTCGTCAGCCATATGCGACTCTGGGCGGCTGTTCTTCCTCGGTGGAGGACAGATGAAAAAAGCGATGAGTTTTTTCGAGAAGCCGTAGATCTTGTAATTATCGTCCAGATTTCCATCTTTCTGTTTGTGCTGTTGAAGTGTTTGACCCAGTAAGTTGCGTACTGGTGTACCCTTCCAGGCTCTGAAGAATGCGATTCTGCCGAAACGTCAGCTACGACTGTATTGTATGTGTGTTATTGTATGGAAATAAACGTATGCTGTTTAACAACCTTACGATTGCTGAGAGAGAAAACGACGAATTCAAGCGCTTCCTTCACGTTTATTTTAAGCATAAAGTCTTCATTTTGCATGGCAATGTTCATTGCGTCACATCAAGAATATGCATCAATAACTCTGAATGGATGAAACGTACTTCCAAAAGTATGTATTCCAAAACGAAAGGATGACTGATCAGTTGAAGTCTAAAACGAATACCTGAGAGTAAGATGTTCAACAACTGGCACTGAGGAGACACCCATATTAAGAAGAATGTCCAAGCAATCAATCAAAGAAGTATGAGGATAAACCTTAAAGGTTACGCCTTAATCAAATTACTTTGAATAAGATAAAAAAAAAGGAGAGAACATACGACATGGATGCCTTTCCATGTTCCGATATTTAGTTGTTTTGTGGTGTTTTGATACAATGACTTGGTTGGAAGACATCTTGCCCCTAAAACATTAAGGCACCACTTGGGAAACAAAAATCGAATTAGACACAACTTTAACAGCAACATCTTCTTGGCTATTTTGCTATTAACAAAAATCATAAACCTACATGGAACCATAAGAAGCTCAGAATGTGTTTGGATGTGAGAGCTCCCACAGGGTCAAATGAAATTGGATCAATCACAGGAAGACGATGAACTCGATAGGTGGCTAGCATCCTAACAACTTCAATAAGGCTGGAAAATTTAAAGAACATTGGGTGCGAGGAGAAATTATACAAATTGAGTAAAATAAAGAAAGAAGAAAAAGAGATTAAAAAAATTGAAAAGCAAGAAACTAGGATATAATAATATAGCTGCCTCTCTGCTGTGGTGATCCACATCATCGTTTTACGTTTTGTGGTCTTCGCAACCAATTCTGCAATTGTTATTTCGAAATGAAATGGAATACTGTACAATAAAATGTAATAACACTTACCTTGGTATCTTTTGACCGTAATGAGACTGAAATCTTTTCTTTCGTTCTCGGTAATGAAATTTGGCTCTCTGGAAACGAAATGCGGTTTGATTCCCATTACAACTGCAGTGTTTAAACTTGTAGAATACCGCAAAGTCCTAGAATAACACGAATGAAGTCCACCGCAGAAAGAACACCGGTAATTATACGATGAATTCCTCCACTGAACAAAATTATACGGCGAGTTCCTACCTTTGCGAGCGTGTCAGGCTCTATCTGAAAACCCAATTAAAAAATAAAACAAACTGAAGCAAAAAAGTATTATTGTATTTGAACTCCCCAGATCAATCGCACTGATGGGTGATTGCTGATGGCAAAAGATCGATAGAACTAGCTGAGAGACAGGCGAAACGGAGGACCCGCATGGTGTGGTGGTGAACGCGTTAATTCCCGGAAACCACCGCAAACACCTGCCGTCCGGAGATCTGCAAATATCTCAGCATTATTAAAGTTACATTTCGCAATATATAACCTGCCATTAAAAAGAGTAAGCAGTAAATAATAAGTTAAAATTGTGATTATAATTGCAGCCCCAGCTCAACTGGGTTCGTTGCCGTTTTGGGCTCCCCAGATCAATACCACTGACGGGTGATTGCTGATGGCAAAAGATCGATAGAACTAGCTGAGAGACAGGCGAAACGGAGGACCCGCATGGTGTGGTGGTGAACGCGTTGCTCCCCTCAAAGAACAATTACGCGTTCGTTCGCCGCCGCAAACTCCTGTGGGCCGGAGTTTTGCAAATATCTCAGCATCATTAAAGTAAACCCATACTTATGTTATTCACAAGTCTTCCATCTATTTGGTGGAAACCAACAGCGTAGGGTGAGTGTTACATTGGCGAGGTATCGCTAAACATGGTACGAATAATAGCCATTTCCAGTAGCTACGAAACATAAGGCACTCCTCGGTTCAGACCAAAAGATAGAGTAGCTCCCCAAAATAATAATATTTCCAACGTGAATAAGATCCCTTTCAAGCCACCTTTCATTTCGAGCGAAACAAGTTACACCATTAAGTGGCGGTTAAGAAAAAGTGGTCTTGGAAGTCATGTAGCGGCTTTCTTCAGATTGGACTTCCCACCCAATGCCCTATGTTGTCAGTTAGTTCGTAACCGCCTCCGTGATCGTTTGGGCAGCTCAGAAAATTGCATGATCTGTCCTAACGGGAGAGATGGGGATTGCATGGGTTCAGGTGTTTTGACAGGTATAATATACTTGATCTCATGTAACGCATGCGGTGAGGAATACATTGCGGAAACGAGTAGACCACTTTGTGTCCGAAGAATAAAAGAACACCTAGATGGGAAAGTTAAAATACGTCAAAACACTGCTCTAGGTACGTATAGGGCACAGAAACACAACGGCGATGATTTTGAAGTGACTGTGCGGATCCTGGCGCAAGAATCGAAAGCATCAACGCACAAAACTCTTAAGGCGTTTTGGATAAATTTCGAAAATCCGAAGATAAACCAGAAAGACGAATGACTCACCATCACATGTGACTTGGCGCCTTAATTCAAATTCTGTTTTTGGCACAAGTGGGTGCCGCTTGTCAATACACGTGAAAAACACGGGTAGTCGCACCACTCACAACATCACGATGAGTAGATATTGATCAAATGTTGTTCATTTGTATATGTTCATTGATGCTATAGAATTTTCGATTGAGCATCTAGTTCGTTTTCTGTACCGTTTTCTTCCTCTCTTTCAGGAGTTTTTTCTGTAAGAAGTACTGGCTTTCTTTTTCACGAAAGTTGCTATCTGTGGAGGTTTTCAGATGCTATAGACTACTATCAAACTCGGATCCTGAATATGCCTTTTATCTCGAAGAGCTGGCAATATATGGATTAACAGGGCTTGTTGTTCTACTCGATCTGTTTTTCAATTGTATTTTCAATACGTGTGGCGCAGTGGTCGAAGGCGCCACTGCGGCGCGCACGTGAAATGCGCCCATGGCTCACCAAGCCTTCCATCCCTCCAGGGTCGGCAAATTTGTACCAGACTTGTCTGGGAGGATAGCAGCACTGGCTCGATATATCGGCCCGCCACCGCGAGTCATTGTAAAGGCCAGATATGCATTCAATCACCTCCAACGATGCTTAATGAAGTCGAATGTATGGCGCATCCCTCAGTGATTGATCAACGCTGAGAGCTTTATCCTTTATCCTTTTTTTATTTTCAATACAACTACAAAGATGCTGAAATATGAGCAAAGGAAGAAACCTCAGGCAGTGCTCAAACCTCCCCCTCCCCCCTACTACTCACATGCAGTTCACCACACGAACCGTGGCCCTTGCTTTGTCGATATCCTAGCCGGTTTCTTTTTTTTCCCCCATTTGACGAGTGGATAACACGCGACCCCCCTGGAAGGATGATCGAGTGTTCCCAGCCCAGATGAGGTCTCGTGTTGTTTTATTCAAATCTCAACATCCTTGCGACTGCAATCCAAATCGTACTTTTCCACGAAAAAAGAACAAACCTGGGTCTCAGGTTAGAACACAAGTGTGTGGCAGGGCACCTCTGACCACTGAGCTGCATGGGCGCATCGCTATGATAAAAGTACGAAGGAGAAAGCTGGTACCGATATACAACTTTGGTTGTTATCCACAGTTTCCATCTGGGTATTGAAAATCTTCTACAGAATACAATTTATACCATTTTGTTGTAAGGCTTAGAAAGGTAGAACAAAATATACCATGCCCGAGATCAAGTTTTCAATCAAAGCGAATGTCAATAATGGGCGCGGGAATGTCTCGCATGCATCTCAGTTGGACCTCTCATAACCTTGTCAATTGGCTTCATCATCGGACCTCAGCAACCACACTCTTTCTAAATGGACGCCTGTCTACTTTACTCAGCGACTCAATAATACTGTAAAACAAACATATGGTTCCATCCTCTTATCCATAAGTAGTTATTTGGTTCATGTAGTCTTCTATTCTCGTGGTTTTTTTCCTCGTTGTTTGCATTCCATCCATGTCATATCTCACTTCAGCCGGTATCAGGTGCAGATTGATGTATTGGTGTTTGAATTGTATTCGTGTAAGTGTGGTTCTGTGTGATTTGCGGTGTCCGACACTTCGGAAAATGAAACGACGTTTGATCGTTGTGACTAGTGGCTGGTCGTTGAGATTAAATCTGTAAATTGAGACATTTTAGATGACTAAAGCGAAACGGCCGAACCCAGATCGTCTACCACTTCATCGCGCTTGTCCACTCGAAGAAAGCGAAGTTCCAAACAAGTAGGAATGTTCGAGGTTACTTATGTTTCGATGAAACTGACAAATAATGATTTGCACTAGGTGATTGTTTGTTTTTAAAGGAATTGAAATCGTCGTCGACATGTGGTGCCGCAGTGATGACTCCAATGTAGCCGTAACAACAACTAGCAGTAAGGTCTATTTTTAGTATACCAATTATTATCAATCTTAGTAAAATATAACGTTCTATTAGGGCTTGTTAGACTGGACTTCAATGAAATATTGCGTTTGGCTAGAGACCTAAGATCAGTGCGAATTGTAGATGTACTCATCATCACTGTTGTCATTAATAAGCTTTAACATTGTTTCCACTTCACCACTACAGTGATATCCATGTGAAGTCTGCAGGAATCCTGTGCAAATCGTAGTTATTTTAAGAATATTTCAGTTCTCAGAAAAGACGGGAAGATTCTAAGAAGAGCATGGAGAAACGTGAAGAAATAAGCGGAACAAGAAGTTGAGTTTTCTTTCGATATTGGTCAGATTGATAAGATAAGTCCTGTTACAAGGCGATTTAACACCTTTTCATATTGTGCGGAAGAGGTCGGTGTCATCATTCCAGTCTGATTCCACAGAACTGGTTTGGTGTAACTTGATGAGTTCTAAAAAAGCGTGAGAATTGTTAAGTTACTTTTCGCCTCACAAACCTGTTTCTTAATGGGTTAGCTTCTTTTGTTAAATCCCATCTCGACTATTACTATTAAGGTTCGTACTGGTAAAGTACTAGTCAATGAAGCGATGGGTGCGGGATGCGGTCGAAGATCAAGTCCAGCAGAATCTCAGTCGAATTCTTTTGCTGGTTAGATGACTTTGAATCAACTTATTGGACACAATGTCGAGCCTGTGGCAATATTTAGCGCCATTTTCTGTCAAATGCCGCAGGTCCCGGGATTTCCATCAGTTAGTGCGTTTCTACATTTTTACAAGGCAGATAAAGGATAAAGCTTTCGGCGTTGATCAATTCCTGAGGTATGCACCATACATTCGACTTCATTAAGTATCGTTGGAGGTGATTGAATGCATATCTGGCGTTTACAGTGACTCGCGGTGGCCTGCCGATGTATCGAGCCAGTGCTGCTATCCTCCCAGACAAGTCTGGTACCAATTTGCCGACCTTGGAGGGATGGAAGACTTGGTGGGCCATAGGCGCAGGAATCAATTCCACGTGCGTGTCGCAGTAGGGGCTCCGACCATAGCGCCACACGCGCCCTTTACAAGGCAGATGCAATTATATATTCAGATCCATGGATAAAAAATAGAATGAGTTATTTTGTGCGCTAAAGTAATGCTCCTAATTATTCGAGGAATTTCTTGTTAATTCTCTAAATATGTTCGACATCTTGCTCACTTAAGTTTCGCACCAGCTTTGTTCGTTAGACATCACTGAATAGTGTGATGCTCTGCAAGATGTATTATAGCTTTAAGGTTATTTAACTATATTGACAAAAGTTGGAACTGCATGCACATTTATTACGGTGTGAACATCTCTGATCGCAGAAGAGTCTTCTTTGAGCTTCGAATTGTGCCAACTATGTTTAGCATTGGTTTGTGTCTTTTATACGATGTTTAAAACACTTATGATCTAGGTAGCAGTTGCATGACTGAGACTAGTTGGGATATGCAGCTCATCGTCCTGACTCAGGATCGATATATTTTGTCCATTGGATAAGTCTTCGTTTACTTGATTCAACTGAAGGGTGATTCAGCAGAAATACTAGTAGGTTTCTACGATTTCTTTCATATGGCTTTTTTTCTTGTTTAGCTTGATAGCTGCGTAGCTTTTCGTGGTCACCTTGTATGCATTGCATTATGCACATGATCACGAATCACTTCCCACGCTATGGTCTTGCATACCAAATAGTCGTCTTAGGTTGAATCTAGAAGGAGTGAACTAATCAGGCAGAAACCATTAGTTGGGAAGTGTATGATAATATTAAGGATACAGTGAAAGGTTCAAAGAACGCAGATTATGGGGTTCATCTCTTGGGTTCTACGATTTTTCGTTTCCTAGGTTCTCTTATAGAAGTGAGAAAGAGAATTCGAAGTTCGGAATCGAATCGGTGGTTGATTTTGGTGAACTTTGCTTGCACTAAAATGTCGAAAATAGTATGAACACGTGGTGGTTTCTAGCGATAAACGCTAGACAAGAGCCGTCAGCTATTTTGTTCCATGAGAATATTACGCGCACAATAGGGAAACCATCATCTTCGACTGTCAGTGTTTCTTACGAATATCATAAAAGAAAGGCACGACGCTCTTCCTGCCTTTGAGTAGCGAAAGTAACTGGGTAACTTTGGAATGCAACGGTGATAATAGGTTCCGTTTTGAGTCATTTGAAGATTAGCGGGACGTCTGATAAAACGCTCGCGAAAAATTTTAAGTGTATAGTACGAGACCAAATCCAAAAATGTATGGCTTCGGTGTCAATGTATCGTTAAAGGTGTTTCGCGATTACTTTTCGGTTTCTCAGACAAATTTCATTTCAGAAACAAGGTCGCCTTTACAACTGATCGGTGAGGAAGTGCATCAAAGCTCTAGCAGAACTGATGTCACTAGCGCATCTTGGTTTCTGTTCGTTGGCTAGCATTTCGTCGTTGAAGAAGCGTTTGTCATGAGATTCTGAGGGTTCCAACAGGGAATGTTCGTCGTAGCGTCAAAAGCAGAGTCCAAATGACGTCAAGTGTTTGGTTTTCCGAACAGGTGTTAGATTTATCCTATTCCCTTGATGAATATGATAAATTTTATCATATGTATATATTCTTGTGAATATTCGTACTCCGTTTTGTTATTTTTTGTTTGCAAAATTCATCACTGGAGATAAAAACACAAGTTTTCATCTAGTTTACCCGAGATTAGGTACGGCGTTGCGCGTCCCATAAATTTGGCGTTAGCCAAGCCAATTGTCTATTTATATTCGCAGTTACTGTACTAAAACTGACTATTAATTCCCTCGGCGAGATGTGTTCTACGAGTATGTTGAATTCCTCCAAACCTCAGTACCCATTGTTGCGTGTCTTATAGTCAGTTTTAGTACAGTAACTGCGAATATATGGGAGATGTCTAGCAATGAGCTTTCTTACTACACGATTCCTATTTCCTTCCTCTTCTTCTATCGTTAGTTCATATTTGACGATTCTCGGCTCAATTCTGTACCACATTTGAGATTGCTTTTCCCTTTAACAGTTGTCGGTAGTGACTGACTATTTCTTTCATGAACCTCGTTGCAGCTTCTGTGTTCTCAAAGTATTCTTGCATTCTTTAGCACTTAACGCCCAGGAGATGAAGACTATAATGTGAATAGCGACTTGCAATATCAGCTTATTGAATCCCACAGTTTATTTTTTTCACCGCACTATGTAGAATCATTCGATAGCTAATCGAAAGCAGATAAAAATAGCAAGCTTGAAACCACAAGCTTTCTATACATTTACCAATTTTCGAAATCACTTTGTCAGAGGAGTTCGTTTTGCAGCGATACATAAAATATTAACTTTGAGAAATGCACTGGTTATAAGGAACTCAGCACCGAGATGGCTTTGTACGCGCTACACCTAGTCGTATCGTTGACCCTAACCAAATTACAGATGCCGTCTGGAAGTCTTGAATGTTAAAGACAGAACTGGTCAGGAATGTGATATATCACGATGCATGTGTGGTAACAACTCTCATTCCTCACTTTGATGTTTTTGAAAACGGTTAAAAATCGCTTCTATTATCATATGAAACGTTCGAAATTTATCACGTCATTCTTTCACATAGATAGAGGGGTGAATGACTGGGCCGAGGGAGATGGAATTAAATACCATGCCACTGGTATGTGAGTAAATCTCATGCTTCCTATCAACATCAGGTGTTCGCTCTACTGATGTAAGAACTGCATAGTTCATTAGCCCGCTTCATCTGTAAAATGAGTCGATGACACTAAGATATTAGCTAATTCGATATAGCCAGCCATCCTAAAGTATTTGGAGGGATTTCTCCATTTGTTTCATTATCTCGTAACCACAAAAGCTATTCATTTTATGCCAAAAGTTGGCTTTGAGTACATGGAGTGTTCTGTTCTCACTGACATATTGAAACAATTCCTTATTGTTCTTAATTTTCCGTCCAATCACAGGATAACACTATTGCTACATTCCCAGGTCATCTGGAGGTACTTGATGCAACCGCTACTGTATGCATTATCGTATCCACTGGGACCTGATAAAAGAATGACTGCTTAATACAATCAGATTATAAGAACATTTATTTCATAAACAGCAACATATAGTCGCTTCACACATAAAACCAACAATGAACAGTGAATAGTCGAGAAACAATAATGATTTCATGGTATTTGTGGCATGAAATCCCCGACCCAGACTAGGTGCTGGTAGTTGTAATAGATCCATCATGCACCTACAAGATGTCAGGTGACGATGCGGAAGAGGGAACATGTACTTAAACAGTGGAAAAGGATGATTAGTAAGAACTTTTAAAAGCAAAGATTTAAATATTCACTATAAGAACTGCATAGTTCATTAGCCCGCTTCATCTGTAAAATGAGTCGATGACACTAAGATATTAGCTAATTCGATATAGCCAGCCATCCTAAAGTATTTGGAGGGATTTCTCCATTTGTTTCATTATCTCGTAACCACAAAAGCTATTCATTTTATGCCAAAAGTTGGCTTTGAGTACATGGAGTGTTCTGTTCTCACTGACATATTGAAACAATTCCTTATTGTTCTTAATTTTCCGTCCAATCACAGGATAACACTATTGCTACATTCCCAGGTCATCTGGAGGTACTTGATGCAACCGCTACTGTATGCATTATCGTATCCACTGGGACCTGATAAAAGAATGACTGCTTAATACAATCAGATTATAAGAACATTTACTTCATAAACAGCAACATATAGTCGCTTCACACATAAAACCAACAATGAACAGTGAATAGTCGAGAAACAATAATGATTTCATGGTATCTGTGGCATGAAATCCCCGACCCAGACTAGGTGCTGGTAGTTGTAATAGATCCATCATGCACCTACAAGATGTCAGGTGACGATGCGGAAGAGGGAACATGTACTTAAACAATGGAAAAGGATGATTAGTAAGAACTTTTAAAAGCAAAGATTTCGTTGACAACGAGATGTCCTCCGCGTCTACTTCTTCATTACCATTCCGAAGTACTGATCGCAGGTAGCTACGAATCCTAGAAACTTGAATCGTTGAAGATAAACAAAGCGAACAAGAAAAAGGAAACACACAGTACCGCTAAACGTCGTTAGAGAAAGGAAATAACGATAATGAACACACAACAAGAAGGCCAATACCCAAGACTGACTTTCTACCAAATTCGACACTGATCGACACTCAAGTGGAAGACATTCGAAGAACAAAGTAGCGAGCGCTTGAAGAGTGCTGTAACGAAACTGTACCTGCTCATCAAAATAAAAATGTAGTAGGAAGTCGATTCTTTTCAAACAAATGATACTGGTTGGATTGCATTGTACAAATGCTAACGAAAATAACATCGCTTTGCTTAGAACCAAGGACGTCCTATCGTCTATTATTCCATATAACACAAAAGCAAAAATCTCTGGGTACGGAGCCTTACCAAATTACTTACGTTCGCCATCTCTCTGAGGCGAAGTGGGCTAACTCCTTCCGCTCTTTAAGGCAGTTTAAGGACGAAAATATCGAAAACACCAAGGTTTAAGCACAAATATGCTCATGGTACCACAAAAAGCAGTTGAGATAAAAACAGAATGGAGGCGAGAAATAGGAAAAGCATTCATCGTTTTGCCCCGGTGGTGACGGGATCTAAAGCCCGTGAAATGTTGGCGGGTGTCTCACTAAAAACAAAGGAAAGACATAAACATTTAGACAAATCTATGTAAGAACAAGAAGCGAATGGCAGCGGTAACCTATGCACATCTAAAACAATTGAACAAAATCTAACTCTAACGATACACCAGACATAGTAAACGTATGGCAACTAGAAACTAAAGGAATAAGGGAAATTGTAAGTATACGAATAAGATGACCGATTTGTACAAGTGCACTAAGCCCTCCCTTAACCCTTCAGTACTCCAGTCGAATGAAAAGTGCCGGGCACTGCAGAAAAAACAACATCGCACATTCGGTGAAGCATTGGAAAACTACCCAGTTCGTTATGTGACGCATCGAACGCTCAGCTTTCCATCAGCAACCGATTGTTGTTGCATTTGGAATCAACATGGTGAACTGTTGATAGCCTGTACAGTGTATAAATGTCGTAGTAATGAAGAAGTAACAAAAGAAACAAGACTCTGCGGATAGAAAATGGTACCAAATGCTGAGAGCAATGTGGTTGCCTGACTGACAGAGTTAATGACACAGATACGAAAAATACAGTGAACTCAAATATTTGCAAAACTCTGGACCGCAGGTGTCAAGGGAGGGGAACGAACGCGCATTTTGTCCTTTCCGGGGAGTAACGCGCTCACCACGACACCATGCGGGTCCTTCGTTTCGCCTGTCTCTCAGCTAGTTCTATTGATCTTTTGCCATCAGCAATCACCCAATATCCCCGCAAATATCTCAACTTCATTAAAGTTATATTTCGCAATATACCCTGCCATCAAAAAGAGTAGGCAGTAGACAAAAACGGTTAAGACAGTGAACTCACTTGGATAAAAAAAAATTGTTAGGTTTAAAGCACCAAACATCCCAGCCAACAAAAGACAGTAGCGCAGCACCCAAAACTGTGCGTGGTGGGAGGTATTGATTGTAATCGGAGTGGGACGCGTACGAGTTCAGCTGTTTTGTGCAGTCATCAGAAAATAGCTGGTACTCCGTCCAAGAGAACACGTTAAACGGGGTTCGGACGGAATAGGTTAAGCAGAAAATGGAGAAGATATGCAGTGATCATGTCAAAAGAAAATAACAAGCAGTCGCTACGTGAAGTCATGAAGGACCCAGAGGAAACGATCATTCTGAAAACAAGGATGCCATTGAAAAGGTCTCGATATTAACTTCTATAGAAACATTCGAATTTCCAAACAAAGCCCACTAATACGGAGCATGAAATCGCTTCGATGAGGAGTTCCATTGCTTATTCTCCAGGTGGTTTACAGGCAAGAGTCTCTACGACGTGTGGTTGGGCACCGTTGCATCACGAACACGGTCACATCTTCGGTTTTGAACGATTGGATATTGCTCGGTCTCCCACTAGCCTACCACTGTCGGGAGAACAGAAAAAAAGAAACGATGAAACATGACTATTTCAAATTAGCCAAATATTCACTCATTTTATATCCAGCTTTCCCTCCAGAAAAAAGAGTAATTCATTTCGATTGACACTTTTTTCAGCAACGATGAATACAAAGCATTAGTGCACACTATGCGTCAAGGACAAACCTGTATGTTATACGCCTTTCACACCGCAGTGCTGAAAATGTTTGCGTTCACCACATCTCTGGCTCCAGTGCATTTAACCGAGAAAATCTTTCGCCTTTTACTAAAGATTTCCGTGCACCGGAGCAATTATGAGTATTTGGCAATTTTTGGAATCCCCTCGAAAGAGCGGGATGCAAAAGCGATGGGCATGGTGCGAGCACCGGTGGGGGCCTAGGTGTGGCTTACTATGTGGGTACGGCATAGCCCGTTGCGTGTGGAAATGTATGGGAGCATAGTTCCGGAGAGGGAAGCTCCGTGAGGTAGCACCCGATTTGCCAACGGTGATTCTTGGGACCCATTCACTTTGTTTCTACTTCGAGCAATTTTATTATAAAATTGAATTTGGATAAGTACTTTGCTCTGTCAGCAAGCTTACACGGAGCTGTTGCAACACACGCGTTTTCTTGTTACTCGAACAGTTTGGATAGTTGCAACAAGGTATCGACGGCAGTTGTTTCATGCAAGGCGTGGCATGTTCTGCGCACCGCCCTCATCGCTTTTGCATCCCGCTCTTTCGAGGGGATTGCAAAAATTGCCAAATACTCATAATTGCTCCGGTGCACGGAAATCTTTAGTAAAAGGCGAAAGATTTTCTCGGTTAAATGCACTGGAGCCAGAGATGTGCTGAACGCCAACATTTTCAGCACTGCGGTGTGAAAGGCGTATAACACACAGGTTTGTCGTTGATGCATAGAGTGCACTAATGTTCTGTATTCACCGTTGCCGAAAAAAGTGTCAGTCGAAATGAATTACTCTTTTTTCTGGAGGGAAAGCTGGATATAAAATGAGTGAATATTTGGCTAATTTGAAATAGTCATGTTTCATCGTTTCTTTTTTTCTGTTCTCCCGACAGTGGTAGGCTAGTGGGAGACCGAGCAATATCCAATCATGTTTTACTGTTTCTTTTTTCTGTTCTCCCGACAGTGGTAGGCTAGTGGGAGACCGAGCAATAGCCAATCGTTCAAAACCGAAGATGTGACCGTGTTCGTGATGCAACGGTGCCCCAACCACACGTCGTAGAAGCTCTTGCCTGTAAATCACCTGGAGAATAAGCAGTGGAACTCCTCATCGAAGCGATTTCATGCTCCGTATTAGTGGGCTTTGTTTGGAAATTCGAATGTTTCCATAGAAGTTAATATCGAGACTTTTCAATGCCATCCCTGTTTTCATAAACCGCGAAATGATAATGCTGTCGGCGTTGATCGATCCGTGAGGGATGCGCCATGTATTTGATTTCATTAAACATCGTTTGGAGGTGATCGAATGTACATCTGGCCTTTACAATGACTCGCGGTGGCCTACCGATGTATCAAGCATGTGTTGCTGTCCTCCCAAACAAGTCTGGTACCAATTTGCTGACCCCGAAAGGACGAAGGGCTCGGTGGGCCATGCGCGCTGGTATGGATTCCCACACCTGTGTTGTAGGGCGTCTCCTATCACTTCGCCATATACGCCCCTAATGAAGCGTTATGAGGAACAAATGATTTATAGTATAACTACCGGAATAGCTGTGCTCGGACATAAAACTCAGCAGGGTGCTAGGCATAAATGAGTTGATGGATCAATAGAATTCATTGTATGATCTTTCGAAAGTGTGTGGAAACAGGGACACTCCCAAGATCGAACTCGCGGTGGCCTACCGATGTATCAAGCCAGTGTTGCTGTCTTCCCAGACAAGTCTGGTACCAATTTGATGACCCCGAAAGGACGAAGGGCTTGGTGGCCATGCGCACTGGTATCGATTCCCTCACGAGTGTTGTAAGGCGTTCATTAAACAGGGTCACTCCTAAGATCGGTTATTTAACACAGAATAGTGTCTATTTGAGAGAAACCCATTTGCAAATTTTCGTGAGAAATCTCCGTCAACATATAGAGGTGGAAACCTATTTGCAAATTGACGTGAGAAATCCCCTGCAACATATAGAGGTGGGCAACAACGCAGATGAGGACGAAAGAGGAACCATAGCACCAGTTTTGTGACTCCAGATAGAAGGCCTACTCATCCACCATCAAATGGAATTTGTCTTGGATCGTTCATTATTACTAATGACGGCCAGTCGCTGTGCACATAATCTTGCTCATTGCAAAATCAATGATGCCGGTTCTTATTCCAATCAAGGATAGGTACAACTCTAACACGACTTTAACTATTTAGGGTGGATGTAGAGCTGCAGTTAGAAGTACCCTGCAATACATATGGGTTCGTCCCCTCTCCCAGGCCCACCAAGCCTTCCATTTCTGCGGACTCGCCAAATTTGAGCGAGAGCTCTTTGGGAATACAAGAGGTACTAACCCGATTCATCGGTAGGCGGCCACGAGTCATTGCATAGGCCAGATGTGCAATTCAGTCACCTCTTACTCTGCTTGATACAGGCTACTAGTTCCCGCTTACTTCACAGATTTGTCAAAGCAGAGAGCTTTATCCCTCTATTCCTTTGTAACAGTTTGGTATAACTAAGAGCAGATCACGAAAGTGATGAAAGTGCAATTCAGTCACCTCTTACTCTGCTTGATACAGGCTACTAGTTCCCACTTACTTCACAGATTTGTCAAAGCCGAGAGCTTTATCCTTCTATTCCTTAGTAACAGTTTGGCATAACTAAGAGCAGATCACGAAAGTGATGAAGCCCTTAGTTAAAACAGGTTCTTTGAATATTTTTTTAAAACACAACCTGTCTTTCTTTCACGAATATTGTGCAGACCTTATCATTCAGCTCATTTCTTCGTATCGAAGATCCACGAATGTCTTCCAAATTTTTTCTTATGGATTTAGACGCACCTTGAGGGTTCCATGAATGTCGTTGAATATTGGTCGTTCCGATTCTTTATAGGATCTTGAAATAGCAGATCCAGAATATACCCACTTGGATTGCATAGAGTAAACTTTTGCCTGGCACGTCTGGTAGCAATTTCCCGACTAGGGAGAATTGAGAGACTTGGTGAGCCCGTGCGAGATCTAACCAGAACCGAGCTCTTGGTGGTCGTCACCACTACCACTGCCCATCCGCTTCCTAATACATCCATCACGAATTCACAAGTGGCACTTCCATATTAAATTCCACAGAAATTTCTAAAACAATTACGTTTCATCGAAGTGCACCATTTCGAACAAAACCGCAATTCGTTCTTTCTCATTCGATTTTAAATTATTCTCAAAGAGTACAAATGGTCGCTTCCAGCTTAGTTTCCACCCAGCCGATCACTCAGAAAATGCTATCCAAGGAGGCTATGAGGTTAAAAACCCTCTTCGAGAAAAATTGGATAGTGTCGCTGTCCATCATTTTGTTGAGGAACGACACCACATTTTTTTTCCACACTACATTCTTGCTGTCGCAACTAATTTTGATTATATTGTGTTTAGTAAAATTTTTCAATATTGCTACAGTGATGCTGAGATATTTACTTTACTCCGCACAGTAGTTGTCTGCGGTAGTGATCAAACCCATTGCTACCCTTGCGCGGGAGGGGGGGGGGTTAACATATTCACCACCACACTGTGCGATTCCTTCGTTTCGCCTTTATCCCAGCCGTGTTTTACAGGCGCTATCAGCAATCACATGGGTGCGTGTGGCGCAGTGGTTTGAGGCGCTAATGCGAAACAGACGTAGAATCGATCCCCGCTTCCATAACCCACCTAGCTTTCCATCAGTGCGCGGTCGGCAAATTAGTATTCGATCTGTCTGAGGGGAAAGCACACTAGCTCGATACATCGGCAGGCCTCCGCGAGTCATTGTAAAGGCCAGATATGCACACAGTCACCTCCAAACGATGCTAAATGAAGTCGAATGCAGGGCGCATCCCTCAGGGATTGATCAGCGCCGAGAGCTTTATCCTTATTTATCCTTTTGTCAGCAATCACCGGTTCCGTTAACAGGATTGATCTGGGTTGCACAAATTGGCGCTGTTAATGAAATAGTCATGAGAAAAGATTAGGCGGTAAATAAACAATTATTACATTGTGATTTCCAATTTTATTTTGCAAACCGTATTTATCACATCCTGAATGAAATCATATTTTACTATTTACCATTGCCATGTTTTTTTTTCAAACAGTTATACTTCTGGGCTTTGTCGTCACTGAGTGATTCTCTAAGATTTCTCTAGAAATAATAGCATCCTTTGTCATCATCATCGAAAAAGTTCCTTATTTTGGAAGCTACTCTTTCCATCAATCATCACGTGCCCCATGCTAACCAAGGTTTCCATCCCTACAGAGACTGCCGTATTGATGCCACAATTGCCTAGGAAAATATAAAACACTGAGTTGACCCGACAGCAGATCGCTACAAGTTACTGTCTGAGCAAAACATGTATTCAGTTGCTTTAAGACGCTTGGTGATGTGGCGCATCCATTAGGAACTGATCAGCATGAACACTTTATCCTTATCTTTATCAAGTAATTGTCTTCATTTTTATTCGTTAAAACTCGTAAACGTTCGAAATATTTACAGGATGGAGTACATTTTTAAATTAGGACAGGGTGAAAGGTTATGGTTCGCGTGAATGTTCAAACAGACTTAGCACTGGTGTTTTAAGCCCTTATACATTGCCTGGCGCTTCACAGCCTTTCATTTCTTTGATGTCGATTTCTTGGAAGAATTCGACTTTCCGCTCAAAGCAGGCTTTGTTCTGGACGTCGTATTTTTCGAAGTCGTCGTGCGTTCCTTTATAGTTTTTATTAGATAGCATTAATAGTTTTGAAGTAGAACATAGTAATTAGTAAGTAAACGTAATTTGTAGTAAACGAAGCAATTCAAAAGAGGTTTTTTACAAACACTGAAACAGATCCGAACAATTGAAAACGTACTGTGATTTCGTGGAATTTCTCTGAGTTATCGCCGACGTAAGGGCGCATGTGGCGCGGTGGTTGGAGGCGCCACTGCGACACGCACGTGGAATCGATCCCTGAGCCCATGGCCCACCAAGCCTTCCATCGCTCCGGGGTCGGCAAATTAGTACCAGATTTGTCTGGGAGGATAGCAGCACTGGCTCGATACATCGGCAAGCCACCGCGAGTCATTGTAAAGACCAGATATGCATTCAATCACCTCCAACGATGCTTAATGAAGTCGAATGCATGGCGCATCCCTCAGGGATTGATCAACGCCGAAAGCTTTATCCTTTTATCGTGGACGTGAGTTCTTGTAACTAGTCAATAATGAACTGAGAAAGGTCTTGTACCCAAACTAGCTGTTTTGCTTTCGTGATTTTAAAGGGTAACTTTGAAGTCATTTGATGGAAAAGTGCCACCGATGCTTTGTAAGCTAGATTGCAACCAAAACTCAAGTTGTCTCCTATAGTGGGTCTAAGACGTGGAAGTTTGTTCCTGCTTCTCACCTTCACTGTTTCTGGTCGCTTCGTCAGGGGGCTTCTACTCACAGAGCTGAGAGCCGAAGTCACTGCAAGACTGTCGTACTGAAAATGCGAGAAAACTCTGCAATGTCATTATAACGCCCAGGGCATGTTTTTTTTCACCTCCTTCAGTGATTGCTCCTCTTCAGGCGAATAGCTAACATCGCCGTGAATGTGCTGAAATATTCTCCATCTCATAGGAACTTTTCTACATCTATACATAGTACGAGTTGTGACCGTCGCCCTTTAAAATTGGGCTGTGCACTGTCCTACGCACTTTCCGTCCACTATGACACATGAATAGTGTTGGAGTGATAAAAGGATAAAGCTAAAGGATGAAGCTCTCGGCGTTGATCAATCCCTGGCATTTGCAACGTAGGCCAGATATACACGGTCAAGAATAGTTTTAAAGTTAGTGTTCGAAATATCTAGCCTAGTACAGAGGGCGCGTGTGGCGCAGTGGTTGGAGGCGCCACTGCGACACGCACGTGGAATCGATCCCTGCGCCCATGACCCACCAAGCCTTCCATCGCTCCGGGTTCGGTAAATTGGTACCAGACTTGTCTGGGACACTCTGTCTGGAGCACTGGCTCGATACATCAGCAGGCCACCGCGAGTCGTTGTAAAGGCCAAATATGCATTCAATCACCTCCAACGATACCTAATGAAGTTGGATGCATGGAGCATTCCTCAGGGATTGGCCAACGCGGAGAGCTTTGTCCTTTTATTTTTCTATTTGTCCATCAACAAACGACGCATTAGCTCTAATTAGTTTATAAATTCTATGCTGATTCCAAAGTTTTTTGAGGTGAATGTAAAAGTTCAGCAGCAACCTTAAAAATGAGGTAGACAACAAGATGCATCCATAAGACAAAAGCGCCAAAACCTCTCAATGCACAATCCATAGGAGTGACTAAAAAGAATTGCACAGAGAATATGAATAGTATAACTGTTTGAATTCGTAACGTGCTGAGTACTTACAATTCAAGGGAAAATTTCTCTTGGCGGCTTCGTCCAAAAATAAGTCTAAGCGTGTACGATTCGCCGAATGTCCAAGAACCATACTGCTATGTGCCAGAACAATAAAACCCACCGCTCTGCAATCTATTGGATACATGAATAAGTGCTCATTTGACTACTTCGTCTGATAATTAACAGCTTTGGATATCAGCATGTCCGAGTGGTGACGAATATCCTCCGTGAGTTTTAACTCACCATCATGTGTACTGTCACATTCCTTACTTTCCGTTATAAATTAACCGATACGACGTTCTTTTCAGTTGAAACTGTTTCCTACGATGTGATGAACGAACTAGTGCCTTAGGCGCTGCTGTTTATCGATCAAAAGTCCTGTTCCTTATTGCTTATTTCTGGTTACATACATCTTTATTAATCGAGAGGAACGTTTTCAACAAGTGCTAAGGTCTTAAAGCTACGCATTTTGCCAGAAATTAAACAGTCAAAAAATTGTCACCTGGAGGATTTGCTCCATTCATCGAACAAAGCCTTCAGTGCTGGACGTGTCAACAAAGAGTGTATTCACTTCTTATCGCGCCATCATATGTTAAGCTTTTTTCAATCCCAGCAGATCCATTCCAACTGAAGGGTATTTATTATTTCCTAGTTAGAGAAGATTTCTCTCTATTGTTGTATCGAGATAACGGGCAAATATAAGACGAATATAGGAGATAGATAGAGTTTTTCCAAGTTGTCGCCAATTGCTGAAGGACACATAGGTAGAGAGAGAGAAGGAGAGAGGGAGAAAAAGAGAACAGAGATGTTTACCTCCTTGCGATTCCTGCGGCTAAGAACATCACAAAGGCGATGATTCTTGGCACTAGTTCAAACTTGCTGAGTTTTTAGGTAGAAGTGCCAAAATCTGACATTTCTACGACCTGAGAAAGCTCGTTATGCACGAAAATTTTTGAAACTCAAAAAAGGAGCTCCAAATGATACAGAAGAAATCCTCTCAACCTGAAAACAGATCTATGCCATTGTATAAGAATTGAGTGCAAAAGAAAATGGGTATAACTTGTTATGCCAAAAGTTAATGTTCCAAGTCGACACAGAGTAAACAAAGGGTGCCTTTTTATTACTGCATAGGGAAGGGAAGCCGGATTTTTTCAATAGAAAGAGTGCTTATGGCTTTCCCTTGCTAAATTAGGGGCTCCGCTTTAGTCGAAAATATTGTTCTTCTCCATGTAAAAAAATCTGGCCGTCTAAGCAAGCTTGCAAAATAGAAGTGAGTAGACTGTCAACAAGTAAAAATTTTAGCCTTTGCTAAACAATCGAAAAGCTTGATCTCATACTCTTCTTTTCTTGCTTTCCATAAACCAGCAAAAGTATTGGGTGGTTCACAGCACTTGTTTCATTCGTTGCGTTTCTCAATTCCATCATTACGGAGGTCTTCGGCTTTGCGAGTGGGTTCGGCTTCTGCTTAAGGATTTCGGTTTTCTTCAAGGCAATCCTTGAATGCAGGTCGAGTAAATCCATCCCAGTATACTCCAGTAACTGCGTTAAGGCGTTCCCAGGTCATCACAACATGAAGTCAGTAGCGTTTTTGTAGACTTTCTGAACAGGTCCGATACCAATTTCGCAATCGCGGATGGAGACGGTCTAATCGATTCCGTTGTGGGTCGAACCAGAGCTTTCACGTATTATGGCGCTGTATTTTTATCATTACGTTACTCGTGCCCCAATCACATCTAATAACCTCGTGTGATTTCTTTAGATTGGTTTACTCAGAGGCCCTGAAGCAGTTTCACGTTACGAGAAGTATTTTCGAATATTGATGGACTGTAAAGCAAGCGCACTTTGGATCTTAAATTAAAATTCACTTGTCTGAATCGATAGGATTACACCCACACGCGAGATCAAAACCGAATAAATTTAACTGGTAAAGTTTAACGTAATAGATTCTGTAAGTAGGCTTAAACATGAGCATAGTCGAAGCATCATCTAGAAGTCCAGAAAGCAGTAGTCCAATGGTACTCTAGCATTTCTCCAATTTATCTTCTCACTGTTTATATTTCGTCGTTTTCTCTTTCAGCAATCGCGAGGTTGTTAAACAGGATGAAGGGAGGACGGGATGGAGGACAGATGAAAAAAGCGGCTCTGAAGAAGGCGATTCTGCCAAAACGTCAGCTACGATTGTGTTGTATGTGTGTTATTGTATTGAAATAAACGTATGCTGTTTAACAACCTCGCCATTGCTAAGAGAGAAAACGAAGAACTCACCCTTTCGTTATTATCAGATTCGTCCATTGTAATGGATATTAACAGAAGCAAAAAAAGCAAAAAACTTGGCAAATAGCCATCCCCAATGGCTACGAAATTGTAACCCCACGAGATAAGTTTCGAGGGAGTGCGACGTTCCAAAAGGAACGGTTTAGCCACAACAAAGTCCCGTTTATCTTGCCCTTCATTAGCGATGAAATAAGTGCAGCGATAAAACAATGCTTAAGAAGGGCAGATCTAGAGGAATCGGTAGCAATAGTTATGGCAGGGACGGTGACTGCATGAGTTCAGGTGCGCTTTACCTAATCTCCTGTGGTATTTGCGGAGACGAATATATTGGCGAAACGGGCAGACCTTTATGTATCCGCATAAAAGAACACCTAGATGGCAAACGAAAAGCAAGACAAGACATGCCACTAGGCACGCATAGGATACAAAAGCATAACGGAAACGATTTTGATATAAAAGTCGCTATCCTCGCACGGGATACTAAAACACCAACGCGCAAACTCCTCGATGCTTTTTGGATAAACGCCAAAAATCCCACAATGAATAGCAGGGAGGAATGTCCCGAGCTCACGCGTGATCTCGTTCCTTACCTTCGCATCGATCCTTGACGGGGGTGCTGCAATCGTCAGCCATATGTGACTCTGAGCTGCTACTCTTCCTCGGTGGAGGACACATGAAAAAAGCGGTGGGTTTTTTCGAGAAGCCGTAGATCTTGTAATTATCGTTCAAATTTCCATCTTTCTGTTTGTGCTGTTGAAGTGTTTGACCTAGTATGTTGCATATTAGTGTACCCTTCCAGGCTCTGAAGAAGGCAATTCTGCCGAAACGTCAGCCTCGATTGTGTTGTATGTATGTTATTGTATGGAAGTAAATGTATGCTATTTAACAACCTCGCGATTGCTGAGAGAGAAAACGACGAATTCATAATCCAAGGCCGAGGTTAATAGAAAGTCGATCCTGGGTGCTATTACAAGATGTTTATATTTCGTTCTTCTCTCTCACCGCCATGCCCTTACTCACTAGGTTTATCATACATCGCCATTTCGTCGAGAATCGTTGCAGAAGAAAAAACACACTGGTTATCGGAATCTCATTTGTTAGAGCTATTAGTCGGAGTCAATAGCGGCGAATCCTGCAACACAATCAAGCGGAGTAATCGAATCATTCAGACTTAATCAGACTAACAGTTGCAGAAGGCAGGAACGGTTTAGCCACAACAAAGTCCCGTTTATCTTGCCCTTCATTAGCGATGAAATAAGTGCAGCGATAAAACAATGCTTAAGAAGGGCAGATCTAGAGGAATCGGTAGCAATAGTTATGGCAGGGACGGTGACTGCATGAGTTCAGGTGCGCTTTACCTAATCTCCTGTGGTATTTGCGGAGACGAATATATTGGCGAAACGGGCAGACCTTTATGTATCCGCATAAAAGAACACCTAGATGGCAAACGAAAAGCAAGACAAGACATGCCACTAGGCACGCATAGGATACAAAAGCATAACGGAAACGATTTTGATATAAAAGTCGCTATCCTCGCACGGGATACTAAAACACCAACGCGCAAACTCCTCGATGCTTTTTGGATAAACGCCAAAAATCCCACAATGAATAGCAGGGAGGAATGTCCCGAGCTCACGCGTGATCTCGTTCCTTACCTTCGCATCGATCCTTGACGGGGGTGCTGCAATCGTCAGCCATATGCGACTCTGAGCGGCTACTCTTCCTCGGTGGAGGACACATGAAAAAAGCGGTGGGTTTTTTCGAGAAGCCGTAGATCTTGTAATTATCGTTCAAATTTCCATCTTTCTGTTTGTGCTGTTGAAGTGTTTGACCTAGTATGTTGCATATTAGTGTACCCTTCCAGGCTCTGAAGAAGGCAATTCTGCCGAAACGTCAGCCTCGATTGTGTTGTATGTATGTTATTGTATGGAAGTAAATGTATGCTATTTAACAACCTCGCGATTGCTGAGAGAGAAAACGACGAATTCATAATCCAAGGCCGAGGTTAATAGAAAGTCGATCCTGGGTGCTATTACAAGATGTTTATATTTCGTTCTTCTCTCTCACCGCCATGCCCTTACTCACTAGGTTTATCATACATCGCCATTTCGTCGAGAATCGTTGCAGAAGAAAAAACACACTGGTTATCGGAATCTCATTTGCTAGAGCTATTAGTCGGAGTCAATAGCGGCGAATGCTGCAACACAATCAAGCGAAGTAATCGAATCATTCAGGCTTAATCAGACTAACAGTTGCAGAAGGTCGAGGAAGTAAATGGGGTGCAAAGAAGTGCAGGGATTCGCACCATAGATATGAAAGAGATGATGTTAAAAAATTACCAAAAACCTGCTTCCAGCCGAAATCGCCATCAATTTTCTTGGTTAATCTGTTTTTAGGTCTCAGTAGCCCTTGTTTAGCATTGCATAGGGTGTAAGCATTACTGTTGCTCAACTCTAACATGATGTCGTTACGACAATTCAACAGACTTTTGCTGCTTAAAAATACACACTGGGAATTTCGTCACTACCTAAGCGTTTGTTCACTGCTCCACCGGTTTTCCTCATATGGAGAAACTCACTCTCTCAAATCCAAGTGGAAACGGTCTAGCTCGCCTGTCTCAAGGCTTCAAGGTAAATCGACTCGACCAGCATTCAGCGAAATTCATAACGAAAGGAAAATTCTCAAGCAAGAGCCGAAGCCAAACGTAAAAAGTTGCACAAGATCTTCGTGAATATCGAACACGAGGAAGTAAATGGGGTGCAAAGAAGTGCAGGGATTCGCACCATAGATATGAAAGAGATGATGTTAAAAAATTACCAAAAACCTGCTTCCAGCCGAAATCGCCATCAATTTTCTTGGTTAATCTGTTTTTAGGTCTCAGTAGCCCTTGTTTAGCATTGCATAGGGTGTAAGCATTACTGTTGCTCAACTCTAACATGATGTCGTTACGACAATTCAACAGACTTTTGCTGCTTAAAAATACACACTGGGAATTTCGTCAAAAAAAAAAAACGCAATGGCTTTGAGAGGTGTCCTGAAAAGAAGGACATTGCTACATCTTCATGGTACCAAGGCCTTCTTACACTACTGATAAGGTTGCTGTTACACTTTTTCAGCACCATTGATTCTTCCTACGCCTCTTGATTTTGTCAGCTCTAGAATTGATTGGAGCGCTGTCTTGTGTTCAGTTGATAGCCAGATCCTCCCTTTTCAATTTCTCGGAGGCTTTTCTGAAACTTCCTCACTGGGATGTGTTGTTTTGCCTTCTTGACCTCGATACTCCTACTTTCATACTACTATAGTTTCTATGAAAGTCGTCTATTTGATGCAACTGTCATTTTCCTCACCCCTCTCTTCTCGGTGGTGTAAACATGTTCGAAGCTTGTCTTATGGTGCCCAACAGTCTAAACGCTTCCATCTTCATACACTGATCCGTATTTCCAACGAATTTGTCGCCAAGTTTCTTATCCAACATGCGAAATCTAGTAGAAAAGGATTAGCTGGTTTCTTGCGTGTGCTAAATTCAACAAATGTTGTCAAGTGGTGGCCCTATAGATTAAAAGAATTCTAATAAAAGAGTGGGATGACGTGCCTATGGTTTTCCAAAAATTAAAATCCGGTCTCACTTGTGCTTTCAAAGTGGCATACTTCAGCCGGGACTGAACTTTATCGATCGAAATAAAACTATTGGAATCTCAACATTTTTACCAATGAGAAGTAAGTTTTAGCAGTTGCACAAAATTCCTAACTTCTGAGGACTTCTCCCACACGAAGTTGTTTCGTAGCCCAGGTCGTTCAACCTTTGCAGAGTTGGTAGTGCGATAGATGGTTTCTCGCTATCATGGAGGGATAAGGATTGGTCCCTTCCTTTTAACTAAGGCGGGCTACAGTCATTTAAGGTTTCGGTGCTTTTCGTCGACTTGGCGGGCCCATTTCTCCACCGTAATCGGTTCATTCACAATGAGCACGCTGCAATGGAAAAAGTCAGCTGCAGAGCACGAAACTCTGAGCATACCCTTATTTTAGTGCAATTTCAGCTTTAGAAAGTGCACCGTAGCTTCATCGTGGTCTAACCACTGAGTCGATCGTCGCCCGTTTATAGAGTTTCCAATTTGTTGTCCTACCTTATCACAACACGGTTGAGAGACGGGTTCTGGTTAAGCAGAAGAAGCGTTTACGATACTTCATTGCTACGGTCTCTCTGATTATAATTCAAACCTGGCAGCATAGATTTATTGAGTTTCTTCGACTTTCCAACTTTTTTAGGTGTTCTCTAAGACGGAATTTCTATGGAAGCTCTAGAGCAACCGTGCCCATATCTGCTGCCGTTAAGGCTTTCAGTCCGTCGTCATCAATAGCAGTACGTCGGTAACCATCCTCATCCTTAAGAATGACTTCCCCTGTCTTTAATGACTTTTGGCTAAAATTGCTGTTTTGACAGTTGAAACTCTAATCTTTACCATCTACAAGTTTTTTCACTATAATTCAATCTGTCGACACGAAAGTCCATAAAATGAGCTTTGCATTAATATATTATAGTAGACCATTAGAAAGAAGTTCCTACCAGAACACGTGGGAAAAAACTGGGCTACAAATCCGACGTTGATCCCTGAGCAATCTATTATTATACGCTGGTGATAAGAACAGTGTGGCGGACTTCCACGCACCTATGCTTAATCAAAGTGTCGCTTTTTAAAGGCTCAAGTGTTTGTGCCAATTAATGTGGGAATAAATTGATTCGTCAAAGTCATACAGTTTAACTCTATGAAGGAAAAAATGATTGAGATGAATGAAAATGATAATTCACTTTTTTCTTTGCTACACACTTGCACTAAAGTGTTTCACACTGTGAATTAAACCCACTCTCATAATAACGAGTTTCCAAACACCAATGCTCAAAGAAATTCGAAAAGTGAGAATAATTCGGAAAAAATGGTAAGGTTTATGATAATTCTAAAATCGCTCTCTTTCTGCTCATTGCATTTAATACGTTATTTTCATGTAAAAATCAATTTATCGATTTTGACTTCCCAACAGCATGGGACCAAATTCCTCTTAGAAGCCATAGAAATATAATTACCTTGAATCCGGCAGTAGGGTCTTTCCAATATGCAGATGTTAATGAAATTCTGAGAATTGAAAACGGATACCACCAACAAAAACAGTCTCATAGGAACCGGAATTGCTCCTGCTGGCTGAGGAATTCGGAAATCGCTCGTTTATTTAGAATTTCATACTAGATGGCTAAGCACTATTTTTCCTGAAAACCTCTGGGATAGTGCTTTATATTCTTGTTGAGCAAACACGAGGTGTAATTTTATTCTTCATTACGACGAAGTTGACGTTTCGACGTATTGCGTTTTCTTTGAGAGCCTCGAAATGTCAAGTTGACCCCAATCTGTTCAGCCAAACACCTCCAAAACCAAACGAAGAAAATGCTAAACCAAAATTTCGATCACAGTGAGCACAGAATAATTTCTTTGCACACTTACCGCTTTCTAAAAGTCTTCCATTTGAGTGTGTCATGTGGAGCCAACCGTACAGAGTTCATATGGAAGCGCGAACTAGCCGGCGTTTTAGAGTGCTCGGTGGTATTTCGACTACTGTTACCGAATTCTGCAGATCGGCTCTTCTTAAGCAACATTTCACCTTAAGTTTTTCAACCTTATCAACTCTCATACGTCTCGCATATGTCATTTTTGCATTCTGTGGGCTTCGAGCAATATTTCTTGGCGCGATAATGATTTAGCCCTTTGGAAGTCTCGCTTGTAAATATCCGAGACTCAGTGTTTGCTTTATTATCGAGCCCTTGTTGTATAAATAATGGTTAAGGAAACTGTGGTGTTGGTAATGTCTCTATTTCTTGATGTTCGCTCCTCTTTATCGCTTTATCTCTAACTTTATTGCGGAATCTATCCCGAAGTTCATATAAACTACATGCGATTCTAAGCAAGGATACCTTAGAAATGGGTTCAACTAGGGAGAAACTTGGGCACAATTTTAATAACAGGAACACCCCGTCAAGGAGAACCATGCTTCCTGGCATGGTTAGTTTTGAATATTCTAGCGCATCACTTATCATACTGTTACTCGTTTGATCTTCGTTAAAGATGCTTTCATACCTTCTTGAAGCCCCGTTAAGCGATATACTCAAAAGGTTTTCGAGCTTTCTCTGCAAGGTTACTTTAGAATTAGACCTAACAGAGCTGCTGATCAACACTGACCCATTCACTATTTTCCTCTGAGATAGAATATACTTTCGACTATGTGGGCTAACATTTTTCTTTACGGAAATTGAAGTGTTTTAAGAGCATAGATCTACGATAGGGAAAGGATTCGGGATTTCAAAATTAGCTTGCTTTTTTATAAAAGACAATCATAACTCCGCCACAGGTAGACCTCGTGTATTATTAATGAAGGATTCAGAATGTTTATTTCTATCCGCTGAAAATGATAATATTATATTCCCATTTTGCCGCTCGTAGAATCCCAGTAGCGCTTAATTTTTAGATTAATGAGCTCTTGGTGATGAAACCTAAGGGCGCCTACTTCAGCATAGAGATATTTAATGTAAGCATAGAATTCAAAAAAAGTCGAATGGAATGAAGTAAAGAAAGAGTCGATCAGACTTATCTATTGTTCTCTTACTAGTCTCCTGTATTGTTTTCAAGCAAGAACAAATCTTTGTGAAATAACGACCTTTTAATTTTTAATAATTTTTATTTACTGCGTAAACTTTTTTTCATGGCAGGTTACGATGTGAACTACAGCTTTAAGGATACTGAGCCACGAGCAAACCTCGGGACCTCAGGTGCGCTTCGAACCTGCGACTGCCGTTACCGAACGTTAACATTCTGAAATCATTTCTATTGACGGGTGATTGCTGATGACACCGATAAAGTAAAAAAATTAGCCCAGAGAAAGGCAAATTAAAGGCCTTGGCTGATGTGGTGGATAGCACGAGAGCTGTGGGAAGAATAATCGTGTGTTCCAAACCCACATGAGGTTCCCGATCTTGCCTATATCTTTCCATCCTTCTAGTTGCAGTCTTTCTGAAATGGAGTGAGGTCTGCCACCTACGACTATGTTTATTTCAGCACGACGGTGGTTTTTCGCATTAGTTTATTTTAGCTAGGATTCTGAACGGAATCGTCTCACAAATGAGGTTGGGAGACTACATTTGGTAATAACCCCGGTTCTAAATCATACTCCGACGTCCAAAAACACGCCAAATCCGGATGAGGCGGTAAATCATTTGTGTGGGTGAAGGTCCATAACATGCTCTTGTACAGGCAAGCAAAGCCTTTTAGCTCTGCACCAGTAACTTCGTGTCGTATTTCATCCTTGCCCTCTCTACTTCCTCGTTCCACCTTCTTTTATACGGCAATTTTATTACCTGTCCATTTCAATTATTTCATGCATTGAAATCGTTTAGTCCATTAGATTTCTGGAGTGCCATGGCAATGAATTTATGCATAGTAAACCCTCATAAAATTGTGGCGGATAGAGCCATAGCTGGAATATCACTGAGGAGTGCAAGCGATTCCATTTCGAAACTGTTGGCAATAAATTTGCTTGGCGCATTTTTCGACTCAGTGTTTTTAAAACAAAAACGCCTTGTTCACCTCTGAAACCCTCCTTGTTAAACTGCAACGGCATAAGATTTCCTAGTGTTCTTGAATTTCTTTCGGTTTAGTTGCACACCTTGATGAAGTCACATGTATTTTCATTATGAAGTATGATATTCTTGTTGATTGATTAGTAATGATTATTACTGATTACAATGTGACGGCACAGTGACTTTGCTGTGCAGCTGTGACCGATAATGGAGAGCAGTCGTGCCTATTTTGAAGACGTTGTTGGCCGCCTGAAAGAGTCTGAGGAGATGATTAATTCGCTAACCACCAAGTACCTTCACATATGTTGCATAGCATCATTGCTGGCAGAGTTTGCAATATGGAGAGCTGCTAAGCTGTAAACACTCGACTTCTCTTGGCAATGTTTGGAAGTTCCACGTTTTCTGGTTCTGAAACCACTTTACAGAGTCCGAGGGGCTAGAAAGGAAAAATGTGGCTACGGTGTTGAAAACTATTTATGAAATGTACGAGTCCGGCGAACATTGCACAAATTAGTAATTATTTCTATTGAGCTACCAAGGGTGTAGCTACAAATCATTGGAATAAACAGACTAGCAGCTAAGTGAACTTCAGAGCACATATGGTCCTAGCATCTGTCTAACACTAACCGCTCCAACGAGTAGAAACTAGACAAGGTTCTATTTTCCCCAGACGGCATTCCGCAGCTGGCAGAAAAAGTGCAGATCTTAACTAACTTACGACCAGAGAAAGCCGTAAACAAATAAATCGAGAAGTTTGAACTTTGGATTTTTCTTCGCGTTTCGTTATTACTCATTTTATTGATTCGTTTCTGATAACCCAAATTGGCGAAGCTCGGTTATTTACCGTACTTGTTTCATAGACAGTAACGTCCGCCAACTTTATTTTATCAACATTCTCCTAAGCCTTACTAGTATCCACACACGATTTATCTATTATTTCATCGGAAACGTTCCTCTACCATTTTTATGACGCTACAGTAACATCGTGGTTATTCAACGACTTTCTCACAGCTGTGCCCACATCGGATAGAGGCTGCTCGTTTCTCACTTTTAGCGTCATGTGGTGCTGTGAAATTCCATTAATCAAACTTACTGGTAAACAACAGATTTTAAATAAGACGGAAATCGCTCGCATTCTTCCCTGTTTCCGGCATTCAACGCTAACGACACTAGCTAAGCTTGTTACCACGAATAGTGTTGCAGCAGGCTATTTAGGGGCGGACGGCAAGCACTCGAGCGGACGTCCCTCTCCCAAAGGCCTTCACTTGAACGAACCACCGACGCTTTTGCAAATCAGACGGCACTCTGCTTCTAGCAGTCCGCACCTTTCTTAAGTCACCGTATACTGCTTAGGATCACAATCTCTTACTTTATCAATAGTTTCCCTCCCCTCGCTGAATACTTTGCGTAAGATTCTCATATTTTGTTTCTTCAGACTTCTTTCACTGAGTAAAACTAAAAATTAAAGTAGTAATAATCTTACTAATCACATGCAGTCCTGTTACTAATCAAGTAATTTAAGCAAGAAAAAGTAAACTCTGCTCTTTCCTAGCGTAACCGCGCCACAGTTGTCCAGTAGTCTTCGCTCGCCGCCGAATACGAAGATCATCAAACTTTGGTTGTAACGCCCTTTCTAAAGTTTCTAAGAAGTGGCTAGCTGTCGTTAGCTTGCTGGGCTTTTCTCGGTGTAAATATGGAAGCGCTTCGTTGAAGTTGGCGCCGAACCGCCTCTTCCACTTGATTAACGACTTTTGCTCGACTTGTTGTATGGGACAAACAATTCAAACATGACACGCAACGAGAAACACGCACATTTGCATCATTACGATCATATATGCGGAAGATTCGCAACTCTATGATCCAACGGACTCAGGATATTTGCCTATTCCTTTGTTTCAATTCAGTTTCTTAGCAGTCCAATTTGCAAAAGTGAAAGACCTGATTTACCTCACCTTGGCAGTCTTGCGTTTCGAAAATTTTGACTAACACAAGTGCTCAGTATGTATGTTACCGTTAGTGTAACGAATATAGCTACGAAAAAGGACAACTTTTGGGACCATGCATTGCTCTCGCCGAAGAGCTGATGCACTTTGTTAGTTTCGTCCGGTATGATGTATTCAAATCGCATTACATGCCGTCAGGTGGCAATTGTTCGACGCCCCCGTTCAGTCGACACTCAACCCCATGCACATCACCTCCACTGACAACTCTTGTCACTTTGAGAACATTCCAGAACTCTGTTCGCCAATTCACCATATTTCCCGTGTTGCTTTGAGGACCCCAAAAATTTCAGCTGACCACTCTTCTTATTTCCAGAATCAACTTCAAGGAACAGGTTCGGCAGCACGGTGTGGTAGTCGAATGCTATTCTAAATAGAATGCCCGTATCCTCATTCTTACACAATTGCATTAGCAGTTACTTGTAACATCTGAAGAGTTTGCGTCTAATAAGCATTGTTTTCTACAGCACTGGTCTGTATCTCTTCCGTTGGTAGATATATCCCACTCACTCATTAATTTCATTCGTGTGCCCAGTAATATAGCTGATGTAAGTTCTAATGACACTTTTATCCTACTGGATATTTGTCACATCCAGTGCTCACTTATCATCTAGATCATTCCCAACACTGCAATAAGTAGTCATGTCGTTGTAAAGTAATTTTTTGTCACCAATACTTTCGTCCACATCGCTACCCTCTTTGGCGGTAGATGAAGCCGAATATATGTGTCAATGGGTCTTTTTTGGTGAATATTCCCCACTTGTACTCAGCTTGTGGCTAATTAGCTTGTCCATGCACTCAGTAGCATCTCTGTCTTGGCAGTGGAGAGAGAAAGTTCAGGAACTTGTAACGACGTTCCACCTACTCCAGTATTTGGTAATAGAAACTGGTACTTCTTATCGAAAGTCCTCGAAATCATTCGTTTTTTGGGATCGGTCTCGTTCATATGCTTTTCGTTAAATGTTCTTTGCTCACATCACTGCTGCTGATGACGCAATCTTCATTTTCTTGAAAAATAAGTCCTCAAAACCATCTTCACAATTGATTACGATAATAGCAAAGTTTGAAGACTAAGAAGAATCCGAAACTCGCATTCAAGAACAAAGGGAATGCTGCGCAGTAACTGTAACATTGACCTTAAGCAACACCTTATGAAGAATTTTTTAGGGCTTCTTGGCCAGATTTCACGGGATCTCCAAAAAATCGGGAATTTCCAGAAAGTAACATTATGCTGTCGTGAAGTTTCTAAGAACGGGTTAGCAGCTCCTCAAGCACTTTTAGTGTTACATTACTTACTTGATACTTGGTACTTGAATGGCCCGCCCTCACTGCTTGCGCGGGCACCAGTATAATCCCCATTTTTTAAAGATTTTCTGGTTAAGCCATTGTGGTTCCCTGGAAACCTGAGGTCAGGCCTGGCCAAAGTCTGCCCCAGTTTGTGTTACATTAATTTTGTTATCTATGTATATCCACATAAATATCGTTTTCACTGCATTTGTCATAGTACACGTTACACTACCGAAAGACGAATACAGCTCTGAAACTCGTTTCAGTCGGCTATTTACGTTATAATTCAATCAACCACCACTAACAGTTTTTACAGATCTATTCAAAAATGGAACAAAAATCTATAAACTGGCTCTTCTTTTTTATTGTTTTATTGATTTAACCAACACATTGAGGAATTTGCATTTAGAATGGAAATAGCCCAATGCAGTTTTTTTTCGAGGAGGGCCTGATTAATCCAACAACTGCACGTCCGTTTGCAATGAAAATTATAAAGCACTGGCGCTACATGGAATGTGTGATAGGTCCTATAGACAGTATATCAATTATGGTAAATTATCGTGGCCAACTAAGACCAGAATTCAACCACGTGGTTGGAAGTGGGTAGGCTTCATCTACGAAACTCTTCAGATGAAGACGACAAGCCGTAAACACACAGCTAACGAAGGGAGCGTCGAGGTCTCAAGGGGAGCGCTTAGCTTTGTCACCATGCTCGATCAACAAGCGTTACTCATTACGAGTACTACGTTTATTCGCTCTTTAGTGGTTTTCTTTTACTAATCAGAAAAGCAAATGATGAGCTTTTCTTGCCCTCAAACGCTTATTGCATTAAACTCTATTACATTCTCTTCTCATCACCATATCTTCCTTCCATTTCTATCCGTAGAATTCCTGCAGAATCCCTTCCTCTAGTGAGTTACACTCTGTTGCCGTCTCCTCTTCTCTCAGAATCTTCTGTTTACTTTCTTTAATGAATATGAATAATAGCGTCCTTTTCTACATTTAACACTTTTTCGAACTTTCCTATTACAATGAAATGTCTGATTTCTAAGGTTTGAAAAAAGAAAATTTAAGAGATACTGGTAAATCATTCGACATTGACTTATTCACATTCGATCAAATTCGGATTCGACGTACCACTTTTAGTTATTCGGAAAAGTCGCAAGAAAACTTTTTTGGAGGATCGATGATTTTTAGATGCTTCTAGCGTTATCATGATGAGTTCTTGCGGTCATATCCCAACAATAAACGCTGAAGTAACTCGTTCTGTGCAAGAGAAATCCTAAATCGGAACTCGAGAAAAGGGCAAGCCAGACCGCCCGTGCAAATCCTTTGACCGGAGCTTGCCGGCTGAGCGACAACGTTACCGGATTAGCATTTCGGCGTCCTCCTCTGGTTACGTCCGTCCTTTTTTTCGCTTTATTCATCTACGAATTGTCGTAGTGTAATGCGTTCGCAGTCATTCTAACCAGCTGTAGCTCTCTGGCTGACAACACATTCGTGCTCAGTCAAAACTAGGACATGTTCGTCAACAAGTACAGTCTGTTGTCGTTTATTTTAAATGTAATCGTGGAAATATATCCACTTCTCTCTCATCTCCTAATTATTACTTCTAAAATATTTTAAATCATTTAGACGGTAACAATTCCAAGCTCATCATGTTATTGTAAATGCTTCGAATACTTTGAAATCATTACGTCGATGGCCCATTGATTTTAGCAATAGCAACAATAATAGGCTTATTTCTATGTCGTAAATCGATTTTCAGCCTTTCAGAATTTTCGATAGGTCAAGATGACCACCTACAATCACAGTTCCTCTTACAACAGGACGTATGAGAAGAAAGTGATAGAGGAGACGCCTCGCATCCGAGTCACCACACAATCCTCACCTTTCACCACCCATATTATCCCAGTGAGTTCACAGTTTTCTACCGTAATAAGTCTTTCATCGATTTACCATCTTCAGTTGTTAAGTGGTTATCAATGGATTTTCTACCGTTAAGGTAGAAAATTCCCAGCTTAAAAAATAAAAAATTCACAAACACTTAAAAGCCCTTTGAGCACATCTCCTTATGTACAGATTTTTAATACGGTTCTATGTTTATTCTATTAGATTTCTCTCCACTCCAGTATTGACAGAGCGGCACTGAACAGCGCTCTATTATCTACTTTGCACACACAACAATACCTAGTGTGCGGAACGCATTGAACTCAACGCGTACGTCTGAAATGTTCCCAGAGCAGAGTGTCTCACCAACCGTCTTATCTGCACCATTGCGTTGTTCCGCTTTGCAATATAAGCAAGTAATCACTGTTGAATTCTTGGAGACGAACTGATACGTCCCAAAATGCTTTTTTGTAAAATGTAATATCCAGATAATCTAGCTACTATCGTAGAGCGCCTGGTGTAGCATCTGTGATGGTTTTGCATCGAAAGAAAAAATTCCGATCCTCTGATTATTATTACTGAGGCTTACTTGTCGCAGCACAAACCGACGCCCCTCATCTGCCTCATTTTCAGCCAGCTTTTTTACTCGTTTTATTGTAAAAATTACTAAGACCTCCATCCTACTCCTGCTGCCGCATTTTGGTTAAGATCTTCATGCGCATCTGCAGCGGTCGTTCCACTGTATTCTGCATAATTCGAGTACTTTCTTTCCTAAGTTCAACTCTTCTAAACAGCTGATGCCTTGTCAAACTCCATTGACGTCTTTACATGCACTTAAATGGAAAAAGTCGTAAATGTAAGCAAGTAGAAAACCAATCATTACAGTTTGATGTTGACCTAATGCTAAGTATTGATAGACTTCAACTCCAAAAGGACTTCTAGTATATTTTTATCGTTAAATTGTAAAGAGAACTGCCTTCAAGAGCAGAGTTTTAATCCATGAATGGATCAGAATCATTCTTTAAAGGTTTCTTTTTGAATGATTTCCACATTAGTAACGTAAAAGGATAAAAGGATAAAGCTCTTGGCGTTGATCAATCCCTGAGGGATGCGCCATGCATTCTACTTTATTAAGCAGTGTTTGGAGGTGATTGAATGCATACCTGGTCTTTACAATGACTCAAGGTGCCCTACCGATATATCGAGCCAGTGCTTCTATCCTCCCAGACACGTCTAGTACGAGCTTACCGACCCCGCAAGAATGGAGGGCTTGATGGGCCATGGGGGCAGGATCGATTCTACGTGTGTAGAAGGGCGCCTCCGACCACTGCGCCACATGCATTTGTAACGTATGTACTAAAGATTTTCAAGGATAAAAACGAAGTAAAGTGAGCACTCACTGAAAACATTTAGACCTCGAGCGTCCAGAAGAGAAATACTGTAACAATTAAGTAGTTATGCGATCGTAAGTGCCTCATATTTTTTCTCTGATCAATAATTCATGGAATTCGATGACTAGATGTAGATGAACATGTGATGAAATAGCTTCCCAAACGAATTCCATTTCTCCTGCGAATATTGTCACCGTAAGTGGAAAACTAATTTTCCTGCTTCAATTGTTAGTTCCAGAAAAAAAATGTAGAATTTCCAATGGAAAGAAACTGCCTCTTTTTCACTGACACCTTACTCGACCAAAATAGCACGAGTTGGTATGACTTCATAAGAAATTACTACTTCACGGATGTTGTCAAAGAGTTTAAGAGTGTGGAATCCATTACACTAAAAGTATTTTTATAGATAACGTAACCCTATGATAAGAACATCCATGTGACGAGATAAATATTAGTGTGACTCAGCTAGCTATGAGCAGCTGTTCGAGGTCATCCGTCAAGTGAAGAAAGAATGTTTTCGCATCATCCTGACATTGCCTAAGAGTTGTGTAGGAGTTGACCAAGGAACTTTCCTTACCATTGATGATTTCAGTCTTCATTTCCATCGTTCCCCTCAACATTTGGAGGCAACATCTCTTCAATCCATGCTACCGATGAGTCACTTACTGCGACGATGGATGTCTCCCAATTCGCTGCTGACGATTTGAAGTTAAGTGCCATGAATTCGAATTAAACTAGATTCGGGCTTAACATAGCCATTCCAAGAAATTTTTAATGCACCACGCCATGCGTTTAAGAACACCACGTCTTAAAATAGCTGATTCAAGGCTTGGTATGATATCAGAGCGGGACATCTAACTTCAATGTTACTGTTGTTCCCTTGGTATAATGACAAAGTTGATGATACTGTCGTTAACTGCTCGACTTCCAACAATATTCTCTAATCACGACAATGTCGAAAAACGGGATAAGCGGGTTAAAAAATAAAAATAAAAGATGAGAACGTAATCACATTTTGAGGTATAAACTAACGACAACGACCGAAAATGATGATCGTGGCGGCGTGTTGCCAAGATGCCAGAACCTATTATATTACATTTGACATGTACTAAAAATTTCTCGAACAGAGTGGGTACCTGTCAATTACAGGTCTCGGTCATTGGGCAGTTCATTGTGGTTGAAGCGAAACACCCAGAAAAAGCTGATGAGTTCGGTTTCATAGAAAGGCACTTTATCAGGTATAAGAAAATATTTTCGAATTCGCTGCATAGTTTGATAGGTATTCTAGTAATCGTCCAGTAGGCACTCTTTGATATGAGAACAACCACTGCGAAAAGACCCGGCTTCATAGATAGCTTATCAAAAGCGGCTTCCATATTTTCAGGGGAAGAAAATCCACACCTCTAGGACTACAGATTCGGAATCCAAAAGAGAACTGGACAACGTTTTAATCACGAGCTATAGATTTCCTTGTTCTTTTGCACAAAATGC
>MQTX01000081.1:962970-1003079 GCA_009735665.1 Angiostrongylus cantonensis | reverse complement strand
TATAGAGAGAGAGAGAGAGAGAGAGAGAGAGCTCGTTCATTTAGGCAGAGTGAAAACGAACCCCTCGATTTTTTTCTTTTTACTTCCTACGGTAACATGAATATTTACTTGCATACTTGGATAATTGAACGGCCCATCATCATTAGTTATGCAGGCGCCAGCACAACCTCCATTTCTACATTTTTTTCCCTTTTAGAGACTTGCCGGTTGAGCCGTGGTGGTTCCCTGGGATCCCGTGGTCAGGCTGGTCAAGGTCTGCCCCGGGACGACATAAATCTTAATGAATGCCAATAAGAACTAAATAGTAACTAGTCATTGATGTTATTTGAAACGAAATATTTTTACAACTATTTCAGAAAGTTCAACTTACCGCGAAATGTTCAACCGGAAGGTGTCTCAAGCAATTTAACCAGTGATGGCACGCTCACTATTCAAGCGTTTCCATTAAAGCCAAAGGTGCGTAACATGGTAGTGATAGAATTTATAACTTTCTTCTTCTGGAAAAACGTCTCAACTTCACTCAGCTCATCCGCTTTAGTGCTATTGTCTTTCATTTTGATTAAATGTATGTTCCTTTATAGGATGGCTCACCAGCACGTGCAATTCCAATTAAAATCGTGAGCGGTTCGTCTATGAACACTCCGAGCTCAGATGCAAAAACAGAAGAGAGCAAATGACATGGCTTTTCTTTCTGATTAAAACTAATCGATTTGAGAGTGATTAACGAAAACGCTAGTAAATCCATGGTCATGTTCTCCATATATAGTCAGCTTCTTTGTCATGTGATCCGGCTGATGCAATGCAGTGTAGACATGCTGTAGATTTCCTTTGACACTTCAAATAAATCAAATCGTTCTCTCATTATACTCGTTGTTAATAAATTGTACCGCGCACTAATAGACGTTATTCGTCTTCCTGACGAATCCTTTTGTGGAAGATATTAAGGGACCCTTTCAAACATCTCTTTTGACTAATATCGTGAGTAGTTGACGAAGAAAGCCGCGGAGACACCCCATTTAGCAAGTCATGCATGTCCACCGGAAACAGACTTACGAGAACAAAAGCCATTAAGTCCTTTGCTACTTCGGGGATACGAAATCGGTCGACGTACCTTAGCAATACTTTTCCTTCGAATCTACAATCCTGTGGTACGCAATAAATATGGATTGATGGAGTCCACCGATTGCTATTACTAGACAAGCTGCAAAAACCACATCAAATTCTCTCATCCAGTGTATGTGTATTCAGTCCGCACATTAGCATAAGGATAAAAGGACAATGGCTTCGGCGTTAATCAATCTTCGAGAGAAGCGCCGCCCATTTGACATCATTAAACATCGTTAGAGGTGATTGAATACATATGTGGCGAATGTAATGAATTGCGGTGGCTTAGTGAAGTGACCAGTCAGTGGTGCTATCCTCCCAGACAATTTTGATACCAGCTTACCAATCTCGGAAGAATGGAGGCCGGAGCGCGGTATCTAGCCAATGACCGCGTGTGCATTGCAGGGTACCTTTAACCACTCCATTACATGAACATATTGAAATACTCATAATTCAGTATTCCATACTTTCTAAATAAATCTGCTATAGTAGTAGGACTAGTCCCAATGGTTTACCGCCTCATCGTGGCTGGGAGGTGTTCCTGGGTGTCGGACTGCGATGTACAGCGGGGGATTCATCTCCTAGCAAAGTATTCCAAGCTGAGAAGCAGTCTGGTGTTTCTGTCAGGAAGCCTGTCTAAGAGTAAACCAATACCAAAATCCACCATCGTCCTGGTATCAAAATCGCATGGTGGCAAATTTCCCTCTGAGCCACAAGGGCTGCGGCTGCCCGTAGTGGTGAAGACCTGGGACAGACTCTGGCCAGGTTGACCTCGGGATTCCAGGAAACCACAATGGCTTAACTCTAGCAAATCTCCGAAAAATGGTGATTATGCTGAGGCCCGCAGAACCAGTAAGGACGAGCAGTTCAAGCATTAGGTAAGTAGTAGGACCAAGAAGGAATAACTGTGAATCCACATACGTGAAATGTATAAAAGTAGATGAAATCCACATTTGTCTATAAACAAGGTGACCACTATGATAAAATTCAGACGAAATTGGATATTGAATTTTGCTTTGAAAAGAAAAACATTGTTCAAATGCTGAAGGCTTTAAATTCATGTGATAGTAGATAGGGAAAGTAGACGTTGCAGAACCCTCAGGCAAATTTAACCCAGAATTTCTAAATAATGTTAAGAACCCAAACGGTTCCGAAATCTAGAGTAGTGACGACATATTCTTGGGAAACGTTTTCAGTTGCACTTTGGTTCTTGAACACTCAGTAATGATCGAGATGTTTAGAAAAAAAGTAGTTGGAAGCCAGATCTGGTGAGTATAGTGGGTGGAGCAGAGTTCAGTAATTCCTATCGACAGACGCGAGGATTTGAACCTTTTCTGCTGGGCATCGTAGGACAAATACGACACGGTTTCTGCAGCATATCATCAATTTCTTAACGATAATTCTCTGTTGGAAGCCTTATAGCACAATGGTAGTGATCTTCTTCATTACGCGGACGGCGGAACCAACTGAAGCCCTGGCTTTAGACCACCCCTGCGAACAACAAGCGTGTCATCTTGCCTAGGTTGAGAAATTGGCACCATATTTCTGCAAGACAAGCTCACTACCTGAAACGCACATCAGAATACCTTAAAAAAAAGATATAGAACGATTCCAGTGGACGAAGACGAAAATGTCCTCAAGCAACAGGCGAACTCAAACGCAAGGAGCTCAAAGGCTTTCATGGATGGTGGTAGCGAGGAAACGAACCGAATGCAATAAATGCTTGTGATTCGCAGTGGGATGTGTAATACATCTGTCGAGCAATCCAATAAAGTAATATCTTTTCATGGCACAGTTTTATGTGAAATACAGCCATAATGACGCTGAGATATTTGCAAAACCTGCACCCTAGGCCAGCTTCGAACCAGTGATTGGAAAATGGTAAAATATGATCCTTTTACTGAGAAGACAAAGTTGTCGAAACGTTAGCCGAATAGTGGTGTAACCACCTTGTGTAAGCTAAGCCATTCAAAGAGATATGCTTATTATGATTCTTTTGTGGTCGATTGACCAGGATTGAAGGCCTTCTGTACCACGACTTGCTCCACCGAAAACAAAAGACCGAATAACAAATCTGTGACGCAAACTAGGCCTTAAAAATGTTCAGCGACAATAGCTGAACTGAACGCTGCTTCTTGTCCTATAGGATGCACATTTCACCTCAAATCACAACGAAAAATATGTCGTTCTGGCTGTGTACACAGTAGAGCAGACTTCGTGAAAACGACATCGCTGTCATTCGTTCAATTCATTCTACACTGGCTTATGGAACTTCTTCACCTTTCGAATATTTCATGTGCATTTATATAACGGCTAATGAAGCTCCAACCAGAGGTATTAGACAGGTATCGTCGACTTGCTTACGAGCGCCTTTATTTCGTCATGAATGCCAACACCTCCGATGAGCACATCAAATAAAAGATCACCTATGAATTCTGCACCCAAAATGCATATGGTTCCCCTTGTTTTCATAAGATGTTGGTTTACTGCTTCTTTTTTTTTTTGCCAAATTTGAACTCCTGAAGCAAAACAATGTCTTGACAGCATGGTTTGAACCGTCTAAAAGTAGTACTTTTCAAAATGACTGCCATTTAACTCTGGCACTAATAACAAAATCCGAGTAGTACCACAACGATAGACTAATAATCGGCTCTGAGCAAGATGAAGACGTCGAAACTCTAGCCGAATGAACCTTTTCGAAGCAAACTCTGACGATCCATTTGCAATGTTTTTACTAGTTTTCTAAATGATGACACAGCATTTCTTCAGAACTACAATCAGTTTAGTTTGATTTCCTTTACTGGAAAGAAAAACTACTCACTGGTAGTTTGGGAACTTAACAAGAAATTACCTCCACTCTCATCACCGACACACAAAAATGGGTTTGTGAAAAACATGTTTCGAACAGCTCCCACTAAGTGCATTGGAAGAGAGCAGAAGGAAAAGTACCTGAAACTGAAACAGCGAATAGCCATTTCGAATGGTTACGACACGGTAGCTCATCGGGACAGGTATAGAGTAGAACCAATGTTCCCAAAGGATAATTCTAGCAAAGATAAGCTCTCGTTTATCCTGTCCTACATTTCAAATGAAAGAAATGCAGCTGCAAAACCATGCATAAGAAAGCGCGGTCTTGAGAATTTGGAAACAGTTACTGAGACTCTACAGAACATACGCTAGCTAGTTCGTAACCGCCTATATGATCGTCTATGTGCAACAAAGAATTCCTTAACATGCTCCAATGAACGGCAGAGACCGTGATCGTAAAACCTCAGGCACGATGTCCCTGCAACAAAGCGTGTGGTGATGAATACGTTCGTGAAACCTGTATAGCACTCTGCGTTCATGTAAAAGAATACTTAGTCGACAAATTTAAAGTGAAGCTAAAAACTCCTCTAAGCGCTCCTAGAACACAGAGATATAAGGGAGAAGACGTTAAAGCAAAAGTCACTATCCTCGCACATAAATCCAAACGTCAACGCATAAAACGCTTTTGATTATTTCCAAAAATCCAATAATGAAACGCAGGTGGAAGATCCTTATGATCAGACGTGATCTGGTGCCATACCTCAGACTGCTTTTTGACCTTGCCCAGGCACGTCCTTCACCAGCGTTAGACTCTGTGCGGACTCTTTACCAAATAACGGAGACCTACAAGCAACGAAAGGGTGAGTTCTTCGTTTTCTCTCTTAGCAATCGCGAGGTTGTTAAACAGCATACGTTTACTTCCATTCAATAACACACATACAACACAATCGTAGCTGACGTTTCGGCAGAATCGCCTTCTTCAGAGCCTGGAAGTGTATACTAATACGCAACTTACTAGGTGAAACACTTCAGCAGCACAAACAGAAAGATGAAAATCTGACGGATAATTACAAGATCTACGGCTTCTCAAAAAAAAACCTGAAGAAAAATCTGAAGAAGGCGATTCTGCCGAAACGTCAACTACGATTGTATGTTCAGCAGCACAAACAGAAAGATGAAAATCTGACGGATAATTACAAGATCTACGGCTTCTCAAAACTCAAAAAAAAACCTGAAGAAAAATCTGAAGAAGGCGATTCTGCCGAAACGTCAACTACGATTGTATTGTATGTGTATTATTGTATGGAAGTAAACGTATGCTGTTTAACAACCTCGCGATTGCTAAGAGAGAAAACGACGAATTCATAATTCAATGCCGAGGTAAATAGAAAGCCGATCCTGGGTACTATTGAAAGGGTGAGTGTTTAAAAAGAACATTTTGCTATGAAAATAAAAACTTATGCGTTGCATTTGGTATGCCAAGGTTATCAAAGCGTTTGGCTGAGTAGATTGAATATCAATTTGATCTTTCTGGCCATGAAGAGGCCGAAAGCTCCAAAACGTCAGCTTTTGTGTAATAATAAATGCTATAATAACAACCTAAAACTTGATCACAAAAAATAGTGGATTGTTGACAAACGCCAATGTTGAAGAAAAGTCGATCTTAGGATTGGCTACATAAAAAATTATCTATCTATCCTTTGTCCTATCTTATCTATTAGTAGTCCCACTCGTAGCATCACGGCTCTGAGGAGAGCGAGATCGCCGAAATGTCATTAATTGACCAACAACACTAAGAACAACCAACAACGAAAACGAAGACTTGTACCAACCTCGCATCACCTCAGCAAGAGCAGTTTATAAGATCATATAAATAAATATCTATTCATTGATTAAAATTGAATTACTCATTATGTTTTTGCTGATATTCCATAGTTTGCAGCTGTATCAACAGCAAGAATTCGTATCGATAAGGCAGTTTAAGCATTCTAATTTCTATCCCATTTGTCGTCGTCACAAACACCAATCACATTATTTATATCTCGCTGCTTAAATTCACTAAGCCAGCATCTGGTTAAAACAAAAATCTTCACAAGACATAAAATTATGCCCTGTAGCTCTCATCGCTCAAGCTCCGGCTTGCCACAAGGGATGCCGCGCTGTACATAATCCGTCCAGTCGGGTAAAATATGGCTTTCAATCCACTTTTCACGCGATAATGACCTCAACCGCACAGGATCTTGTAACGCACCAAACATACTTCCTGCAAATTAAACTTTTCAAAATCGGACACACTACATATGTAATAATGGGAGAACACATAAACTAGTTAGCGATAAAAAGCAGGTTTTAGCATATTTATTTGATCCCTTCGAAAACGAAGGTTATTTGGAATGATGGAACTCAGCCTGTTCTAGAACTACTCAAGTCGCAAGGCAATACATTTTCCTTCATCATAAGTAAATTCACATGGTGCTTGTAGTGAAGACTTCGGAACACCATAGCACGGGTTTCTCGCAACTTGATGAAAAATCACGCAACAACCAACACTGCATTTGGATATGAGGTTAGAGGACAGACCCCTAATCGGCATCCAAATCGACAATCGAATCCGACTGATGCTACGAAGGACGGTTGCACGACAAAAAAAAAATTAAAAAAGAAGCGCTGTGCATCAGTAAGCCATTCAAAGACAATTCAGCATTTAAGTCCATTCCAGATAAAGGTTTTGCAGCATAACTCTCCTGATGCTCTATTCAATTTCTAAAGAAAATACTTAGTTACAACATTAAATAACGTGAGCAGTGCAACTAATTGAAAATAAATCTCAATAATAATGAAAAGAAATGATACAAGAACTCTCTCAACTAGGACAATCGGTTGCTCTATGCACTTCTAGTATTCAACTTACATTAACAAAGAGATACATCGAACATGCTAAAATTCCTAGTTATTGATACTATTTAAAAACAGTAGTACTTACCTCCTAACCAGGTCAAATAAAGTTCTGTATACTGATCGGGAAACCTGAAGAATCGGATGGATTCACATTGTTTTGTTTTGCTAGGGCTAGCTTTCGCTAGCTCTGCAATCTCTTCCTTAACGAAAGGACATTAGATTGCCGAACAAAAAAAGTGACGTTAAGTAAATGAAGTGCTAAAAACATAAGGAAGCCTAAAATTGTCCCCAAATTGCAGTTAGAACTTAAAAGTAAATAAATTCATAAATTAAAGCCATGAATAGAACTTTTCATACCGTGGATGGTCTCGTTTAAATTTTATAACAATTCTTTATAAGAAAAAGCCAAACGATCTTCCTCATTGAGGGATTCTAGGCCAGCTGGTCACCACCCTAGCTAGAGCGCCCTTAACCCACAACGGGCAATTGCCGTTCAGCATAGCCTTCTTAAGTGGAATATGAGCAATTTTTCGTCGGCTACGGACATTCTGGTTTTTTGAAAACAAAAATGGTTCTTCAATAATTAGAATGCTGTTGAGGTTGCGAACACGAAACAACTGTAGAACAAAACTTGTTGATTCATTCTATGGGTATGAACGACACGTATACCACTATTTACTATGCCATATGTTACTATGGTCCATTATAAAATACAAAAGTACACCGCTATCAGCAATTGGAAGTATTCTGCCCCCTATGATCAGTCCATTTTAGTGTTTTTTTTATATCCACATGTTCCGTGCAATACCCATAGCGACTAAAGTGAAGTAACAACACGTTGTTATATAAATTACCGGTCAGTGGACCTTGCCGGAGAAAGGTTCTTTGTAAATCACTAAAGGCAGAAACCGGTTTTTCTGATCTCACACCTACTATTTCAATGCGCTTTTAATTAGCTATGGAACGAATGCACCCAGTGCGGTTGAAAAAATCTGGAACGCTAAACTGAAAATGTGTTCATACCACGTGTTATGAATTAAAAAGAGGATGAATAATACGTAAGACGCGGTTGTATGCGAAAAAAAGTCTTTGTACATGTCCCTTTACCAATACAAATTCGAGAGATGAGCCATTTTTGTTCTTTGGTGTATCGAACTAACACACAGTTACTACATGCATGTAAACTTGACTATGGTCAAGCACGCGTGCACGGTTGTGCTTGCGGACCATCCTCTGCATTTAATTCGACCAAAAACCTTCAATCAAGTGAAAGGGTAGTGTATCGAAAAAGAGTAGGACCCGCCTCTAACAAAAATAAAGACTCCTTACCTACTCTGGAAGAGGCCAGTGAGCCATCAGGGCGTACATTATACTCCCACGTTAACAGCCCACCAAGCAACAAACAAACAGGTACTGATCATCAAAGTCGGTAAAAAATAATGGACCCCATTCTCTGACCACGAAGTGGCACTCGATATAGCAGCATTGGATAGTATGGAATTCAATGTAATGCAAAAATCTCAGAAAAATTCTAGGATGTCTAACTTGTATAATGAAGATTCGTAACTATAACGCAAGCAAGGTATCACCTTAATTCTCCAAGGAAGACTTTAGAAGCCAAGAAGATTAAAGAAGACGCCGTCTTCCGCTTACACAATATTGTTAACTATACTGAAGAACTGTATTTTACAACGTGCAACAGCATAGCTGTCAGAGGTACTACCACCTTTATCACTACGAGCTCAACCACCGACATACATGCTTCCAATATTAACAACTCAAATAAGAAGATAAGAAGATTCGTGGATTCGAAACCGTGTATTGGTCAGCATTTTTACGTGTTCCGTGCAATACCCATAGCGACTAAAGTGAAGTAACAACACGTTGTTATATAAATTACCGGTCAATGGACCTTGCCGGAGAAAGGTTCTTTGTAAATCACTAAAGGCAGAAACCGGTTTTTCTGATCTCACACCTACTATTTCAATGCGCTTTTAATTAGCTATGGAACGAATGCACCCAGTGCGGTTGAAAAAATCTGGAACGCTAAACTGAAAATGTGTTCATACCACGTGTTATGAATTAAAAAGAGGATGAATAATACGTAAGACGCGGTTGTATGCGAAAAAAAGTCTTTGTACATGTCCCTTTACCAATACAAATTCGAGAGATGAGCCATTTTTGTTCATTGGTGTATCGAACTAACACACAGTTACTACATGCATGTAAACTTATATGACTATGGTCAAGCACGCGTGCACGGTTGTGTTTGCGGACCATCCTCTGCATTTAATTCGACCAAAAGCCTTCAATCAAGTGAAAGGGTAGTGTATCGAAAAAGAGTAGGACCCGCCTCTAACAAAAATAAAGACTCCTTACCTACTCTGGAAGAGGCCAGTGAGCCATCAGGGCGTACATTATACTCCCACGTTAACAGCCCACCAAGCAACAAACAAACAGGTACTGATCATCAAAGTCGGTAAAAAATAATGGACCCCATTCTCTGACCACGAAGTGGCACTCGATATAGCAGCATTGGATAGTATGGAATTCAATGTAATGCAAAAATCTCAGAAAAATTCTAGGATGTCTAACCTGTATAATGAAGATTCGTAACTATAACGCAAGCAAGGTATCACCTTAATTCTCCAAGAAAGACTTTAGAAGCCAAGAAGATTCGTTGATTCGAAACCGTGTATTGGTCAGCATTTTTACTTGCGATTGAAAGAAATGAAGATTACTGGCGTCCTCTCAAGTCACTCCGCCATCTCAACGGGATTAAGTGGCATGTGACAGATTAACCACCTCCTCCTAGCACTTTTCATAAATGGACGAAATTAACAAAGAGGTCAAACAGCAATGAGGTGCCACCGTTCATAGATTAGCTAAATATTTTTACTCATTTAATCACCTTAAACCTTCAACCACATTCTAGTAACCAGTCACAATGAACCCTTTGGAAAGGAAACAGCTCCACTTCTAACTTGACATAATAACGAAGACATGTACAATAGAGAAACAAGATAAGAAAGTAGTCGAAAATAAGGGCGAAAATTCAAACCTTTAAACGACTGAGAAACCCAGGAATCATTGCAGGACCTCCTGTCAACAAAATGCTGCTGAACATAGGTTTCCGCAAATCCAAAGGACACTGAACGCGGATGAAAGTGAATGGTGAACTGGTAAAAAGTCAACAAACTCACTCTTTCCACAAGTGAGTGGATTAGCTGCTGAATAGAACTGTCGTCATTACCAGACTCGAAAAACACTTCACAAGCGGCTTCTCTAAAAATGGCTACAATTTACAGTTAAAAAGACCACAGGCCTCTTGTTATTCAAGAAACGTTTAATAAGCTTAGTTATCAACTACACTTACCGAACAAAGCCTGGAATTATGAGAAAATCGGTACCAAGAGGAAGCTTGACAGATTTTATGGGAGGAAGGCCATGTTGTGCTCCAAGGCTTTGAATAGCTACACCGCGCTCACGTGGACAACAGAATGCAAATCGAACACAGATTTCTTCTATAATACCCGAATCCTAAAATAGAACATGCTAGAGAGAGAACAAGCTGTTTACGGCTAACTGTTGTGGTGCAACTTAATGGTTTACCGCCTCATCGTGGCTGAGAGGTGTTCCTGAGTGTCCAGCTACGATGTACAGCGAGGAATTCTTCTTCTAGGCAAAGCCTCTCAAGCTGAAGAGCCCGGCGTTTCCATCAGGAAGTCCAGCCAAGAGCAAACCAATCTCACAATCCACCACCGTCCTGGTATCAAACTAGTGGCATGGTAGCAAGTTTCCCTCTGATCCACAAAGGCGGTGACTGCCTGTGATGGGTAAGACCTGGTGCAGACCATGGCTAGGCTGACCTCGGGACTCCAGGAAACCACAGTGGCTGAACCAGCAAAACTCCGAAAAAATGGAAACTATATTGGAACTCCCACAACAAATGAAGTCGAGCCATCCAAGTATCCAAGTAAACAAGTGTAGTTGTCACCTCAATAACTTTCCAATGTTCATCGCTAATATCGCATAGCCCTTCGCACGTTTCCACACGCCCGTGCTCCTTAAGTAACTCTCGTACTTTCTTTTCCAACTTCATTGCACCAATGTTGGAAAGCTCCCAACAAGATAACATTACCACACCTTCAGCAACCTGCAAAAATACACTAAGTAGTTGACGTATGCGAATTAAGTTTAAATGTTCCCTACCGGAATTGCTAACGTTTCCGCATATCCGACATCTACAACAAGAGCATTTTCTGTGTTAAATGGAAAAGTTGCACAAAGGTGTGAAGGGATGAAGAGCACACTAGGTACATTCAGCACCACCAGAAGTGCCTAGATTAAGAAGATAACTGTGACAATTTCGAGTACGCCTAGAATTAATGTGCGGAGTCATTGTATATTATACAAATACAAGATTAGGGAAAACTTCACAGAATATGAATTTTCAACACGGCTATCTGTTGCGACAATAAAAGATTCATAGTATGCTAATAGGAGTCTGTGTAGCGCAGCCGTCACAGTGCCCTGCAATGCACATGGAATTGATCCCACCGCGTCTGACTCACTAAGCACTTTCTACTTCCGTCCACGGTCGACAAATTGGTACCGCGCCTGTCTGGAAGATAGCAGCACTGGCTCGATACATCGTTAGACAACCGCAAACCATTAATAAAGCCAGATATACATTCAGTCTCCTTCAAACGATGTTCCATGAAGTTGAATGCACGACGCATCCCTCAGGGATTGATCAACGCCGAGAGCTTTACCCTTTATCCTTTTATCATATGCTAATCGATAAAACCATTGTGATGCCCTCATCAATAGTCGTACAATTCTAATACAACGGAGCTAAATGCCCCATTCGATGAATTAAAGAGAGTTAAATGAAGCAGTGGAAATGATAATCCCTTCGCAATATACTTAAGTACACCACAACCTTATTAGTTCTCAAAAACCTTTCGGTGGAGAACCCTTCATTTCCCGACTAGCTTTAAGTCACTACCTAAACAAGTAAAAAATCATGACACTGAGGCATGAAGTACTTCAGACGCTTATGAGGGCACCTCCGTATAGAGGCTATCTCATCTTGCTTCGTCGGAGTCTTCCTCGTTTAAAGAACAGAAGATAGACCTAACCTACCTCACATATGCGCTCCCTTAAACTAGTCGGTGTCAAAAGGTTCTCAACAATAACGACTCGTCGTTCACGTGGCATAGTTAAAAGGTAACTGAAACGAAGAACCCTTCTGGATAAACTCCGTAACAGATGGATGAGAGCAGCTGGAATACCTGTTAAAAATCTGTTGGAAGAACTTAACAACCACGGGCAAACTGGGACAACTATCACTCTGTGACTCGTTCTGCTCATAAAGGGATACAGCGAAATATTTTGAGTGAATAATCGCTCTTGGAACGAATTCACCAGCAAATCCAACCCTGGAAGGTCAAGCCAGAATAAAGGATATCACTTAAAAAAAAAGGTTAAAGTAGCGTAAAATACAATTTTGTAGCTAAATGGCCCTATTCACGAAGAATCCTGCAGGTCTTAGCATGCTTTCCAACTAACTCGTAAGCTGCTTGCTTCAAAAGACTTTTCCCTAGAACCCCAAGTAACACAAGCCAGTACATTCTCAGTTATCTCCCCACCTTATAAATTGGGAATCATTCTTACTTTGATGAACGTGACAAAGAACGAAATCCTGATGTACACTGCAGTTAGACTTCGAGGAATCTAACCAAGGTGTATTAAACACGGTGGGGTGAAACAAAAAAGTGCATTCAAACGACTCCAATACCCAGAATAATAAAAAGGCAAAAAATAAACGCTAATGGAACCTACTTCGTAAGGCGTCTTCCAAGGTCTATGACCACTGCAGGTTTACTATTTTCAATGCTATTAATCGCATGAGAAAGTGAAGTACACGTAGCCAAAGAAGACAAGGAGCGCTGAGTAAAGCTCGACGCCTTCACGCCCGCAGACATCGAATTCTGCAAAAGCTCTCATTTTTAATAAAATATTTACTACAAATAGAAACAGAATGCCAAGTAGAACTAAGTTTTGCAGTCCAGAAATAGGCGAGCATCTGCTTTCTGTGCAATTACACCGAAAACAGGTAAATCGCCGAAACTTGTGAGAGGAGTGCTTCGATCTTCTTCAGAAATCAGTTGCAATTTATGAGGCTAAGAAACCTATTCCTTGGAGGCTACTTAAAGAAATTAGTGGGTAAATGGTCCATTGCAGAGTAAAAGTGAATAATTCTTGGGTACTTGAGTGCCCCATCTTCACTGGTTCGGCGTTACCCATCATAGCTTCTATTCTTTCAGAATTGTGCTGGTTTAGCCACTGTAGTTCCCTGGAGTCCCGAGGTCAGCCTCGACGGTTACGCTCATTCCTTTCATCACTGATCCTCACTTTATGCACTAGCTTCCTTAGATTGTTCATCGACGATTCGTTCTACAGATGGTCCCTCGGCATCACTTCACTCATCCTTCCTCCAAGTTATTCTCCATCTTCTAATTCTCTATCGATTCTTAGCACAGAGTGTTGCTTTCAAATTCAAGTTGTTTAGAGTTCCTATAGACTTCGATAGATGATAGGATAAATGAATACTGATGGATAGGTGACACATGATCTCTTTCCAATGTATGGAATAACGAGGAGATAAAATGGGCGTTCGACTTACTCCAAGTGATGGATGCTGTTATTTTCAAATGAACGAAGCTTGCAGCTGGCAAACATTCCACACTGTCTCTCGTCACTCAAGCCTTAGTCAGAGAGAGTCGTTTCCCACTCTTCGCTCGTTGTGGCGATTCGGTGAATGTGATTTCACCTCATGGTAGTATAACTGGTCCTAACAAATTGTCCAACAATTCTGGTGTATCACTCTGACGTGATCACGTACGGCCCATTGCTCTTCAGCAGCCCATAGTCGCTGTCATACCAGCCCCTTCGCTCACACGACATCCAGAGAGCATCCTTGTTATTATTCGACTTCATACTATTCGGTTACGGTTACATTTGCCGTATCTATTTCATACAACTTTCAACCTCGTTCGATGTAGCTCCAGTTATGTTAGTAACAGTCTTCTCTTTCAAAATTTGAACTGCGCCTTCGGAACCAGCCAACCATTCCCAATTCATGTGTTGATCACCTGTCACCTGCATCACCTGTAGTCCCGTTGATCGTCGAGTGACTTGAGCGGGCGCCAGTAAGTCCTCCATTTTTCCCTGTCGCGTGCAAGAGTAGCCCAGTGAGTTCTCCTCGCTTTAGGGACTCGTGGAGCGTCATATCTTTCTTTTAGGCTCTTCGTGAAGAACTCTACCCATCGGGTCGGTGGTCTTCCTGCAGTACGTTTGACATCCCGAGGAATCCAGTCACTAACAACCCTTGTCCATCGGTTATCATTCATACGCATTACGTGTCCGGCCGACCTTATCTTCGACTGTTTGGCGTATAGGACGGCATCTTTGATTTTCGATCGTTGAAGCAGATCGGAGCTTCGGATCCCATCCCTTACTTGTGTGAAGCGGGATACTCCTATCATCGGCATTTCGACTCCGCGTTCGATAACGCTGAGTGATCATTCATCCTGCTTACGCAGCGACCAGGTTTCTGACGCATACGTTAGGTCAGGAAGAACCGTTGAGTCGAAAAGGTGGGCACGGAGTCGGGTATTCTTTGTTTTCTTCGCTACATCCTCGATGCTATTGAAAGCTCCCCAAGCCGCTCGTTTCCTTCTGCTCAGCTCTGGAGCTAAGTCGTTCATCATATTGATTTCACGACCTAGATAGACATAACCGGACCATTCGGAGATATTCGTTCCGTTGAGCGTGATTGGGGCAAACAAAACCAATCCGTTCTCGTTTTCGTTTTCTTCAGATTTAGTCGAAGACCAATCTTTCCACACGCTTTATCGAAGTCCGCAAGCATACGTTCCGCTTGGCCAATGTCTGGTGTTATAAGGACGATGTCATCAGCAAAGCGAAGGTGATGTATCTGCCGGCCATCGATTTCCAGTCCCATATTATCCCATCCCACTGTTCGATGACGTTCTGGTGATGTATCTGCCGGCCATCGATTTCCAGTCCCATATTATCCCATCCCACTGTTCGCATGACGTTCTGGAGGGTGGCCGTAAATAATTTTGGCGAGATTGTATCGCCTTGCCTAATCCCTCTTTTTACGTCGATGTTAATATCGTTGTTGAATGGTGAAATCTTCCTTGTGAAATTTTTGGAAGCTCACGAGGAATCTTTACGTGCTGAGTAGGGACTCCTTGACTACCAAGGGTTTCCATGACTGCTTCTATCTCAATTGAATCAAAAGCCTTCTCTAAGTCGATGAAAGTGAGACAGAGCGGTCTTTTGTACTCTCGCGATACTTCAATGAGCCTTGTTAACATGTGAATTTGGTCCATCGTACTAAATCCTTTTCGAAACCCTGTTTGCTCACGGTGCTGTCTTTCGTCCAGTGTTCTGTCAATCCTGTTCAGGATGACTCGAGTGGAAAGTTTGTAGACGACAGACAGCAAGCAGATTGGGCGATAGTTGCCTATATCATGTAGGTCGCCCTTCTTGAACAACAATACGGTCCTGCTGGTTTTCCACTGACTAGGGACCTTGCATACAGACAGGTAGCATGTGATGAGCCGAACCAGTGTATTTACGAGGACTGGCAGAAGGTTCTTCAAGTGTTCTGACCTTATCCTGTCCGGACCTGGTGCTGTTCGATTTTTCACCGACGAAATGGCATGTCGGATTTCGGAAGTGAAAACCGGTGGTGCAACATATCCATCCTCTTTTATTTCATAAGACGGGAGGTGGACGTGGCTATCGAAGACATCTGAGTAGTAATCGTGGATGATTTTCTCCATTGCCTTTCTGGACGCTGTTATTGTTCCGTCTGGGCGTCGGACTGCAATCATCTTGGTCTTCTAATTGGAGAAGCTTCGGTGGGCTCTGCGAATACTTTTCCCAGTCTCTGCAGCTTTGACCATTACTGCTGTTCTTCTCTCTTTAAGATCTTCGTTTATCGCCTGTCTGCTTTGTTTCGCAAGTTCGGACGTTAGTTCGCGGTTGCCTGCAGCTCGTACGATTCCACGCTGGCGTATTAGCTCGAGAGTTACTGGAGACAGACGTCTCTTGGTGACCTTCGAACTCTCAGCTTTCATGGCGCTAACGTGAAGATGTCCAATGAGTCGATCGTATTCCTCGTCGATGATGTCGACAGCGGCATTTTCCCAACAGCCGACTAATGAGTTGAATAAGTCCACTTTGTGGTGGTTCTGGGACTTCGATTTTTGAATTTAACGGCTTTTTCTCCTTTCCGTGAGAAATGGAATCTTGCACGAAGGAGACGGTGGTCTGATCCCGTGTAAAATTTTGGGACAACAGCGACATCGGTTTGGCAAAAGTTTCTATTTACTATAATGTCGTCTATTTCGTTATGGTACTCTTAGTTGGGAGATTCCCACGTCCATCGTTGACGGTGAGGCTTCTGGAATCGCGAGTTACCATGGATGGTCTTGGTGGCCATGATAAACTCAGAGAGCCGCTCAACTTGTTCGTTCCACTCTAATCCGTGGGTCCCAATGTGACGTTCCTCAGACGTTCTTCTTGGTTCAGTCTTGGCATTGGAATCTCCAATGCTGACCTTGAGGAATGTATGGTCTTCTCTGTAGAACTTCTCCTAGTCCATGTAGAACGCTTCGACTTCATCTTCGTCATAGTTTGATGTTGATGTGTATACGACGAAGATTGTCAAAGCCGGCATTGATCCACATCTTTTTAATCGTAAACGTCCGATTCGGGTTGTCCAAACTCGTGTTGACGAGAACGCGGCGCCTACTCCAAAGCCGGCATTGATCCACATCTTTTTAATCGTAAACGTCCGATTCGGGTTGTCCAAACTCGTGTTGACGAGAACGCGGACACCGCCTACTCCTCTACAATCGCATATTCCGAGGAACAGTTCTTCTCCAGTGTTAAAGACGGCGCTGAATGGGTGGCGTCGTCTCGTCTCGGCCAGGCCGATGACGTCGTACCTTATCATTCTTGCTGGCATGAGCAAGTCCTCTATCGAGGACTCGGATGCAAGTGTACGTGCGTTGTAGGGACAGATCGTCACCATAGTTCTTGATCGAGGCAGCTTCCATTGGCCCTGAGATTTTAGCAGCGTCTCCGTACTCGTACTACCCATCGCTGCGAAATTGGGGGCTCTTTCGAGGTTAGGGGAATGAGGCCCGTTTTTTTAAACTATGTTTAGTATAGCTTTAATAAGGCTGAGACATTTGCAAATCTCTGGACCGCAGGTGTCCACGGTGGGGAACGAACGCGCTATTGTCCTTTCCGGGGAGTAACGAGCTCACCACTACACCATGCGGGTCCTTCGTTTCGCCTGTCTCTCAGCTAGTTCTATCGATCTTTTGCCATTAGCAATCACCCAACAGCGGGATTGATCTGGGAAGCACAAATCGGGAATGAACCTAGCGGCTTTTTCTCCTTTCCGTGAAAAATAAAATCTTGCACGAAGGAGACGGTGGTCTGATCCCGTGTAAAATTTTGGGACAACAGCGACATCGGTTTGGCAAAAGTTTCTATTTACTATAATGTCGTCTATTTCGTTATGGTACTCTTAGTTGGGAGATTCCCACGTCCATCGTTGACGGTGAGGCTTCTGGAATCGCGAGTTACCATGGATGGTCTTGGTGGCCATGATAAACTCAGAGAGCCGCTCAACTTGTTCGTTCCACTCTAATCCGTGGGTCCCAATGTGACGTTCCTCAGACGTTCTTCTTGGTTCAGTCTTGGCATTGGAATCTCCAATGCTGACCTTGAGGAATGTATGGTCTTCTCTGTAGAACTTCTCCTAGTCCATGTAGAACGCTTCGACTTCATCTTCGTCATAGTTTGATGTTGATGTGTATACGACGAAGATTGTCAAAGCCGGCATTGATCCACATCTTTTTAATCGTAAACGTCCGATTCGGGTTGTCCAAACTCGTGTTGACGAGAACGCGGACACCGCCTACTCCTCTACAATCGCATATTCCGAGGAACAGTTCTTCTCCAGTGTTAAAGACGGCGCTGAATGGGTGGCGTCGTCTCGTCTCGGCCAGGCCGATGACGTCGTACCTTATCATTCTTGCTGGCATGAGCAAGTCCTCTATCGAGGACTCGGATGCAAGTGTACGTGCGTTGTAGGGACAGATCGTCACCATAGTTCTTGATCGAGGCAGCTTCCATTGGCCCTGAGATTTTAGCAGCGTCTCCGTACTCGTACTACCCATCGCTGCGAAATTGGGGGCTCTTTCGAGGTTAGGGGAATGAGGCCCGTTTTTTTAAACTATGTTTAGTATAGCTTTAATAAGGCTGAGACATTTGCAAATCTCTGGACCGCAGGTGTCCACGGTGGGGAACGAACGCGCTATTGTCCTTTCCGGGGAGTAACGAGCTCACCACTACACCATGCGGGTCCTTCGTTTCGCCTGTCTCTCAGCTAGTTCTATCGATCTTTTGCCATTAGCAATCACCCAACAGCGGGATTGATCTGGGAAGCACAAATCGGGAATGAACCTAGTTAAGCTAAGGCCTTAGTTATAATCACAATCTTAACCATTTTTGTTTACTGCCTACTCTAGTGTGGTCCGGAGTACGGTGGTGTGCTAGGTAACACGCATCACAACAGATATAATGCGTGAGCCAAAGATTGAGGTCCTGAGGACCTCAAATTGAACCGAAATCGGTCCCCAAGCACTAAATGTCTCCAAAGATACATAGGTATCCAAGTGTAAATGCGCGTTATCTATTGGCAGACTTTCTGAGGGAAACATGGACAGAAATGCACATTCACTTCCATACCGAATTAGGCTTACTTCATTCCACGGCAAATCATCTATCTGTCAAGTCTCTCTAGAGTTCAGTGTGTTATATAGATATCTGTGTCAGCTGTGAAGTGATGAAACAGCAGACGTCATCTTGGCTTCGTTTTGTTTTGAAACGTTGATTTGAACATTATTCTTCATTTATTTTTATTTTATTTTATTTGATCCGTCTTTACGTCTACTGTGCGGATCTCAGCACTTCTCACATTCGATTCGTTTACTCGCATCTATTGTCCACGAAGATCTTCCAAGTTTTACGCGTGATTTCGGTTGCTGCTTGGGGAATTTCATTTCATCTTGAATGTCGTAGAATGGTGGACGAGTCCAGACAAGTGCAGTACCAATTTCCTGACCCCGGAGCCATGAAAGGCTTGGTTAAACTGTAGCGGAATCGAATTAACATCATGCTTGTAATGACCTACATCATTACCACTGCGCTATCCGCCCTCACATAGCTGAACAGTGTGGCCCCTAAGGTTTGAACATACTCAGTCTAATTCTGGAAATGATCAGCGTACACGATATCAATCACGGTAGTACCGACTTACAGGAGTTCAAATGAAGATGTATCGGATTGTATCAACGATAAAGTTCAAGCTTCCTCTCGTAGAAATCCAAATTTAGTTTGTGTTGCAATAATTTCCATTGTGAACAACTTAGTGTTGTTAATATGGTTAGATTTCGCTTTTATCTTCGGGAACAATTTCATTTAGAAGTTCTCTTCTTGTAAACATTAAAGAGAAAGACACGTGAATACTGCTATAGATTTCATCGTCAAACTCAACTGATGAGATATTCCGGTCAGATAAATCTGATCGTCAAGGCTACCAATGGCCATTTCAATGACGGGAACACTCTAGCACCTTTTTTTGCATAACAAATCACGAATTACGAGTACGTTGTCCCAACTATGAAATAAAGGGTAAAGGATAAAGCTTTCGGCGTTGATCAATCCCTGAGAGATGCGCCATGCATTCGACTTCTTTAAGTATCGTTGAAGGTGATTGAATGCATACCGTACCTTTTACGATGACTCGCGGTGGATTACCGATGTATCGAGCCAGTGCTGCTATCCTCTCAGACATGTCTGGTAGCAATTTGCCGATCCTTGAGGGATGGAAGGCTTAGTGAGCAATGGGTGCGAGGATCGATTCCACGTATGCGTTGCAGGGAGCCTCCGAGCACTGCGCCACACACGTCCTTTGTTCCAACTAGGAGTTTGATTAGTTATCTAATCAGTGTTGTTTACGTTTTCAACTTGACAGGTTAAAACAGGCTTTCTGAACAGCTATCGTAGCGAATTAATTGTACAGTTTGAATTGGAGAATCGTTGATGTGTTTAGAGTTTTTCTGCTAAAGTACGGTCGATATACAATTGGAACTATGTCCTTCGGTTCAGTGAAGAATGCTGACTCTGTTCTGATTACTTGAAGCTTGCAATGAAGTAATGGAGGCTAACATTATCTTTAACTCTTATTTGATAAAAGCAACACAAAGAAGTCTAAGGAAAGTTATCATTCTATGCCGCTACCAGATGAATGCATACTAGTTACAGAATGGTAGAAAAATTTTCTGAAGCCAAGATTTCATGGGAGGAGAGAGGGAGAGCAAGGGAGAGACAGAGCGAAAGGGAGAACGGCTTAGAAAAAGAGAACGCGAGAAGGAATAAGAGGAAAAGTAGCACGCCGAGTTAAAAAAAAGGGTTTCTACAATGTTTCGAATGCGAAGTTTATGTGCGAACCAAAAACATGGAAATATTGTTAATAGAAAGCTTTGAATAACTCGCAATGCCTTTTTTTCGGGAGTGCTATGTCTGTAAAAATTTCCGAAAGCGTCTCATTTCCTCTCATGAGTTTTTTTTTCTCCTGCATGGTTTTGCTTAAAGAAGAGATTTTCGAGAAAAAAATCGGATTGTTCCTTGCTGCTCACGTCTGATTTTTTTTCACCGATCGTAGAACTAACTCAGAGTCAACGAAATGAAGAACCTACATGATGTGGTAGTAGACGCGTTAACCCTTGGAAGGAGTAATAGCGCGTTCGTTCCCCAGCGCAGACACTTGCGGTCTGGAGTTTAGCGAATATCTCAGAATCATTGTGGTTGCACCTCGCATCATACCCTACCGTAAAAAATTATAGTAGGCAGCAAGTAAAAGTAGGCATCGTGATCATAAAACTACTTCTATTCGTCTTGGATTCATGAAAAAGATTTGGCTGATCTTCTCAAGAATGACAGCCGATGAGGATATTGTAGGATTCCTTTGGAAAAGCCGAATGAAAGCACTTGAAATTCAGTCTTCTAGAGTCGTAGCAGCAGTCACTTGTCCTTCATGTAGCATTCTGTTGCGAAATAGCTTTGCAAACGTGAAGGAACTGGAAAGTTTTGAGCACGAATAGATATAGATTAGCATTAATTAAATGGATTCTCACATTTCAACCGACTTTAATTTAACTTCGACATGGATAATTAATGTCTACATTTTCCGAAGACAGGCTAATACGAGGCTGGTAACAAGTTCTATTCGGCTAAAGTTTCGGTAACTTCGTCTTCATAAGAACTGGATTGATCCCAGTCGATGATTCACAGCTGGTCGTTGTCACGACGTGTGAGCGTCCGTCTTCTTGTGGGGGAAGCACCGCTCGAGTGAAGTTCCTTCATTAAGTGGGGTTAAATTTCCATAGTTTGGTCACCTTACACTTATTTTCCTGCCATTATATTTTATTCCTAACGACACCTCCTAATGGAATAAACTACTAGATTACTTGCTCGCAACAAATGCTCCGATATACATATGGTTATTCATTTAACCATAAGGAATCTACTAGGGAGGAACGATAAATAAAATAGTTGGGAACGTGGTAAGGTAGAATGTGGGAGGGAGTGATGACGCAATCCTAAAGGCCATCGTGAGCGGAACTCTGCGGACAGGTTTCGTTCCTCCTCTCCTTGCTACCGAATTAACTCATTCCACCCTGATGGTATTTTGTCCACATTGCATTCAAACTCGTTACAGGTACTGTTTTCCTATGAAGTAATCGATTTTCCTGAGAATATTTACTTAAGGGAAGAAACTGAGTCGGATGTCGCTTATCCTCAACATTCGAATTACTTAGAATTGTCTTTGTTGGAGTTATTCGCTAAATTGTGCAATCTTACAGAAATTTTTCCCTTTCTTTCTTTCTTTCCTTCTTTTTTTTCATTTTTTCTGCGATCTCTCTTGGTACATTTGAAAGCGGTAATCCAGAACATTCTTCTTTTGTTGCTACCTTGCTAGAAAAGGAATGCCGGAGTGGATTAAACATTAATATCGCCACAAAAAGATGAATGTTATGATTTCTATATTATGGTGTTACGACTTCTCACTAGTACATTAATAACAGCAATGCACCGATAATTGGAAATCTTGACGACGAGCTCGTGGCGGTAGTGGATTTTTTTTCCCGCGAACACCTCTCCTAAATTTTTTTTCATAGGGAGCCACTGGTTCGGGAAGAGGCGAATCTGATGGATTCAGGCTCTATCTGCGGAGGCATCTCACCTGATGTGTTTGTTACGTACTTAAGAATGGGCGTTCTTTGGATACCGTTTCATTCCTTAACCTTCTCAGTTCTAAGCTGTCTGGACTCGGTATTGTGAAGTTTTAACTAGAGAATTTGTCACTGTTGTTTTTAACTGCACTACCGGCTTCTACCCATTTGTCATTTCTAGATCTGGTTGACTTGTAGGAAAGATTCATAGGGAATAAAACTAACTTGTAGAAGTACATGTACATTTGAAGGTAGGACTTACACAAAACTCATACATCTAGGTAATCCAAGACTGTCATTTATTTACTATTTACTTGGTTATGTACCACCTGTCTTCACATCTATGCGCAGATTCTAGCCCTTCACACATTTCATCCATTTCGTCGCATCCGTTATCTCTGAAGCTCTTCAAACTTTTAGCGTATGAGTTCAGCTGCTGTTCGAGAATTTTTGTCTTCTTGATGAATGTTGTTGGGCCCTGGCTAAGCCCGTTCTCCCTGTAGTCCTACGATAATCGTGCTTGACCGTCCCCACTTGAGTGGTATAGAGCAAACTATTTTCAGACAAGTCTGGCATCAATTCTCCAACCAGGAAGAGTGGGTAGCTAGGTGAGCCTGGTGCGTGGTCGAACCTGTCTTCGTGATAAAGGTATCATATCGTGATATCATTACCTCTGTGCTACCTACCTACTTTCTTACTTAACGACAATTAAAAGCTATCCGAATATATGAATGATTCATCTCCACAAATCACATAGTATCGTAAGGATCCCACCACAACTTGCACTTGACCTAAAGTCTCAATCCGTTCTAGGGTTTTCCACGTCGTCACCACATCACAGCCAACAGTTGTCTTTTTTGTCAGGAACGCAATGATTTCTGGCTCTGGTTTGCTCTTAGGTGGTCGTCTTTCGAATAGTGATGGCGTGCTCCTTCTCAGCTTGTCCGACATTCCTGGTAGAATAAAATCCAATAAAATCCAAAATCGCAGTCGCACACCACGAACAGTGGCAAACCACGGTGAGATGAAACAAACCATTAGGGGAAGGGATAACGTGAGTGAAGGTGTGAAGCAAGGTGTGCTCAAAACTTGAAAGCTTTGCACACCCACAATACACAATTCTCTCTCCAAGTGAACGATGCTGTTAAAAACTACAGTGGACAGTAAGTAACTGATGTCTAATGTGTTAATTTTAGCAGCTCCTAGCGGTCCGTAGAATTACTTAGGACGATCTGCGCACTTGCCCTATTGAAACTCGTTGTCGACATCTCGACACTTAAGTGCCCGTCGCATTCTCTAACGTTGTTTTGCGCCTGCAACTTGTTCGATGCTGGCTCCATCATTTATCATTGTGCTACGTTTTATTACGAACCTCACTCCTGTCGTATTATTCTCATTCCGCTTCCTCGTCTACTTTATATTTACGCATGTTACATTTTATTCTGCTTTTAAGGCCCACCAGGCAGCAAAACCAAAGCAAAATAAACAAATTTTGCCTAGTTCATCGATCATTTGAAATGGTGTAATTGAAAGTCTCCTAATATCCTACCATTCCTCACCATAGTTGACGAAAGTTTCTGGATTCCGGACTGAAATGTACGACTGGGAACTCACTCATCAGAAGGATTATCTCTGCGCTGAATGGTTCTCCGTTGCCATCAGGAAGCCCAGATGAGACTAAGTCTACTCGACGACTCAGCTGGGCAACCTCCTCTCTGAGAAAATGATGAAACAAGAACAAACTGTGATGTTCTTCTTGTCGACTGAGTGATAAGAGCAGTTGTCGCATGTTAGTGGAATGAATGTTTGTTTACTGATGTCCACCCGATTTTCTCAGCAATTAGAGGAATTGGAGGAGGAAGATGAAAAGTGCTTCAGCGCGTAATACCCGAAGCTGGTTTTTCAACAACAAACGATAATTTCTCGATAACTAGAGGGCATGGAGATTTCTGAACTGCACGCTTTTACTGTAGAAGATCTGCAGATTCCAACGATTCCTACATCGATTAATAAACTCCCTTCTGAATTGAGATCTGTGGGCCCAAATTTGGAATCAGTCATTATTTTCTCCCTGCATTGTACTTAATGCGTGTCAGAAGGCATCTATTAAGGTGCTGGAGATCCCTGCTTAGTGAATGTATGTATCTTTATTGGTATTAAGACCTACCATGCATCATAGCCACGTAGAGGAGTTCGAATGCGCCAAAAACGTTGTTAAGTGGTGTTTCTATAGTTGTAAAATCGAGTTCTCGCAACGCGATGCTGAGTCACGATGCCATTTACAGTGGCCTTGTATGGGATGTGGAAGCTGGTCGACCTCAAACAGAAGTCGCTGACAGTCTCGTCTGGGGTAGTGGATAGACACTCAGTTTGCAGAAAATGTCTTTTGTTTTGATCCTCGTTTTCAAACGGAGTACTGATTCTTCGGTGTTAGAATGTAGTAATTTCTGAGACCTAATCTGTAACTTAAAAAAAGACATGAAGATTTCTCAATGAACCACGTATTCTTTTCCTACTTCGATGAAAATTTAGCGCTCCATTAACAAATGATTTTCCTTTATCCCTCCAACTAGCTTAACCCATACCTTCTCAAAAAAGCCATGTGTTTTCCATCTACATTATCATTTTTTCAGCTTTTCCTTGCTTGTCTCCTGAAGATATCCTTTAGTCAGAAGTAAACTATAAATTTTAGAGACGTTCGTTCCTGGAAATGAAGTTGGGAAATGCTGAAAAAGAATGAAAGCCAGTTTAGTGTCGGTTGTTTTTGCCGCTGTAGCTAGGTGACTGCAATTTCTTTCTTTTTTGCCTTTCATTTTTATTTTTATTTCATTTTAGTAGTTGTAAATGGGTTAGTATTGAAAGTAACTGATAAGGTTTAATCAAATGTGACCTCGAAAACGCCGACAAATGCGAATGATTGACTAACTGGATCGGATAAAATTCGTCTATTTTTATTAAATTTTAGTTATTTTTGTCATTCTCATTTACTTAAATGATGACTTATGGAACAGAGAAACCGCAGTTGCTTTAGAAGAAGGGGTATTTCAGGGTGTCGAATTGCTCTGAAGGTCGGTCTACTCACCTCCAACTGAAACTTACAAGTAGCGTGATATTTTCCCTCGGAAAACCAGTTATACCTAAACAAATTTCAATCACTGTCTTTCTGAGAAATCCTATCGCAATGTGGCAAATCTCTCAGCATTTCTCACGTGGTTGAATTTATCATGTGTTGGTAACTAAATTTCGCTACGGTAGCACATCCTGGCTCTGTCTTCACCAGTATGCTTGGAAAAAGTGGCGCCCAAGCAACAGTAAGCTATCCAAATCCTATTGTTGAACATGGATTTGTCCCCATTAGGAATACTATAAGAAGACTGGCCATTGTAGAACACTTTTCCTAACTGATATCGTTGTTGTAGAAAGGTTGAAAATGGAACTGGACCATCATTTCCGTCATAAAAGTTGTCCTTCTCGTGAAAAAAAGAAAGGGCTCAAATCTCTACTAACCTCTTATCAGCTCAATAATTTGAAACATTACTAATTATTGCTGCCAATGATTCATGGAAGCCAGTTCCTAAGAGTGTTTCGCTATGTTCCAGCTGATGAAGTACCGATTGCTGCAGGAGACATTCCCACAAAAAAGCAGATCATATTGGACGTCGGCAATAGACCAACATTCGCCGTTCATAAAAGCACATCGTCAAAAGAGATTCTTTATTTGACTAATGCTCCTCTTCAATGAAATTGGCTCGATCCCACAACGAACACTCACATCAAGAAGACGAACGACTGTGGACCATTGTTGCGGAGCAATGCGGTTTTGAAGATGACGAAAACATAGCGTTAGCCAAATAGAAGTTTTGCACCAACAACGTGTCAGTTCAATAATCTAGAACGAGAGACTCGAAGAATAAAATAGGGTTTTTTCTACTTTTTTGCCCAATTTAGGAAAGCTACGTTTATGAACTATATCGGAAAGGAATATTACTGGTTCAATAAACACTTTCACGACACTGTTGAAAAACTCGAGATCCTGAAACGAAAACCGTCGACGTAATAGGTCAGCGAGATGAAGATAAGCAGGCGACAGATATGCTGTAGAGCTTAGAGTGCTTTACACGGATGCTGTGACTAAAGGCCTTAATATTTCACTTAAGCGCAGTAGACCAGTGTTTGCTGACGATGTAGACGTTGGAAAGAGTGCGTAATCCATTTCAGAACTTCGCTGTTTAAAAATTCAAGCTGATTGTAATTTGGCCTCAGTACGATCAAGTAGCTCCATTTAGGAAGGAAATTCAGAACGTGGTTCATAACTTCCACAATTCTACTCCGACTTAATCGAAATGGCAATGCCTATGACTCGCTTTCTAGCATTTTCAAATGTATGGGTATGCCAACACAATTGCTTTCTCCTTCGATAGACTGGCAGCTAGTCAACAGAAAATTGGGGTCAGAGTGCTCTTTTTGTAATGGGCAATTTCAATAGTACGGCAGTTATCGCTCAGTCAGCCAACTTTAAGTCATCCATAATTATTCCTCGTTCATATCCATTGTTTTAATCAAAGAACGACGGAACATCCTGTAAAAGGCAAACATGCAAGTGAACGGATTTCCAATGGAGTAAACGAATTTGATGGCGCACATTGACACGATTTGAGACTGATATTGTTGCACCATATGGATATGCTGCTTTAACCCACTTTCAGGTAGTTCACGAAACCCTGCTATTCTATCGAAGCAAGAACGATCGTGGAAACAATTGCTCCAAACGATGCACCTCGCTCAGTACGTGATCAACTTTTAAAAGCTTTTCGAGCTATAATTTCGTTGTTCTGCAACGGTGTAACGTCGACGTGAAGAAATGCGTCCGAGAAGGGAGTAGCATTTCATAGATGGAGTAGAAACATCAGCAATAAAACATCATTTGGCCGATGATATGGTTGACGCTGCACCAAACATTAATGTTCATGTGAAGCATTTGTTTCTGGTGCTCAGTTAATCGAAATGTCCACTCAGCTACTGCAACTATGCCTGCCAGCATGGTCAACGTCTACAATATCCAGAACGTAGTACAGAAAAGAAGGAACGTACGATTCACCTCGGGCGGCGCAGTTTGCCTTAAGGTATTCCACCAAAATCTGGGCGTTAGAAAAGCAACAGGAGAACGGCGACTTACGTAAGCAGGTTGAAAGAGCGGTCAGCTCCACGGAACACCCTGCAGATGGGCTGATGTTAGGAACACTGCGCATACGACCTACATTTTAGGAACTCTAGTAAACTATTCGAGTGATCGAAAGGTGAAGAGTAAGGAAAAACGGGAATTTAACAAAAATTGGTGAGCGTGAGCCGTTGGGCTGCTTGCTTCCACAGTATATCGGTGTCTTTTGTGTAACTGAAGCAGCCAGCTTATTGGGCTGCTCTTAAGCGTGAAACAGATAAGTTAATACTATGCTACTCGGATCACTCCAAGATTTACGGAGCAGCTTACAGTTGAAATCCTGCATGCTAAGGACAGAGCACCGCCCAAATCTTTGATTAATTTTTCGATTTTATCCTCTTTGCCGAATATTTTTTTTACGAACGTAGATAATTTATTTCCTGATGACCAAAAATCGCTTACAAATGAAGATATGGAGCAACTAATCCAGTTTCGTAGACGAAAACTAGATTTTTGCCGTCGACAAAACCGATGGAAACTCTCGATCATGATGATGTTGAGATATCTGCAAAACTTCTGATCGCAGATGTCTGCAGTGAGGAACGAACGCGCTATTACCCTTTCCGGGGCTAACGTGTTTAGCACCACACCATGCGAGTTGTGTGTGTGTGTGTGTGTGTGTGTGTGTGTGTGTGTGTGTGTGTGTGTGTGTGTGTGTGTATATATGTTGCAGGGTGACCCTTTTTTTTGTTTTTTTCCTTAGGTAATCTAAATCTATATTATGTAATGTTATTCCTCCATAATTCGCAAACTTTTCCAGTGAATGCTGGAAAGAAGAAAAATCAAGTGGTACTAGCTGAAGGACGCATCTTTCGTCTTGAGCACTTCTCTTTTATTCATTTGATCGATTCCAGCCTATCTCCAACAGAACGTAATGAAATATCACGGAAGTTCAAGTACTACTTCAATTCGGTCCGTTCAAACGCCTTTCAGAACTTCGTTTCCGACGTGAACGGCACCTTCTACCGAATCACAATCGATTTCCATCTTATTGCTACGCATATAAAAACGGTAAGTTTATCCCTAAGCCAAAGCTCCGTATCGTCGCGTTTAAACGGATGAAACGAATATTAATAAACTCTTACCAAAGAATTGTTTGACATTGCTACAATGTGTTATACGTTTTTGAAAACGTCTAGAGAATTGACAAAAAGTGATTGTTAATAAGCTCAAATTTTATGCGTTTGGTATCCACCAAAACCCTAAAGACTCATCTACATTTAACTCTATTCAGTGTCATAAGGTTTTCTCATATTTTGCCACACACGACTTAGGGGTACGTGTGAGGCAGCAGTGGTCGGAAGCGCCGTGCAATACACTCGTGGAATCTCGCGCCTACAGCTCACCAAGCCTTCCATCCCTCGGGGGTCGGCAAATTAGTACCAGATTTGTCTGGGGGGATTGCAGCACTGGCCTGATACATCAGTAGGCCACTGCGAGTCACTGTATGGGACAGATATGCACTCAATCACCCCCAACGATACTTAATGAAGTAAAATGCATGGCGCATCCCTTAGGGATTGATCAACGCCGAGAGATTTATCTCTTATCCTTTTCCATTTGGTTTGGGTTAGGGTAGCTACATATTGACTCAGTACTTTACACTATTTATAATCAACTTTTGACCAAGAGAGGATGAAAGGCTTGGTTTGCCCGAAGCGCTGAATAGAACAAAGAACTGGGAGCTCTCTTACCATTGCGCTAGTCTCGCCTCTCAGTTGTTCTTAACGGAGACAATCATAAAAGTATCCATAAGAATACAACCACAACATTGCTGAGATATTTGCAAAACTCTGGACCGCAGGTGTCTATGATGGGGAACGAACGCGCTATTGTTCTTTTCGGGAAATGACGCGTTTACCACCACACCATGCGGGTCCTTCGTTTTGCCCGTCTCTCAGCTAGTTCTCTCTCAGTTATCGATTTTTTCGCCGTCTTATCCATAAAAATGTTTCTGGAAAACTGCCGAGCTACCGTTAACCTCATAGTGCCATTTTTGTTAGAAAACTTTGAAGTTACAAAGTTTTTCATCTTTTCAAGGTAACAGGAGATCGTGGCTAAACGTGGTAAAATAATGTATATTCGAAATTTCAAAAATTATCTGAAAAAATGTCATGTAGTGAATTTCAGCGGTCGCTTTTGGTGGAGGCAGTGGTGGTTTTTCACTGGATTGACGATCGTCTAGTACTTAGGGAATTGTTCGACGATTTCGAGCTTCCCAGCGAATTTGTACCGTGGCTGCCTAGGATACGTACCATTCCCAAACCACACACCGTCACAGTAGTTCTGTCTCCGGCCACAGGAAAAATATCTTTGTATCATCGGTGAGCATCGTTTTCTATCAAATAAATTAGTGGATCTAAGTAGCCTTTCAGAACTTAGCCCACCATCTCAGAAATACACCGAGGTTTCTTATGTTAGAATGTTTGGGAGGAAAAGTCATATGAAGTAGTGTTTGGGTCACATGGCTTATCGAAAATTGAAAAGTGGATTCTTAGTAATATCCTTCTTAAATACAAGGGCATAGAAAAAGTGGTTTTAGCGGTACCACAGAGGATTTACGTCCGTTAAGTGGGTTTTCCGAAAACAGGGTACTGGAACGATGAATGAAGGCAGAATCATTGAGCGGTTCCTTGCGAATTTGAGTACGACTCCAAATGAAGTAGTCTGTATGGAAGCTTATATAATGAAAGAACCGTATTTCGCTGGGATTCGATTATTCTAAGAAGTTTCAGCGTAAAAAATGAGATGTGGTAGCCGGCTGATATATTTCAACTCCTGATATTTTCCCTTTTTTTTAAAGCGCCAAAGTTTTTATACTCTCAACTTAAAAATCAATGCTTCCCTCTTAATTTAGGTAAATCAAGACCATTTTACTTAATAGTTTATTAATAATCTCTTTCAGCGTAAAGGATATAATACCATGCAGCGCGACCGAATGGAAATATCCTTTCGAATCGTTCGATTGTGAACTCGCCACTGAAAACGCTGGAGGTTTGAATTGAACTTTCTGAACAAAAAAGCCATCTAGGATAGCACTTGCAAAACTCATTGTCATTATGTGTTTGTTCAAGAAGAACTTATAATGTTGTTACTTTCTAGTACTAACTATCCAATCATGAAATGTATTCCATTGACCGCTAAGTCATGAACTACAGAATTTTTTAACAGATGAGGTGATGACGGTGTCTGCGCTGAGAGATGTACGGGTGGAGTCCGAAATCTTAAGAATAAAAGCTGAACTAGGTAGGACATGATATTCCATTCTTCTCCTTCACTTAACCACTACTAATTGGTATTTGTTTACTTGTACTTATTTATACTTCATCACAGCACCATTTCCACAATCCGTCGTCCACCTAAGGTTTCCTGCAGATTGGCATCCCGCGGTGCTCTCGGTGTTCCTGCCATCTTTCCTGATCGTTGCTCTCGTGTTTTTCGCTCAATGGAAACGTCGAAAAGTCCAAGTTAGATTACTACTCCTTTTCCGGCTGTGCAACTTTTATCACCCCTTCTTAGATTTATAATATCCCAACCATTCATCAAAGATTCGAGTATCTCTAGATCGCCTTTATTGAACCATCTAGTGGCTTGTTCAGTGCTGGAATCAGGCTCAGTTGTCACCGGCTCGCTTTTTCCACACATAAACAAACAATCTAGTACCATTTGTCTGTAGTTTCTAATTTTCTTTCTAAGCTGCTGAGGTCCATCCATCGTTCCTTCAGTCTTCATTCGTATTTAATTACTATCTTACACCTAATGGGCGTGTGTGGCACAGTGCTCGGAGGCGCCCTGCAACACAAATGTTGAATCGATCCCCTAGCCCATGGCCCATCAAGCCTTCCATCCTTCCGAGATCGGCAAATTGGTACCAGACTTGTCTGGGAGGATAGCAGCACTGGCTCGATACATCGGCAGACCACTGCGAGTCATTGTAAAGGCAAGATATGCATTCAATCACCTCCAAACGATGCTTAATGAGGTCGAATGCATGGCGCATTCCTCAGGGATTGATCAACGCTGAGAGCTTTATCCTTTATTTTCATTATCTTACATTTCACTGCTTACAAAACATCAGCTATTGCCAATTGTTCAGGGCAATTTGTGGGTGTGATTATTTCCTACTTGACCTTTTTCTTTCAAATCAACAAACATGAAGAAAACCATCAAATTGAAAAAAATAGTGTAGTAGCCAGCCTCATCAATTCCCGACAAAAAAAAAAGTTGTCCTTCGATGTTTTTTCTTCTGTTTCAGGTATTGGTTTCACTCGCAGCAATAATGTGCATGCTGATTCTGGTGAGGAAAATATTATTATATCAAACATAATTGATTTTATTGATTTTTATCTAGTGTAACATTAACTACATCAAATTGCCGACTTCTCCTTGATTTCTGAAATTTCATAGATCCCGCGCTTCTGCTGAAATCACTTCTAAGAGCGCTACATGACCCTTATATAAAAGATGTCGTTGATCGTACCATACATTCCCACAGTAGTTTCAAATTAAAAAAAGGAATTATTACGCTAAGTGTGAGTCCTATTTTCTGCTATATAGGAAAAGTCTGAGTTAAAGCAACTTATGACCTTTGCAAAGCTTCTTTTTGTGCTTCCCCTGAAGCTATATTAATGGAGAAGCATTACAATCTTAAGAAACTTCAATCTTTCCAAAGCGGTACGAACGTCGTTCAAATTGCAGAAGCACTTTCTACGCCATCATAAAACCCGCTTAGTTTTTGTCTGCATCGATGTCGTTCTATTCAAAAGATACAAAATTTATAAGACGAATAGAATACTCCTTCAAACACTGACACGTTAATGTGCACTTATGTATTACAGTTCTTGACCATGAATGCGTCGTAAAAAAAAAAACCGACGGCTACGAAGATGCACCACGACATTGGGCAATGCGGTATCCTATTCTCAAAGGTTCTCCTCTAGTGATTTCAGAACTGAAATAACCACCAGTACTGAAAACATGTCTGATGATTATTGACTCAGATATGCCCCATGCACAGAAGTGGTTGAGTTGATATTGAACTCGTTCCTTTTTGTTTTAATGCTTCGCTTGTAATGCGGCTGTGTTGAATCAACTTTTGGTTGACTAGATTTTGTTTCAGCAAGTGAAATCCTGTAGAGACAAGGCAGTTTTTGGGACAGTGGGTCCTGGTGTTGAGACATCCACTCTGGTGAATTACGTATAGAAAAATAATGAAATATAAATATATATATATATGCATACTTAATACTTGAAAGGCCCGTCATCACTAGTTGTGCGGGCCCCAACATAATCACCATTTTTCGGAGATTATATATATATATATATATATGCATACTTAATACTTGAAAGGCCCGTCATCACTAGTTGTGCGGGCCCCAACATAATCACCATTTTTCGGAGATTTGCTGGTTAAGCCATTGTGGTCCCTGAAATCTCGAGGTCAGCCCGGCCAAAGTCTGCTCCTGGTCGTCACCACGGCAGGCAGTCGCAACCCTTGTGAATCAGGAGATTTACCACCATGCGACTTTGATGCCAAGACGGTGGTGGATCCTGGTATTGGTTTACTCTTAGCTAGGCGTCCTGATGGAAACGCCGGACTCTTTCTCAGCTTACGGGACACTGCCGGGGGAACGAATCTGCCCGCTGTACATCACAGTCCCACACCCAGGAAACTCCCAGCCACTATGAGGCGGTAAACCGTTGGGAAGTATATACGTATGAAAAACAGAAACACATACAAGGCAAATAAATTTAAAAATCCGACGTCAATTTTCTAATATCGAATCCAGGGAACCATAGTGGTTAAAAGGATAAAAAAGATAAAGCTGTCGGCGTTGATCAATCCCTGAGGGATGCTTCATTAAGTATCGTTGGAGGTGATTGAATGCATATCTGGCCTTTACAATGACTCGCGGTGGCCGGCCGATGTATCGAGCTAGTGCTGCTATCCTCCCAGACAAGTCTGGTACCAATCTGCCAACCCCGGAGGGATGGAAGGCTTGGTGGGCCATGGGCGCATTCCACGTGCGCGTCGCAGTGGGGCCTCCAACCACTGCGCCACACGCGCCTCTGCTACCCCACCATAACCATAGTGGTTAAGCCTGCAAAACTCCGACAAAATGGAAGCTATGCTGGCACCTGCACAACCAGTGAGGACGGTACATCCAAGTATCCAAGTAAGAATACGCACACGCTACACGTCGCACATAAGATCGTGCAACCTTCATCTTGCGCAAATTTGTCTTGAGGAAGCGTTCCGACGGTTCACACTTGTCCAAACAATGTTCGGAACACTGTTTGTCGTCGTCCAAAGTCCATTTTTGGGTCGAAAGTTCATTAAAAACCATACCATTTTTCTATTTCCATTGTAATTATTTCGAATTTGACGCAAACTAACAAAAAAAAAAGAATGCTAGCATGAAAATGTAAAGTATTGGCCACGAAAGTGACATATTTGGAATCTAAACGAAATCAAAAAAAAGAAAACTAGCTGAAAGAACAGCAGAGCAAAGGCCTCCACGGTACAGTGTGCACGGCGCGAGCACCCTGATAGTCTGGGAAATCGTGGTTCCATGTCATTCGGGATCCATGATTTGCGAGTATCTCAGCATCGTTGTGGTTAGAATCAAAAGACTAGTAGTCAAGATTTATGAAAGCGAAACAAAAACTGTCTTCATAACAACCTGGAAGTTTGACTATAGAAGTTTCCGCACCAAGATGATATTTGTCAATGTAGTCTCATTTTCTCAAACTTTTCATTTAATCATGTTTTGTGCTGACGACTATAATTAGTCCAGATTTAAAGAGTTTTAGCCATTATGGTTCAAAAATTCCTATTGTATTGGAAATTCCTAACTAGAAATATTAACTAGGATTCTTTCAGTTGGTCGGTTCACGACCGTATCAATCAGCAACATTTCTCGACTTATGGATTTGTGGGTGCTTCATACATACTGTCTTTCTGTTGGTCGTTGACTTGACCCTACCGGCACGGTATATATATATATATATATATGCATACTTAATACTTGAAAGGCCCGTCATCACTAGTTGTGCGGGCCCCAACATAATCACCATTTTTCGGAGATTTGCTGGTTAAGCCATTGTGGTCCCTGAAATCTCGAGGTCAGCCCGGCCAAAGTCTGCTCCTGGTCGTCACCACGGCAGGCAGTCGCAACCCTTGTGAATCAGGAGATTTACCACCATGCGACTTTGATGCCAAGACGGTGGTGGATCCTGGTATTGGTTTACTCTTAGCTAGGCGTCCTGATGGAAACGCCGGACTCTTTCTCAGCTTACGGGACACTGCCGGGGGAACGAATCTGCCCGCTGTACATCACAGTCCCACACCCAGGAAACTCCCAGCCACTATGAGGCGGTAAACCGTTGGGAAGTATATACGTATGAAAAACAGAAACACATACAAGGCAAATAAATTTAAAAATCCGACGTCAATTTTCTAATATCGAATCCAGGGAACCATAGTGGTTAAAAGGATAAAAAAGATAAAGCTGTCGGCGTTGATCAATCCCTGAGGGATGCTTCATTAAGTATCGTTGGAGGTGATTGAATGCATATCTGGCCTTTACAATGACTCGCGGTGGCCGGCCGATGTATCGAGCTAGTGCTGCTATCCTCCCAGACAAGTCTGGTACCAATCTGCCAACCCCGGAGGGATGGAAGGCTTGGTGGGCCATGGGCGCATTCCACGTGCGCGTCGCAGTGGGGCCTCCAACCACTGCGCCACACGCGCCTCTGCTACCCCACCATAACCATAGTGGTTAAGCCAGCAAAACTCCGACAAAATGGAAGCTATGCTGGCACCCGCACAACCAGTGAGGACGGTACATCCAAGTATCCAAGTAAGAATACGCACACGCTACACGTCGCACATAAGATCGTGCAACCTTCATCTTGCGCAAATTTGTCTTGAGGAAGCGTTCCGACGGTTCACACTTGTCCAAACAATGTTCGGAACACTGTTTGTCGTCGTCCAAAGTCCATTTTTGGGTCGAAAGTTCATTAAAAACCATACCATTTTTCTATTTCCATTGTAATATTTCGAATTTGACGCAAACTAACAAAAAAAAAAAGAATGCTAGCATGAAAATGTAAAGTATTGGCCACGAAAGTGACATATTTGGAATCTAAACGAAATCAAAAAAAAGAAAACTAGCTGAAAGAACAGCAGAGCAAAGGCCTCCACGGTACAGTGTGCACGGCGCGAGCACCCTGATAGTCTGGGAAATCGTGGTTCCATGTCATTCGGGATCCATGATTTGCGAGTATCTCAGCATCGTTGTGGTTAGAATCAAAAGACTAGTAGTCAAGATTTATGAAAGCGAAACAAAAACTGTCTTCATAACAACCTGGAAGTTTGACTATAGAAGTTTCCGCACCAAGATGATATTTGTCAATGTAGTCTCATTTTCTCAAACTTTTCATTTAATCATGTTTTGTGCTGACGACTATAATTAGTCCAGATTTAAAGAGTTTTAGCCATTATGGTTCAAAAATTCCTATTGTATTGGAAATTCCTAACTAGAAATATTAACTAGGATTCTTTCAGTTGGTCGGTTCACGACCGTATCAATCAGCAACATTTCTCGACTTATGGATTTGTGGGTGCTTCATACATACTGTCTTTCTGTTGGTCGTTGACTTGACCCTACCGGCACGGAGGGTGACCTATGCTCTATTAGTTGATGTGGACGAGTTGGATCGCCAACCCCGACAGACGGTCCTCAAATGTAGGTTTTTTCTCAACTTATATGTATGGTCACTTGTAAAAGTGGCAGAAGGATAAAATTGATCACTACACCTTTATCATCAATCCTACATTGATAAGACCACTTTCCATGTTTGGAAAAATGACTCCCAGTTCCTCAGAATAGTTTAAGAAATTCACAAGATTGATTTAGGAGTATCCTTTAAAACTTAAAAGCTGTTCTCATGAGACTCAGTTCTTCTATAGAACATCTTAAAAACTATTTGGAATCAATGGATAGTTCACGGATCTCTCAAGACTTTGCATACTCTGTATTCTTGATAAATGACATTACTCCAGCATAGCTTGCAAGTAGAAATCCTGGTGACGTTAATGGAACCTTCAGGTGATCAGTCTTTGAAGCGAACAACTGGATACATTCAGAACTGGATCGAGAGGACGCTGGGCGTTAAGATCAGATCGAAAAATTCAACTCACATGGTGGCGGTGCCTTCTGAATCAGTGAGGGCTTAACTTCGCCTTTCTGTCAACACCTCTCGTACAGAACTCTTTCAGGCCGTGCTACAACGAGAAATAACGACAACCAGCCTTGGAGGGCGCAAAAAAGTAGCACTTCTTGTCGTTGCGGCCAGCTATGTGATTTCTGTGCTTGCGTACTGCTTAGTAGTTCTGTACATTGATTGATTGAATTGTTATTTGAAAAGATTACATCGCACATAAATACGAGTATTTCCCATACATTACAGTTTTTTGTCAATATGAAAGCCATTGAGAATGAGGGATACTGCAGTGGTAGTGACCCTGTTCACTACAGGCACGCCCCAACCTAATCAGGTAATGGTTTGATCCCGTTCCGGAGCCAACAAGACTCAGACAACTCCGTGGTCTGAGAGTTAGTACTAGCTTGCTCTAGGACAAGCTAACTCCCACTAATTTAAGATGGGAACATCCTATCACGGTCATCTCAGGATTCCAATGAGGATCGACTCGACCACAATTAAACGGCTTTCGTGACGAAGAAAAAATCTTCAAGCAGCAACTGAACCCAGATTCAAAAATGTTCGAAGACCATCACAGTGCCGAATTCGAGTTATCGAATCGAATATACGAAATGTTGTGATCAAAACAATATCTACATGTGATGTCGGATCACTAATGAAAATAAAAAATCGAAGCCACTGTTGGAGCTGGAACTTTTGCAACGTACTGAGTGGATCGTGGTGCTCGCTTCTTCATCTTATGCTTTTGCTCATTGCAGGCCAAAATTCTTTTACGTGATCCTATCGCGTTCATCCTGTATCGAGTTCAATTCATTTTCATTTCAATTTCACATCCTTCATCCACAGAGTTCCTCGAAATTGCATTTGGGTTTCGCTGCTGCCTGAGAATTTTCGGCGTTCTTCATGAACTTCATTGAATCATAATCACTTCAGTAATAATTGAATACTGGTAAAGTCAGTTTTCTCTGGAATATTAGGGTAGCGGTGCTACGGCGTTCCCAGATATTCACCATAAGTATTAGCTGCTAACGGAAGCTCCTGTACTGGAGCGAGCTCTTCGCAGACAAGTGCGATACCAGTTTCTGAACTCCTGAGCAATAGAAAATTTGGTTAGTTCTGTATAGAGTGAAACCAGATCCTGGCGCGTACTGAACGCCATCTGTACTGCTGTGCTACAGGTGCCATCATGAGTGACTGCAAGAAGCAACAATGAAAGAGATTGAATAAGTTGTGCAACACTAATTTGAATCCCAGTACCTCAAGATGACCAGTAAAGATGGCATTTGCAATGTAGGCTAGATATACACGGTCAAGAATAGTTTTAAAGTTAATGTTCGAAATATTTACCCTAGTACAGAGGGCGTGTGTGGCACAGTGCTCGGAGGCGCCCTGCAACACAAATGTTGAATCGATCCCCTAGCCCATGGCCCATCAAGCCTTCCATCCTTCCGAGATCGGCAAATTGGTACCAGACTTGTCTGGGAGGATAGCAGCACTGGCTCGATACATCGGCAGACCACTGCGAGTCATTGTAAAGGCAAGACATGCATTCAATCACCTCCAAACGATGCTTAATGAGGTCGAATGCATGGCGCATTCCTCAGGGATTGATCAACGCCGAGAGCTTTATCCTTTATTTTCATTATCTTACATTTCACTGCTTACAAAACATCAGCTATTGCCAATTGTTCAGGGCAATTTGTGGGTGTGATTATTTCCTACTTGACCTTTTTCTTTCAAATCAACAAACATGAAGAAAACCATCAAATTGAAAAAAATAGTGTAGTAGCCAGCCTCATCAATTCCCGACAAAAAAAAAAGTTGTCCTTCGATGTTTTTTCTTCTGTTTCAGGTATTGGTTTCACTCGCAGCAATAATGTGCATGCTGATTCTGGTGAGGAAAATATTATTATATCAAACATAATTGATTTTATTGATTTTTATCTAGTGTAACATTAACTACATCAAATTGCCGACTTCTCCTTGATTTCTGAAATTTCATAGATCCCGCGCTTCTGCTGAAATCACTTCTAAGAGCGCTACATGACCCTTATATAAAAGATGTCGTTGATCGTACCATACATTCCCACAGTAGTTTCAAATTAAAAAAAGGAATTATTACGCTAAGTGTGAGTCCTATTTTCTGCTATATAGGAAAAGTCTGAGTTAAAGCAACTTATGACCTTTGCAAAGCTTCTTTTTGTGCTTCCCCTGAAGCTATATTAATGGAGAAGCATTACAATCTTAAGAAACTTCAATCTTTCCAAAGCGGTACGAACGTCGTTCAAATTGCAGAAGCACTTTCTACGCCATCATAAAACCCGCTTAGTTTTTGTCTGCATCGATGTCGTTCTATTCAAAAGATACAAAATTTATAAGACGAATAGAATACTCCTTCAAACACTGACACGTTAATGTGCACTTATGTATTACAGTTCTTGACCATGAATGCGTCGTAAAAAAAAAAACCGACGGCTACGAAGATGCACCACGACATTGGGCAATGCGGTATCCTATTCTCAAAGGTTCTCCTCTAGTGATTTCAGAACTGAAATAACCACCAGTACTGAAAACATGTCTGATGATTATTGACTCAGATATGCCCCATGCACAGAAGTGGTTGAGTTGATATTGAACTCGTTCCTTTTTGTTTTAATGCTTCGCTTGTAATGCGGCTGTGTTGAATCAACTTTTGGTTGACTAGATTTTGTTTCAGCAAGTGAAATCCTGTAGAGACAAGGCAGTTTTTGGGACAGTGGGTCCTGGTGTTGAGACATCCACTCTGGTGAATTACGTATAGAAAAATAATGAAATATAAATATATATATATATGCATACTTAATACTTGAAAGGCCCGTCATCACTAGTTGTGCGGGCCCCAACATAATCACCATTTTTCGGAGATTTGCTGGTTAAGCCATTGTGGTCCCTGAAATCTCGAGGTCAGCCCGGCCAAAGTCTGCTCCTGGTCGTCACCACGGCAGGCAGTCGCAACCCTTGTGAATCAGGAGATTTACCACCATGCGACTTTGATGCCAAGACGGTGGTGGATCCTGGTATTGGTTTACTCTTAGCTAGGCGTCCTGATGGAAACGCCGGACTCTTTCTCAGCTTACGGGACACTGCCGGGGGAACGAATCTGCCCGCTGTACATCACAGTCCCACACCCAGGAAACTCCCAGCCACTATGAGGCGGTAAACCGTTGGGAAGTATATACGTATGAAAAACAGAAACACATACAAGGCAAATAAATTTAAAAATCCGACGTCAATTTTCTAATATCGAATCCAGGGAACCATAGTGGTTAAAAGGATAAAAAAGATAAAGCTGTCGGCGTTGATCAATCCCTGAGGGATGCTTCATTAAGTATCGTTGGAGGTGATTGAATGCATATCTGGCCTTTACAATGACTCGCGGTGGCCGGCCGATGTATCGA
>MQTX01000081.1:797747-959367 GCA_009735665.1 Angiostrongylus cantonensis | reverse complement strand
GGTACGAACGTCGTTCAAATTGCAGAAGCACTTTCTACGCCATCACAAAACCCGCTTAGTTTTTGTCTGTCATTCCTCAGGGATTGATCAACGCCGAGAGCTTTATCCTTTATTTTCATTATCTTACATTTCACTGCTTACAAAACATCAGCTATTGCCAATTGTTCAGGGCAATTTGTGGGTGTGATTATTTCCTACTTGACCTTTTTCTTTCAAATCAACAAACATGAAGAAAACCATCAAATTGAAAAAAATAGTGTAGTAGCCAGCCTCATCAATTCCCGACAAAAAAAAAAGTTGTCCTTCGATGTTTTTTCTTCTGTTTCAGGTATTGGTTTCACTCGCAGCAATAATGTGCATGCTGATTCTGGTGAGGAAAATATTATTATATCAAACATAATTGATTTTATTGATTTTTATCTAGTGTAACATTAACTACATCAAATTGCCGACTTCTCCTTGATTTCTGAAATTTCATAGATCCCGCGCTTCTGCTGAAATCACTTCTAAGAGCGCTACATGACCCTTATATAAAAGATGTCGTTGATCGTACCATACATTCCCACAGTAGTTTCAAATTAAAAAAGGAATTATTACGCTAAGTGTGAGTCCTATTTTCTGCTATATAGGAAAAGTCTGAGTTAAAGCAACTTATGACCTTTGCAAAGCTTCTTTTTGTGCTTCCCCTGAAGCTATATTAATGGAGAAGCATTACAATCTTAAGAAACTTCAATCTTTCCAAAGCGGTACGAACGTCGTTCAAATTGCAGAAGCACTTTCTACGCCATCATAAAACCCGCTTAGTTTTTGTCTGCAGAATTTTCGGCGTTCTTCATGAACTTCATTGAATCATAATCACTTCAGTAATAATTGAATACTGGTAAAGTCAGTTTTCTCTGGAATATTAGGGTAGCGGTGCTACGGCGTTCCCAGATATTCACCATAAGTATTAGCTGCTAACGGAAGCTCCTGTACTGGAGCGAGCTCTTCGCAGACAAGTGCGATACCAGTTTCTGAACTCCTGAGCAATAGAAAATTTGGTTAGTTCTGTATAGAGTGAAACCAGATCCTGGCGCGTACTGAACGCCATCTGTACTGCTGTGCTACAGGTGCCATCATGAGTGACTGCAAGAAGCAACAATGAAAGAGATTGAATAAGTTGTGCAACACTAATTTGAATCCCAGTACCTCAAGATGACCAGTAAAGATGGCATTTGCAATGTAGGCTAGATATACACGGTCAAGAATAGTTTTAAAGTTAATGTTCGAAATATTTACCCTAGTACAGAGGGCGTGTGTGGCGCAGTGGTTGGAGGCGCCACTGCGACACGCACGTGGAATCGATCCCTGCGCCCGTGGCTCACCAAGCCTTCCATCCCTCCGGGGTCGGCAAATTGGTACCAGACTTGTCTGGGAGGATAGCAGCACTGGCTCGATACATCGACAGGCTACCGCTAGTCATTGTAAAAGCCTGATATGCATTCAATCACCTCCAACGATACTTAATGAAGTCGAATGCATGCCGCATCCCTCAAGGATCGATCAACGCCGAGAGCTTTAACCTTTTTATCCTTTAGTACAGAGGAATGCTTCACAGCAGTGCACACGAATTCAGCAGACAACAACAAATCACACCTTCTTCATGCTAAGATGGGATTTCAAAAGAGCTGTAATGTTAGAAAAACACAAATGACTTCATTTGCCCCTGACTAACGAATCACTACAAAGAGGAAATAAAGCCTAGAGAGCAAGTACACAGCCGTCTCAAGGATTATCCTTCAAGAATATGCTGCAACATTAGCTCTTTGTTTGTAAAGGTTCTGTGAATATGAATCAATTCTGCGGAATCCATTACTTTATTGAAGCTCAGTCAATGGATAGAACAATGCTCTCTCTTCGACACACCGATTAACATGCGAACTACGGAGAGACGGATGCTATGACGGACCACCCATAAAGAACAATCGATCACATGTGGACCCAAATCACGCTTGTTAATAGAGCCCAAAAACAATCAGAAGTAAATAATCAAATAATCGTTATCGGATGAGATAATTATACAGCAGAGATTTGAAAGAATGAAGTAACGTTCGCTAAAATAAGCCAGACCACCTGCGGTTGTCTACATCACTCTAGCCTTTCGAAATGAGCGCTACCACTTCACACTGAGAGGTCAAGGATATTTTGAATTGTGGCCACTCTCGAATAAGTTTCCACCTAAATCTATACGTAATGTTTCCAAAGCACGAATGTTAAAAATAAGAAGATTCCGCGTTGATTAAATAGTGACGGAAGCGCCAAGTATACGACTTCATGTTCAGCTGAATGAGTGCATGATGTTTATCCTCTACGATGACTTGATATACTTACAGATCTAAGAGAAAAGTTTTATCTTCCCAGAGAAGTCTGGTAACAAAACCCTAACCTCGCATGATAGGAAGCCACGGGTGCGGTATCAATCCCTGTGTATATATTAAGGCATCCATTAAGCTACACATGAAATATTACTAAGTGTAAAAAATACGGTCACATCGTCTGCTAAATGTACTAAATACTTCGAGTATTGTAGACCGAAAATGCTGCTTGAGTAATGGGACATACGAAGTGATTAACGACGTTGCACAGCGAAACACTGATGTGATTAATTTCCTCAGATAAGATCAGCTGATCAACAAAACAATGGTGGATATATAAGAGTCATACTAGAAGGATTTATTCATTATGTTAGCCAACTCGATGAAAGATGAAGTGCGGCATTTGTAGGGAGGAACGGACACCAGCTGATATGCAGGTATGCGTTGCACCTACAATCTTTTCAGGATTTCTTGTGCTACCTCCTTTCCGAAATCCGTAAGCACGGGTAGCAGCCGTAGTCAACTCCCTCTACCATCTCATCTAAAACAACTGAATCTAGTAGCTCTTTGGGAACAGAAAAACACTAAGCTACCAATAGCCATCTAAGCCCAACAATGTTAATTCTTCATGGGCTCGCACTTAGGTGGACCCGGAAATCCTAAATAGTTTGGAGTTAATGTTGAAGATATTGGTCCAGAATAGCTGTTCCCCGAAAGATCTTCATTTGACCATTTCCTATGAGAACGAAGAATTTCTCATGCTCAGGAACTCAGCTGCAAACACAACTTCTGCGTACAATGTTTAGCCCAATATACAGGTAATTTTCCAACGTTTTAATTCTCAACTCTCATCCAAACTTGATTGATCCAGCTATTTTGCACTATTTTGAACAATATGCAGTACTATCGTTTTCATTTCAGTTTCTGTACACTCGAATATCGCAATATAAGAGTTCGCAGAATAAAAGCAATGACATTCCAGGAACCCTATGTCCCGCCCCAATTTGCGCTGGCACAAGATCATCTGATGTTATCGTCGATGAAATGGCCGGTTCGAATGAAATTTCATAGAAAGAAGTTGGACCAAATGATGGGACAGAGGAGTAAAAAGAAGAAGATGGATAAAGGAGTGAATGGAGAAAGGAATGTAAAGAGAGATTGATGTTGTTCGTTGCAGGTGTTGAAGGAAACACTACGACGCAGATTGCCTTTGGGTCTCATACAATGTCTGTATTAGACTTGGAAGATAGACAAAGGTAGTGAATAGCTATGTTCGAGATGAATACACAATTCCTACCGTAACACCCCGTGTAAGACCGAATTTTTGAGAGTCGAAATCCAGAAGTGTGCACAGAACAACTTCATAAGAAATAATTATTTACTCACTAATCTCAGTCAAATTCACGAAATCAAACCCAGTCTACTCACAGGGCTATTCCTCGTTAATATGTATGAAACAACTAGCTGGTTATTGATAATGATTTCGACACTCTTTCAAGGTGGTCCTACCTCTGAAATGATCGTACTGAGCTACCTAAACTCTGGCTAATCCGTGTCGTACATGATAAGCATCGATTGACAAAGCTGATCTACAACAAAGTGCCCAACCTGTTTCAGATGTGATGCCAGACGAGGAGCATTCGCTTGTGTGAATGTGGCCAGAATGCATCTTATCAATTGCCGACATCGAATTTGCTATGATTGTTTAACCGAGAAAATAGAGCAGAATGTACAGAACAGTAAGTCAGAGCATTAAAAAGTATCTGTAACTGTTAAAAGATTTCAAAAAAGGCATCGCTTCAGCAAAAAAGTTATCGCATTGAGCAGGACTGACTAGTATTTACATCTTAGTAACCAAATACGGTTTACGGGTAGACGACTTTTTCCTTCTAAAACGGAAACGTCTTAAGTTGAGATAACGATGACCTCATCCAGAATGACAGTCGCTGAAGTGTGTTGAAACATATAACTTGAATATTTGACTAACCTAGTAGTTGTAAAAAAAGGCACGTGTGGCGCAGTGGTCGGAGGCACCCTGCAACACACACGTGGAATCGATCCACACGCCCATGGTCCACCGAGCCTTCCATCCCTATGGAGTCGGGAAATTGGTACCAAACTTGTCTGAGAGAATAGCAACACTGGCTCGATACATCGGTAGGCCACCGCGAGTCATTGTAAAGGCCAAATATGCATTTAATAACCTCCCTCCGAGCTATGCTTAACGAAGTCGAATGCATGGCGTATCCCCTCAGGGATGTGAAGCAGTAAGCATTTGTGGAAGGCCAAAATCATGAAGAACCTTCCGATCGTCCCGTCGCAGTTCTCTAACAAAAAGACCATATTATTACCTTATTCATTTGTGTCATCTTATACAAATACAAAAGTTCCGTCCCAAAAACCATCGGACAAAAAAATATGGCCGATTGGCAAAATCCGTTCTGAACTTAAATACGTTTTATAATGGCATAAGGAAAAAGGAAGACAAAAAGGTGACCAGCAGATTTTTAACAATATCTGCAGTAGAAGAGCCTTCTTTCCAACGTCCATAGAAAACGAAACATTGAAAACCCTGAAGAAAGTCGGATGGACGTACTTTAGGAAAAACTGGTTTGGGAGTTGACTGAGTTTAGGAAATCGTGGAGTAGGTAACTAATGTATGAGAGAAATTATTTCGCAAATTCAACATAGACCTTTATCTTCATAAAGAAGAAACCTCACTGTGGTTCAGTTTTCCAACTGCTGATAAACTTAAAGCTGAGATGGTTTTAGAAAACACAATGAACCATGAAAAAAACTTTCAAGGATTTCTGGGTTATCTCTTTAAGAAAAAATGTTGCTAAGCTCGTAGAACATCTGCTTGCAGGAGAATAAGGCATAATTCTGGTAGCTTCTATCTCGATCGTTCATGAGAGTCCCCTTCAGATGAAGCACCACGCTGTCCTATGGCGTACTGTAGCAACCGGATATCGCGGCTGGAGATTCGAACGTTAGCCTTCCGCTGTACACATCTGAAGGAGTTGTGCGTAAAAGCTGAAAAGTTGACCACAGACCAATGTACCGAAATGATAGCGGTCAGTGCGTCCACTTTCACTCCAATTCATAAAAAATATGCTGTGGACTCAAAACTTAAAATATGTCTTCACTTTTGAGAGCAAAGACGAAATCATCGTCGAAAGCTACATTTATGGAAGAGAGGCAACCAACAAACGAATAATTATTCCCAAACTCTGTGTTATTGGTGAGTAGTAAAGCTTCACTTTATGTTCATATACACCCTATTAATTTATTTGGCTCGGATCCCAGTACTCATTTCATTCATTCCGATGTATTACAACCACCATTCATAAAAGCGATAGGATTCGCATGTCTGAGCGAAACCGTGACTCGGCGAACGACCTATACTTTTCTCCATTTTACGTTAAGTGCTCGACAATCATTTTTTATATGGAATCTCAATATAACTGTGATAATTCCTAACAAAGGAAGTGGAACGCCAATAAGGATAAGCAGGACGTTCGTCCTCCTGTCTTTAGAACTCTTCCAGGACGGCATCGATTCTTGTGATTGGTCGACCGACCGATTGTAACAAGGCAAATCAATACAAATCTTTAAATCTGTAGAATGAATAGAGGATATTATGCACCCTTTTTGTTACCACAATTACTTTCTAACAATACTAAAAATGGAATTAGAAGTAGAAGATAAGTTTCAAAACGCCGACTTCCATAAACACGCTCGGTACCAACACGGTGTTATGAACAGGCTTGTGAATAAGAACGGATTTGTCATGTAGAATACATTTTGTAGGTTTCTAGAAGAATGTGCCAGTTTTTACTAACATAATTCGTTTTCAAAAGTGTTTGCTTAAAACGTTCCGTCCTTCAGATAGCAGGTAGGGATATCAATAGCCTTGTGTTGAGGTAACATCCTCTCCCACTAACGTTTCTCGCACTTCTCCACAGAACTTAATAGGATGTACTTAAAATGTCAACTACCTTCTCGAATGGGCTCTTCGGCACAATAGCAATGTGTTCTGGTCTTTGTTGTTCAGGTCCCAGTAGTCGTATCATAGTATTTATACTACTCATATCATGATACTCGTACAGTAGATATAGTGGTTCTTGCTGGCAAGTAATACAACGGTTCAATCATGCTATGATTTCAGCGGATCTGATAAACGCCATTCTCCAAATGCAACGACTCGCAAGAAACAGGACCACGTCCAGCATTTCTATATTTGTTCGTCATGAAATGGAAAAAGGTGAGTCCTGAATCAGCACTGGAAGTCTCCTAAGAGCGTTATCCGTGAATAGCATCTGATGTGTGTCGATCGACAATGCTGCATTTAATTCGTTAGTGAAATTGGACTAGTTGGATCACATCGTTGTTTTCGTTTGCATGGCACTACATCCACGTGGTATAAATCCTGCGCACAACCAAATCTTAAAACTAAGATCTTTTGACTGAAGAACACAACAGTTTTAGGTCTCAGCAGTATGGCCAATACAACAGATAGCTTGAGCAACATGATGAATGAGAACTAAGAAAGTAAATAGGGTAATGGTGTGGTGGTGAACGCGTTAGCTCCCGAAAAGGATAATAGTGCGTTCGATCCCCACCGCAGACACCCGCGGTCCGGAGTCTTGAAAATATCTCAGCAACGTTGTGATTGTATCTCGGTTAATATCGTGCCGTAAAAATTATACTAGGCAAAATATAAAAACATTGTGGTTCCAACTACAGCCTCAGCTTAACTGGGTTCAATGCCGATGTGGGCTCCCCGGATCAATTCCGCTGACGGTTGATTGCCGATGCTAATGGTGAAGGCGTTAGCCCCCGAAGAGAGTGATCGCGTGTTCGTTCCTCACCGCAGACACCTGCAGACCGAAGTTTTGCAAATACCTTGGTTAATATCCCGCCGTAAAAACTGTACTAGTAAAAATGCCGATATTTTCGTATGTTCAGGGTTATACAAATACGAAAGACTCGTCGCTAAGGAATTCGGAAAGAAGACGATAAGAGACATGAACTGGGGCGATCCAACTTATGTGGTGGTGGACATTGACAATCAGTTGCATCGTTATAACAAGAAATGAGATTCGGAAGTAACCCATATAAATTCGAACCGCATTACATCGTTATTGTGAATAATGATTTACGAATCCAATAAAGAATTTAAAGCGCCATCTGTCCAAATACAAGAACCTCTAAAGGGAATCTCTTCACGACAACAACATATAACCCAAAATTTGCATAATGAGATTGTTTACTTATTTAGATAATTAGAATCCCCTCGTCATGAGTTGCGAGAGCCCAAGCAGAATTTTTGTTCGTTTCTCAAGCAAAAGTCGTTCATGATGATGGTCTGCTTAAACCTGGTGACGTCAGTGAGGCTCATTTCGTAATCCCGAAATCATCCCCATCTCCGAGTGCAGGTAGTTGACGTTAGTCACGAACACGTCCGCCCATCGTTTGTGCGGTCGTGCAAGAAGACGCTTGAATTCTCTTAGAGTCCGCACAATTGTTGTTTTCGCCTATGACCTGTACCCATTTCATGGCAGACCTTTCCGTGCCTAGCCATTGATGTGTATCCTACTGGATCCTGAAGATGGCATAGCTTTCGAAGATCTGAGCTCAGCATTCCGGCGACATGTTGCGTGTGCTGCATAAATTTTAGAAAACATCGTTGAAGCGTCTGCGAGTGGTGCACAGATTTCTTGACGTGGTTAAATTGTCAATTCATGATGCAGAATATGATGTTGGGAAAACCTGTGAGTCAAAAAGGTGAAGGCAGAGTTTCAGACATAGCAACTATTCCCTGAACAGATCCTATTTTCTATATTACCGTATGTTTCTTATATTAACTGCTTACTTGTAATCGCCCTACATCTATACTTGCACATTCTGCAAGTTTTTTTTAGCGACCATCTCTAGCACTCGCTTCGGAGCTGGCTGGAAAGGAATTCTACAACTTATACTCAACAACTGTTCTTCCATATCTAACAGTTCGAGCACCGAAGAAGCAGTTGCCAGCTGCTGGCTTTCATCAGTATCTGCCGTTTTATTCTGCTTTTGTATAAGTTACTGCATCGCTCTCCCATTTAGTTTTTGCAAAAGCTTCACATCACCGGTATCACCTGTAGCCCCGTTGATCGTCGAGTGACTAGAGCGAGCGTCAGTAAATCCTCCATTTTTCCCTGTCACGTGCAAGAGTAGCCCAGTGGGTTCTGCTCGCTTTAGGGACTTGTCGAGCATCATATCTTTCTTCTTGGCTTTTCGTGAAGAACTCTGACCATCTGGTCGGTGGTCTTCCTGCAGTACATTTGACATCCCGAGGAATCCAGTCACTAACAGCTCTTGTCCATTAGTTATCATTCAAACGTATTACGTGTCTGGCACACCTTATCTTCGCCTGTTTGGCGTATAAAACGGCATCTTTAATTTTTGATCGTTGACGCAGGTCGGACCTTCGGATTCCACCCCTTTAAATAGTACCCAGGATCGACTTTTTATTAACCTCGGCATTGGATTATGAATTCGCCGTTTTCTCTTTCAGCAATCGCGAGGTTGTTGAACAGCATACGTTTACTTCCGTGCAATAACAGACATACAACACAATCGTAGCTGACGTTTCGGCAGAATCGCTTTCTTCAGAGCCTGGAAGGATACACTAATACACAACTTACTAGGTCAAACACTTCAACTTCACAAACAGAAAGATGAAAATCTGAGCGATAACTACAAGATCTACGGCTTCTCGAAAAAACCCACTGCTTTTTTTCATCTGCCCTCCACCGAGGAAGAACAGCCGCTAGGAGTCGCATATAGCTGATGACTGCAGCACCCCCGTCAAGGATCGATGCGAAGGTAAGGAACGAGATCACGTGTGAGCTCGGGACATTCCTCCCTGCTACTCATTGTGGGATTTTTGGCATTTATCCAAAAAGCCTCGAGGAGTTTTCGCGTTGGTGTTTTAGTATCCCGTGCGAGGATAGCGACTTTTATATCAAAATCGTCTCCGCTATGCTTTTGTATCCTATGCGTGCCTCGTCTTGCTGTTCGTTTGCCATCTAGGTGTTATTTTATGCGGATACGTAAAGGTCTGCCCGTTTCGGCAATGTATTCGTCTCCGAAAGTACCACAAGAGATTAGGTATATCGCACCTGAACTCATGCAATCACGTCCTTGCCATAAGGGCAGATTACCGACTAATGAGTTGAATAAGTCCCAGTTTGCGGTGGTTCTGGGACTTCGGTTTTTGAATTTAGTGGCTTTTTCTCTTTCCGCGAGAAATAAAATCTTGCACGAAGGAAACGGGGGCCTGATCCCGTGTAGAATTTTGGGACAACAGCTACATCTGTTAGGCAAAACTTTCCATTTACTATGATGTGGTCTATTTCGTTATGGTACTCTCCATTGGGAAAATCCCACGCCCACCGATGACGGTGAGGCTTCTGGAATTGCGAGTTACCACTGATGGTCTTAATCGCCATGATAAACTCAGAGCGCCGCTCACCCTGCTCGTTCCATTCTAATCCGTGGGTCCCAATGTGACGTTCCTCAGACGATCTTCTTTGCCCAATATTGGCATTGAAATCTCCAATGATGACCTTGAAGAATGTATGGTCTTCTCTGTAGAACTTCTCCAAGTCCATGCAGAACGCTTCGACTTCTTCGTTATAGTTTGGTGTTGGCGCGTATACGACGAAGACTGTCAAAGCCGGTATAGATCCACATCTCTTTAATCGTAAACGTCCGATTCGGGTTGTAAGCTGTTCGAATGAATCGATGTTCATGGACAAACTCGTGTTGACGAGAACGCGGACACCGCCTACTCCTCTACTATCTCATATTCCGAGAAACAGTTCTTCTCCAGTGTCACAGACGGCGTTGAATGGGTGGCATCGTCTCGTCTCGGCCAAGCCGATGACGTCGTACCTTATCATTCTTACTTGCATTGGCAAGTCTTCTATCGAGGACTCGGATGCAAGTGTACGTGGCCGAATTGACTCGTAGAATGCAATCCGCATAAAGCGAGAACACATCTACACATGCATGCATGAAAACTCTTAGCAAATACAGAAAGCATGTGCCAAATCATGTGGCGCAGCAGAAACAGGGAGTCCATCCCCTGGATCCACCTGCGTCTCAAGGAAGTAAAGGTCGCTTTTGGTCCGCTATTAACCCCCTATCCGCCACCTGGGGACTCGCCACGTAGCCTCGCGACTAACCTGCTCAAGATCCCTCATATGAGGGAAATCCGTGGAAAGCTTCATATAGTGCTCAAAAACATTGTATAACCTCCTTCTGAGCAAAGCTTAGTTCTTTCTGTCAAATTTCGCCCATTACAGAAGGAATACAAGGTGCATTACTAGTGATCAAATTATTGTTCCAGTGTTCGCCCAGTTTCGCTCAGGTGTTTCGTTCTGCCTGTTCGTTCAAAGTAGATGTCAGATTGTTAACATTGCATTGTTATTATTACTATAAGTGCTTATAGCCCAAGCTTAAAATTGTGCTCTGTGGCAACATCAAAGCCCCATGTGACAAACTGGTACAAAGTCGGACATTCTACTTCGAGCTAGTGATTATTCTGTGCTGAAGACTGACTCGAAAACCTACATTCCGCTAAACCAACGAAGACATCGGATAATGTGACCACTTTCGTACGATAGATTTTTTTTTTGATGAACTGGATTTTCTTCTCATTTATTGAGCAGCCCAATCTTGTTTCCCTTTCTTATCTGGTTGTGTCTTATCCAAATTCCTTAATACGTGTGATAGGATAATTCTCGCGAAGGGCTTGTGGAGCACGTTCGGAAAGCAGACCGATCGGTAGTTCCGCAGCCTTCTTCGGGCATCCTGCTTGAGCATGGTGAAACTTAACGAGTTCTTTTGTTGGCATAGGATTCCGCCTTTTTGAAGGCAAGCTAATATACGGCTTGCGCTAAACGCTTGTCCTTTATGGCCTACAGCTTCAAGGATGTCGGCTATACAGCTATCCGGTCGTGTCTCTGCATTTCTTTTTATGCCTTCAACCGCAAATCGAATTTCAGCGCGAAGAGTTCGGGGTTCCCAGCGGAAATTTTGTGGCTGGGACAGAAGGGTAATTGTGGGACGGTGGTGGACAACCTTTTCGTTATCAATTCCATACCACGAGAGATGTGGGCAGTGACGTCATCTTTACTACTGATAGCAAAACAGCGTGTCCACAAAAGTTCTGTTGCCATTCCTTCAGGTCGAATTTTCTTCGTGTTGCTCATAAAATCTTCTCTGCCTGTATCGATATGAATCCTTCAAAAATCTTCTACTCGAAGGGAGCTAATTGTAATTATATTGTTAGCTGGAATCCATTATCTTAGGTGTTTTGAAATAGGATTAAGCTACAGTATTCTCTTCTCGACCAGCTTGTCGACGAAAGATGTGAAGTGTGGACGGTACGAGACTTTTCAATGACTTCAAAAATCCTTCGAGTCCGTAGAAGAAACAAGCACAGTGCAAGAGAAGATGAGAACCTCGAACGGCTACTTGTACAAACATCAACGAGGAAGTTCATTTCTCTTCAGCAAAAAAGTGAACTACGTGTAGTGGACGTGTGACTCACATGTTTATCTCTGTCAGGAAAAGAAATAACAAGGGTGAATTGAAAAGGAAAGCTCAAAATCAAAAAACAATTCAGGTAAACAAGATACCTGAGTGATCTGGATGAAACAACTAAAGAACCTGGAAATTATTGGATAGTTATGTCAAAGGAATACTGCAGTATTAAAACATACTATCTCCGATGAGATGGAATTGTTCAGTCCGAATTCGATCAACTCTGCCAGGAGGCCATCCACGAAAATAGACGTCTGATTTCGTGACGCGTGTGTGATTGCGTCTGGCGTGCATTTCGGGGACGACGACCGTACCCTCATCGAACATCATCAGGGTCACATCCATCACCACCTTTGCAAAGAGGCATCAATAGTTCGGAGGTTTGCTCTCTAGCAGTTTTTCTTTTTGTCCACACATTACTAAAGTAATGTCAATTTCGTTGATGAAGTCATATTACTGGGAATCACTGCCTATTTTTGCTGATAGGACGTGAAGGTTTTCCTCTCCAAGTTCTAAAGGTAATGCTGTTGAGATCAAAAAATCCCTATCAGACCTTGCTGTTATGGCTTACAGCGAGTTTAGAAGAAGGCTCAGAAGAAGGGAAACGTGGACAAAATCTAGATCTCGTAAATTTCGCTTTATAAAAGTCTTCCTAGGGCCTGTGGATGTTTATGTCCGGTCTCATATAAATCCCTGTTTTGTTGCTGAGGCCCATTAGGAAGACAGAAGCATCAGTAGTTGTTTCAATACTACTTGTTGTGTTCATTTTGTTTTCGTATTGTTCACTTTGTCTTCCGTATATTAAGGGGATGCCTCTGGGCCTCTTTGGCTCTCATTCAAAGCCGCAACCGTTGACTAGCGTCGATAGTGGTGGTCACAAAGAGAAGAAAGAGGGGCTGGAGAAGGATGGTCGTGGCACGGTGCTTCGCTTAGAGAGGACCACTGTAACTATTGAGAAGAAACTTGCTGAGGGTGAGTGGCGAGTACAATTTGTGTCTGGTGACGAAGTCCCAGGATTTCTGCTATCATTCGCGATGTATTCCGTCTTAAAAACAAATGTGCTTGAATTCTTTTATACTTTGCTGGTTACATTTGCTTTCTGTGTTGGCAATGTTCATTGCCTTCGGTGCAGATCCTGGTGCTCATTGAAATTAGTACATTTAGTTAATGTAATCCTTCAATGGGGCGCGTGTGGCGCAGTGGTAGGAGGGACCCAGCAGCATATGGGGTTAATTTCCACGTTCCTAATCCACTGAGCTGCTTTCCATCCCTCCGGCATCGGCAAATTGGTACCAGACTTGTCTGGGAGGATAACACCACTGCCTCTATACATCGGTAGGCTACTGTGAATCATTGCAAAAGTCAGGTATTTATCCAGTAACCTCCACGGATGGTTAATGAAGTCGAATGGTTTGCGCATCCCTCAGGAATTGATAAACGCTGAGAGCTCTCATTTTTAATCCTTCACATTAGATGTGGTTAAGGAGTTAATTTACGTAGTTGTGCTTCATTTGAAGAGTAAAATGTTAAGTAAAGGAGTCCATAGTGAAAACTAAAAAATTAAGCAGAAAACAAACATATTGGTTGGTTTGTTCACTGTTGTTGGTTACTGTTTGCTTTGCTTTCTATTTTCTTGGATTGTTCATTTAAAAAGGATGAACCTCTTGGCGTTGATCAATCTCTTAGGGATGCGCAATGCATCCGACTTCATTAAGTATCGTTGGAGGTAGTTGAATGCATATCTGGCTTTTACAATGACTCGCGGTGGCCTACCGATGTACAGAGCGGTGCTACTACCGTCCAAGACAAGTCTAGTACCAATTTACCGACGCCTGTGTGATGGAAGCTCGGTGGGCCAGGGGCGTGGGAATCATTCCCATATGTTGTATGTCGCCTCTTACCACGGCGCCACATGCGTCCCATTGTTCATTAGATCTTTCATTAGAACTTAAAGACATAATTGGCAATCGAAGTGCTAAGTCTTTATTTGATAACTGGCCTAACTATAACTTTTTCCTTTGAGGAGGATTCGCGATAGTATACCTGGTGATTGACAAGCACAACCGCCAGTATGCCTTGAAGCGTCAGTTTATCAATGATGACAGCAAACGTGTCGATGCATGCCGACGAGAATATCAGATTGTTGTGGGTTTTTTCTTTGTACCTTGTCGTCCTCGTCCACAATAGTAAGGACTGTGAAGGAAGGTTTACGAAGTTTGAGATTCTTTGATTTAAAGAAGGAAACAAACTGGTGATGATTATGGTTATTCCTCTGTTTTCAAACGACGTTTTTAGTGACAAAATTTAGTTGCTTGTCATTCTTTGACTACTATTTCTCGAAGTTTTTTCGTCCTATTTCTATTCTTTGCAGTTGAATTAAGTTTTGCAGAGCAGTTTGAAAGGGCACAAGAACATCGTGAGTTATGTGGACCATATTCTCTACAAAAATAAGTTTGGCATTTATGACTACATGTTGCTAACGGCATACTATAAGAGTGAGTCACTACGCTTCCTCTTCATTTTCGTTGGTTTAATTTCGCTTAGTTATCCAATCCTATTTACTAGCAAGTTTTGCTACTTTCAAACCTTTAGTGATTGACCTCTCACTACCAAGTATCCATTTTTGAAACTTGAAGCTTGCACTTTATTTTAGTCAATATAATATCTTGTTTTTAAATGTAAATGTTCCTTACACATTTTTCTTTTGTTTTCATAGTGCGTTGGACTCCTCCCACGGTTTTTACTGCTTCATCATGGCTCAGAGGTGTTTCTGGATGTCGGGATGCGATGTACAGCGAGGGATTCATCCCCCCAGAAGGGCTTCCGAAGCTGAGGACTCCGGCATTTCCATCAGGAACCCCAACTAGGAGTAAACCAACACCGGGATCCACCGCCGTCTTGGTAACGGACTAGACTCATGGTAGCACATCTCCCTTTGATCCACACGGGCGGCGACTGCTTATGGTGGTGATGACTTGAGGGAGACTTACTTTGGCCAGGCTGTCTTCGGGACTCCAAGCACAATGGCCAGCAAAACTCTGAAAAAATGGAAATACTGGGACCATACAACCAATGAAGACGGGCCTTCCAAGTGTCTAAGTAAGTAGGTACATTAAACTTATAATTAAGCAGCTCATGCAGTTAATCAGTACTTGCCCAGTGTTTGGTGTTTTTGTGGTTGATGGGTTATTATAGCTAATGATTGTTCTTACCACGACGCTTGTTTTTAGACACAAGGCAGAAGGAATGTGAAGAAGTAGTTTTTTAAGAGTGCCATTATTTTTTAGCAAGCGTTCTCCAGCTAATGAATGACCGGCTCCTTCTCGGGCAGAGCTTCCGTTCTACTGAAGTCCTTTCGATTTTTTGCGATATGTGTGAAGCTGTAGCGAGATTACATCATTCCGTGTCTCCGATTATTCATCGAGATCTGAAAGTAGGTTGCGAAAACTCATGAATTAGGTGCTCATTACCTCATTCTTGAATTTGGTCCGTATTTGGTTCTTTGGATCATTCACGTACATTTTTTCGTTAGTAGTACTTCGAAAAATGTCTCGTTTTCATTTATTTTCCAGGTTAAGAGGCATGAACTGTGACATATTGATCGTTTTTAATACTCAAGTAAACATTTATTGGCGTATATTTAGATCGAAAACATCCTTGTCGATGAGCGAAATCGTGCGGGACCCCCGATTTATGTGCTCTGTGATTTCGGAAGTTCTACAACAAAGGTTAGATATTGGATGTTTGGTTTTACTACATCTTCTGCTTCATCGTTAACGGAATTCTAGGTGCTGTCAAGCAGCCAATATCCTATAAGTTTTCTTCAAAACGAGGTGGAGAAGTACACAACTCTCAGTTACAGATCGCCAGAAATGATTGATCTGTATAGTGGAAAGCCAATTGGCAAGTGATGTTTTTCTTTCTCTCTTCCTGTGGTAGTAGATCCAAACAATACAGATCCGATGTCAGATATTTGCTTTCAAGCTGTATTTCTCTGTTGTTTACTGTCGTTGCGGTGCTCAGTGCAGAAAAAATGGTTGCTAACGAATTATTCATTAGAATCCAAGGAAGTGCTTGATATTTCATTTATCAATGGCTCGATCATTTGAAGTTATCATTTCTAAAAATTGCATGTGGAGAGCCAGCAGCTATTCCACCGTAAATATATGTAAACTAACTCAAAGTAGCAAAGTTTTATATGTGAAAATTTATCGTTGACACGCTCTACGTGCATTGAGTGCAGTGCATTTATTGCAGAAGTAACTGCTTTAAACTGTAAGTTAAAATATCTTAGCTCAAAATGGACTTTATAAGTTGAGACACAAGTTGTTGTAATTTGCAGAACTTTGCCAGTATGGTGCAAAAATCTTTCTTCCAAAACGAGACTTTCTGGATCTCACAAAACGTATTTTTGTCCCACTTTTTTGTCAACATTTTTATTTCGAACAGTGAAGCCATTGGATGCTTATTTGGTTGGTATGTATTCATTGGTTGTGCAGGATGTAGCATAGTTTGCACTCGTTTCTTAATCGCGCGATCGTCAGTGGTGATGGTGGTCTGCTTCAAACATGATAACGTCCGTGAAGCCCTTTCCGTAATCCTGAAATCATTCTCATCTCCGAGTGCAGATAATTAACATTTGCCACGATTATGTCCACCCATCTTTTGGTTAGTTGTCCTAGGGGTTCCTCATGGGGCCTACTGTATAGTTATTTTCGTCCATATATCTGTTCTTCTCATTATATGATCGGCCTGTCCATGTTTCTATGTCGATATGTGGCCTTGAATCTTAAAGGTGGGAACATATGAGCTGAACATCTCGGCAATATGTTGCATGTGCATCTAGATTTCGGAAGGCATCGTTCAAGCGCTCTGTGGGTGTTTCGTCAATTTTTTTCGTCGAGAAAGGAAAGAAATTTTTGGACGATATTTTGAATATCAGATGTTTCTTTTAGGGACAAAGGCTGATATTTGGGCTATGGGAGTTATGCTCTACAAACTATGTTACTTTTCTTTGCCATTTGGTGAATCTGTAATGGCTATTCAAAACGGATCATTCTCCTTTCCGAATGAACCGCAACATTCGGATTCTTTGAAGGCCCTAATAAGTAAGTCTTATCTCTTTTTTATTAAATTAGCTTTACCATTCGTGCGTTATGGAACTGATTTTGGATACTGTGTGCAATTAGGATGAAACGGAATTTCTCGCGTTTTGAAACCCTGTACAGAATTGTCTTGAGTGTCGTCACTGATATATTGTCAATAAACAATATTTGAATTCGTTCCAAGAATGTCTTCTAAATGTCGATGCTGATAAAAGACCATCTATTTATCAATGTGCTGTGCTGGCTTTCGCTGCTGCTGATAAAGTGTCGCCTGTACGAAATGTTAAGGTGAATATCTTGTGATGAGTCATTTTGAATCATATTTAACTCTTTTTGATATGTGCGGTTTTCAAGGGTTGTCGTAAGCCATCCCTCACAGCTGTAGTGAGAGCATTTAATTCCGACAGTGCATACTCATTCGATGGCGAGCCAACGACAGTACGTGAAGTTCAGACGGTTTCCATAGAGAATCAAGTTGATCGTATGTTACTATCGTGTTTTATTTGTTATTGTCGTATTTGTGCATTATTTTTTTCTGTCTAACAGGTCCGGATAAACAAGTAGGTAGTACAGGTAAAAAGGACGCCTGTGGCGCAGTGGTTGGAGGCACCCTGCAATACAGATGGGATTGATTCCCACGACCCTAACCCACCGAGCCTTCCATCACTCTGGGTCGGCAAATTGGTACCTGACTTGTCTGGGAGGATAGCAGCACTGGTAAGACACATCCATAGGCCACCGCGAGTCATTGTAATGGTTAGATATGGATTCTGTCACCTCCAAACGATGCTTAATGAAGTCGAATACACGGCGCATCCCTTAGAGATTGATTAACGCTGAAAGCTTTATAAGAAGTCCACAGATTTTAGAACACCTGAAGTTTTTGTTTTGGACTGAATTCTGATCTTCATAGAAGAAGATCGGAGGTCCCTTAAGCCATGATAGTGATTTTAAGATTTCAAGATATTTTCGTCATTTTTACCTGCAAGACGTAATGTAAAAAATTTTGCTTTTGATTAATATTTAGATACTTGATAAGACCAGTTTAATTTCGAAGACACTATAAATTTTAGCTGAGCCGATTATATCATTCTCTCCCGTTAAACCTACCATTGATTCAACTTCGCATACAACATCGGTTCAACCACGACTTCGACCTAAGCCCATTCCAACTACTCCTGCACTTTCATTAGTACTCTCGGATCCAAAAGTGGGAATCGTTACCAAACTTTTATTTTGCTGTTTCAAGGGATTAAGGTGTTGAATGTTAGGCAATAACGAGTGACATCACTCCAATTTCAAATGAAGACGCAAGGATTTCATTGGAATCCGAGAATGGTAAGATTATTTCCGTTTTCTCAAATTTTAGCCGTCGGGATTTCAGCAGTTTTCAACTATAGGTAGATGCTTAAATTGATGTCTTGTTTTCTGTATATTCTGCGGTGCTTATATCCAGGACCATACCAAGGCGACAAGTGCAATTCTACTGAGGGCTCATGCACATCCATTATGCCATCTGATTTAGGCTTTACCGATTTAGGTATGCACTTTTTAAATAAATCGTGTTATTTCTGAGCTACTTAGTTTATCTCTTGTCAGTTATATTCCTATTATTTGTTCTCAGAAACTGCTTTGCCATCTGCTAACGAGCACGTCCACGTAAGTTCTGCAAATGTGACATCGAATCCAAATCCATTCATTCAGTTACAAATGAGTAAGTGTTCAATTCGTAATAGCCTTAAGTAGAAATAATTGCATCTAAGAGGGATATTGTTCCAAATATTAGTACGATTATGCGAATTTTTTTTAAAAATATGAGTGAATATTGTCTGATCCCGCGTGCTCGATTTGCACCAAGTCCTACTTTTTGTGTACTGTCCTTAATTCTTCTCCGGTGTTCACAAGACTGTAACCTGAAGGTGCGTACATCCGCGCGCTCTGCTCTAGCACAGATTTTCTCTTGCTGTTTGGGTGATCCTCTTTGGGTGATATTTGTTTGGATGGTCCTCCACCTGAGTATGTATTTCAGCAGACGTATATTTTTTTAGTTGAAGAGGTAAACTATCAGAAATATTCCAGTCATGTTTAGCATTCGTCACTTCATAATCAACCTATTTCTCTTTTCTGAGGTTCCTAAGTTTTTATGGAAATCTCGAATAATATGGTAAAGTATTATTTTAGCAGAATGCGCTGATTCGGCTTTGGAGGCGTCCTCATCTTCATTCACGTCGCTTACATTGAAGGACGGGAGCGCGTCACCAACTTATCAAACCCATCGTAGAAACACGAGCGATACCTCGCATATCATCCGAAGTGCCTTCAAGTACGAGTTTGAAATGTTATTGAATCCCTTTGACTTAACAAATCTTCTACGGTTTTCGATTTTTTATTCCCTTTCATGCGTAATAACGAGTTTAATGATGGGTTTTCATTCAACAACTCAGTCATCTAACTTTGTATTGGGTCGGGAGTACAAAGTCAAGCTTAGAAATATACGAGAGACAAGGACCATCAGAAATGAATGAATTTATGTTATATTCGCTTCTAGAAGGGGATGATTTCGCAGTACCCATGACGATGTACTTTTGCAGGCCGTACAGTCAATGGAAAGGTCCAAGTGCTTTGTCCTGCAACCAGACTTCTGTATCTAGCTCGGGATTGGACAATGTGTTATCAGATAAGGTGGGTAATATGTCCATAATACAGTTTCATTATGGAATTGTCTTGAATTCTATGTTATACCAGTTACCATATTGTAGCATGAAACATGGAATCCCTTCCTAGCCGCACCTTTTGGCAGTAACCAAGCAATGGATGATAGCCACTTTGGAAAATGTTTTGATGAGTTGCCTCGAAAACTTGGCAAAGAAATAGGTGGGCAAAGTTTAGCGATGCCAGTTGTTTTTTATCTGTGAAACAAGTCTTAACCTTGAATATGAAGTAAAATATGTTAGTCGGAACTCTTGATGTAAGTGCTATTTCTATTGTTTTGGTTGAAATTAAGCTACGAAGAGGTTAGTAAAAAGGATTATCCAGCTTACGTTTTGGCACATTCGCCTTCTTCAAAACCGCTTTGACACAAGTCGATAGCCCACAGGTGATGGTTGTTGTGATCGTTATCACATCGAGTCGAATCCAATGGAAGAAATACCTCCATGAAGTTTTCATTCTCGGCGGCTTCCTTTCATGAAAGAAGAATGTTCTTCAGGTGCCGTACGATGTGGTCTACTTCATGGCGTGCTGTAGCTATCGGTATTTAATAGCAGATCCACAGAGTGGCAATAACCTAAAAACCGTCTGTGATTAATCCTTGGCATACATAATCAATGCTTTTGTGGATTGTTAAGCTTACAAGACCTTGATGAAAAGATTTTTGAAATGAGCAAAAAAGGAAAGTTTATTGAAGAGAAAAAAGGAATAGAAAAGCCTATTAATCCATGAAAATATTGATTATTTACACCATGGTTTAATGGCTCCATGATATGTGCAACCTCTGAAACACCGAAAGCTGCAGGATGCATTTCCCGCCAAAAGTTAGTTAACGTCGTATGGCAATTAGCATTCCCTCGTGCATAAAAGGCCACTGCCGAGTGTGGGAACGTCACGCTTCTCCTATAGGATTCCACTGGATGCGACAAAGAGCAACCACATCGTGACAACGAGCATCTGTGGCCCAGCGACACGGGGTCAACACGGCTGTTAAGAAGACGAGGTCGCCGAATAATACATTTTTTCACCAAACTCCTGTTAGCTTAATAATCGGCGAAAGTATTGAGTATTTTTGCCGATGCTTAGTTAAAGTTGGTTTTTAAAGATATTTGATTGCTTTGAGCATTTTTCCTCGATTCCCCAACTACCTTAATTTTACACTTTTTGCTTACAGATAAGTCCATATTTCCACATATTCTTTCGTACGTTTTCGAACAACATTGATTTGTGTGTAGTGTTTACAGAGGATGCCATTTCATTTAAGTAATCGTTTTATTTTGCTGAAGTTTTCATGGAATGTTGTAGAATTCAATTTCCTCTATCTACACAGGATCCAATCAAAGGAACTCTTCTTGCGATTTTGATAGCTCGTCCATCGACTCTACGAATCCATTTGATGCAGCACCCTTTACTCCATTTGGCGCTTCAGTTCGTTCAGGTTATATTTATTTTCTCTCGTACTTTCTTCGGCCCCATTTCATGAACATAACGTCACTATGTTAAGCATTTTATTAACTTTCATGTTTTTAGAAGAAGAAGTTGAGACCAAAATTCATGCTCGAGGCGATGCTGATTCTGTAGGATCTGCTTCTGATTTGCATGAGCCAGCCTTGGTAAGGTTTCTTCATAATCTACAACTTCTTAGTTCTATGTAGTTCTGTGTTGTGGATGTTGTATTCTTTACTCCGTGGTTTTTTTTTTTTTTGAAATTAAGTTATTTGTTGATGCGCGACTTTTCCATTAACTGGAATCAACTTTTCCTCACAGAGAATTTGGGATACTTCTGAAAAATTTTTTCTCGATTTATATATTATTTCCTTTTCGCTGAAATATTATTCTGGAGCTTCTAAATTAAAATCCAATGGAATATGGAAACTTTCGCGATGATACGACTCCTATACTTTTGTATATGGGACCGCAACGTGGACCACATGAATCAACTGTGATTCTTAATAGCTTACCACCAGAGATGTGACTTTTATTGCTCGAAAAAGAACTATTCTGTACGATAAGGAGTATCCAAAAACCGTTTTGCAGACCACCTTGTGGTTTCTGCGTTGAGATTTTGTTTGCAGTGGTGAGGTTGTTAATATGGTCTCACATATTTTGATTCGACTGTTAACTCTTTCACGACCGTACATCTTGATTTCAATGCGAACCTCTAGCACGCTCCAATGACATGCCTTCCGATGGGCCAGCTACGCGAAGATGACGACCGGTCGTGAAAGGGCTAACATCTCCCCGCCAAGGCCTGGTAAACCGTTGTTGAGGCTTATGAATTATATAATGGTACCTTAGTTTTGAAACAGATTTGGAGTCGGATACTTTGCTATCTTCCTATAACAGCCACGGGTGTGTGTAGTTCAATTGTTAGAAGTGTAATAAAAATACACACGTTACTTTTGGTTCGATATTACATCGCCAACAAATAGAGTCGTTCATCCTTCCAGAATTGCCAATTTGGTACCATATTTCTCTTGGAGGATAAAAATGCTGATATAAGTCAAAATCAAGACGTAAAGTCATGTAAGCCAAACATCCATTCAGTCATCTCTGTTATTTTCAACGAATTTGGTATGGCGCATCTCTCAGGGTTGGTTAATAATGAATGCCTGGCCGTCTATGATTATTTATAAGAGCCAGCACGACTATCAAAGGATCCATGAACACCACTGTCCTGTTTCAAAATGTGGCTGCTTTTATACGTAGGTGCACTAACAATTTGATGGGAACTAGTTTTGTTTTAAGGCTTAATCATTCTATCCCAATTCTCTGCATATTTTCGTAGTAGAAGCTTTGTGTTTAGACTAATTTAGCAGAAAAGTGTTTATTCAGAGTGGTTGTATAGGATACTGATGTTGACAATAGTGATAGCAGAAAAGGAGTAGTATCTCGTCAACATTGTATGCAACTGACTCCTTTCTTTTCCCCATATATTCTTGTAATTTCACAATCAAGTGTTGAACATCGGTCGTAAATAGGTCCTTGTTGCGAATTAAAGCTGTGGCTCGCGATCTACTACAAACTTACTGTTATCAAAGATGATGCACAGGATACTGGATAGAGTGCACAAAGCACAAAAAGGGCGTCTTATTTTTGTGGGTAGGGGTACACAGTGAGCGGAACGAATCATGTATAATTCTTGGGAAGGTTGGAAAAAAAATTAAACGTTGTCACATGTACCTGCCACGCAGGGTTGTTTTTTTTCTTAATTTTTGACGCAAACGGGCTAGCCTGGAACATTACCTGTGCACTCGTAGACGCGGTCGTATCCGCAGTTGCTTCACAGCCGAAAACACGAGTTTCGATGACAAAGGTTGGAAAAATGATTGCTACAGAAACCTGGAATTTGGTTTGTACTAGTTATATGTTGCTGATCTTGAACATGTTACTTACTTGAACACTTAGATGGTCCGTCCTCACGAGTTGTGCAGACCCCCGCACGTTTGCCCTTCGTTTCTTTCCCTCGCAATCGTCCATGGTGATGATTTTGTTCGAGCATGGTAACGCGTGCGAGCCAAATACCGTGATCTGTAAATTAACTGCAGTTGCGGGTACAGCTGGTTAACATTTTGTACGAACACGTCCGCCCAACGTGTAGGTGGCCGTCCTAGGAAACGTTTGCATTCTCGTGGAGTCCACTCTACAGTTCTTTCCGTCCATCTGTCGTCTATTATTCTCATTATGTGAGCGGCCCATCTATGTTTCGTTATCGATGTGTGTTGTCCTGAATCTCGAAGATGTAACAGATTTCGAAGATCAGAACTTCGCATTCCGGCTAGATATTGAGAGTGCCGGCTATACATCAGAAGACATCACTCAAGCGCTCTGTGTGTAGTGCGGAGCACTTTTGACGTGGTTGAACTATCAGCTCACGCCTTTGAACACTTTGAATCGAACACATTAAGGTGAGTTTTCAAAGCGACATTTAAGGATCAGTATGTGACCATAACTTTTTCGTCTTTTCGACACCTCTTTCTAACACATTTTTTCCAGTATCTGAACATGCTAATTTGCTAGCAGACAAATGTTGTTCTCAGATCACTGATGACTCGTTTTTACAGGAAGAAGACAGCGAACACGACGAGCAACGCATGGTTGCACGAAGGCGTTTTAGCTATGAACATATCGATGGTGTAGGTGACGATGCTAGTAGTGATAGCCGTGGTAGAACAGATCATGATAGCACCGATGATATTAGTAAGGTTGGCTCAGTTCATCTGGTGTTCTTTGTCAATTATTTCCACCTAGTTATTTATTTACACAGCCCCACACATTCGCGACTGAATGCATTGATTTCAATGCATTCATGGGGGATTCTTTGCAACGTGCCTCGAATTTCGACGCATTCTGTTTTCGACTATTTGTTTTGTTGCACCGTTTCTTGCCGAGGTAATGACAACGGGCCATGCTCACCACGTGGGGTATAAATTTAAGCGTCATTCCAGATACGCTCCGCTTAAAATCAGGCGTAGTCGCGAATGTGTTACTAGTTAAACGAATGATGGTTATATTCCTTTTAAGAATGAGGAGTCCTCCTATGACGAATTCAAAGACGATTGCGAATCGTCACAACATACCGATGTGGTTGGATTAGCTAGCGATGACGACTGTGCAGGCAGTCGTCCTCTTCTTGAGGATGATGGGCTAGATGATGGTGAAGATGTTAGTGAGATTACTGATTGCATGAAAAAGTATTGGCTAAAACTTTGATTTTGTGCCGCTTTTTTAATCCATTACTTTCTTTTGTATTTAACGATTGAGATTACGTCACAAGATATTTAAGTGAAGTATAATTAATGAGTTTCAGGAAGTTTTCGGTGCAGTTTCTTTGTCTGAACAGCAAAATCGATTTAATGCTCCAGTGAAATCACTATTTATTGATCCAAATCTTCTCCCCTTTGCGTCAGGTCGAGGCACAAATCCTTTTCTTACATCAACTTCCGATGAGACACCAAAAATTTCACCAGTTTTGGTAAGCATGCGAGGCTTCGTTTGTTGTAGTTGTTTGCTACCTGGTAATACTCTAGCCATATCCTTTTTTAAACGTAATATTCATTAAGCAGGCAAAAACTGATGCATCGGATTGGAAGAAAAATGACAAAGTGACCGGTGGACATTACCATACAATGTTCGCGGAAACGTGAGGGAACTAGTTCTTTCTAATTTGTACACTCCTACTTTTTTAAACCTTCTTCCTTCTTTTTAGATCCACGGCTCATAGAAACATTCCATTAGATTCTGAGTTCGCTCCTGCCACGCTTCCGCGCCAGTCCACTCCTTTAACTGCCGCTCCACGAATGGTGTTTAAACCATCTGTGACTTCAGAATCTTTGATTCCAGCAGTCCCTCATCATTCTCCTGTAGCAAATATGATGCCGTCTAACCAAACGCAACAACACCCTGTTGTAGCGCCTTCTACTGCCATATTTGCTGTAAGTTTTTATCATTGTGAAGTCATCATTCGAAGTGTTTATGCAGAAATTTGACTTTCCTGTTAAAAGGTGTCTATCGGAATCTAACTTGTTCACAGGAGGCACCTGTGGTTGCAGTAAGAGATTTTATTGCTCACCCACAAGGCAAGGATCCACCATCTCAGTCAAAAACAGTATCCGAAAACATTGTCAGTGTACATGTGCGTTGTGCACTTCAGATCAGATTGAATAACATTTTGATTTAATTTTACTGATCATTTCTCAGGAAGCTATATCATTGCATCCAGCTAAGGGCGCATCAGCGAGTTTCATCGAAGGTCCCAAGACTCCAAAGTTTAAAAAAAACAAGGATAAGGAGAAGAAACGGCGAGTTTCTTCTTTTACTATTAATTCTTGGCTTTTTATTATTAGGCGTATTACATATTTACATTTAATGTTTCATAGCTGCGTGCACAGTACATATTTTTATTAGTGTGTCGAATGTACCTGTCGTTGGCTACCTCTTTCATTTCCCAATAGTATTTGTTATATTAAAAGAAGATTCTGTTGTCAAGTTCTATAGCTTTGGTTATTTTAATGAATCTTCCCCCTTATCGTAGTCAGTTTCTAAGAGGGTGGGATTCTATTTCTTCTGCATCTGTTGTGCTCCCTTTTTATGGAACTGTTCATTACTTATCCTGTTTACATAGCATGGGAATGGTTTCTGGAAATCAAATTTGAATCAATATCGATTCAATCATTCAAGAGTTCTACGGTCATTGTTTTATCGGGATATTCGAAAAACAGTTTATTGGCGAAACGCTTGGTCAGTTGCTGGATGGAGGGAGGCACAATTGGTTCAACTTCCGCAACATTGGTTGTGAAACCTTGGTTGAGTGTTTCGTGGAACAGAACTAGTTGATGAACATCGGTCGCCAATGTCGCAGTTGTTGCTCTTGTCGACCTTACTTTTTTCTATATATGGGCCACTAATGGTCGCAACCTCATTCCTGTGCAAATTTGGCTTTATGAAGTGTTTAAAAGCTTCATCGCAGTCCAACAACGCGCATTGAACGTCGTCAGTTGTATCGTTATACCACAGGTTACGACTGTATCAGGAAATTCCTCGTTTTTTGTTGCTTAAAAAAGTTTAGAGTTGACCTATACGGCAGTCCTCTTGCTCGTCGTTGGAATCTTGTGGGACTTCATTTTCTTCCTAACGACATACTTTTCCGAAATGGTGAGCGATGATCTCCTTTCCAACATCACGAGTAGTTTGTTAAGGGTAAACTTCGAATTATTGTCAATTTCGGACGGTTTCGACTATTGATAGGTACCTAAACCTTCATTGCTAATGCTTTTGAACTAATTTCGGACCAACGCATGTTTGGGAACAATTTCTTGGACATCACAATGCTAACCTTTTATTTATTGCCTGTTATAATTTTTCACAACAGAGCGCTATGTGTGATACGAACACAGTGATATTGAGGTATTTGCAAAACTCCGGACGACAGGTGTCTGTGATGGGGAGTGAACGCGCTATTACCTTTCCGGGGGCTAGCGCGTTCATCACCGCACCATGCGGGTCCTTCGTTTCGTCTTTCTGTCAGCTAGTTTTCTATCTACCAGTACCATCAGCAATCACTTGTCAACGGGTTTTTTTCTGGGGAGCCCAAACCGGCAATGAAATGTTGATAGATAGGTGACTGAGGAAAAGCGGTCCGGAGTTTTGCAAATATTTCAGCAAGATTGTGTTTGTATCACAATTCCTTGGGTTGTTTTAATGAAATTTTAAGTTTCTTCCTCCGTGTTGTGTCCTTGTCTTGTGAAGCGAAACGATACGAATTTATTGCATTGGCAGTATCATTACAACTAGTCTAATGTCATTGTAGATTTAGTGTTAGAAGAAGAATTACGTGGCAAGCAATTAAGAACTATGCTTTAAAATAATATGCAGAATTAACTTAAGCAACCAATATGTGTTGTGAAATTTAGTCACAAATTCTGTGACGACAAGATCAGTCATTATTTGCAAACCAAAAGTAAGATAGATAGATTGTTGTGCAATCTTTGTGTTACTGAGACCGAATTTGGTCACCTAAAGAGTGTTTAGGCAGCTTCTTGAATATTTGTTGATATTTCGCATTGTTTATTTTTTCTGTTGAATCTTTGCTAATGGGGTTAAGTGTGTCTTTAACTGTGTGACTTTAAGTGTGTCTTATTGCAGCGTTGACATTCCATTCAGCAGTAGTGAGATTGAAACGGATGGAAGCGAGGCTGAAATGTGTACAAGGTGAAGGAGCTTTTGTACCATTTCTTTCATAAAATCTCATTTCTGGTGTTTCTCATGCGTTTACTAACTTAAAAGCTCTGACTTTACATGTTACGCGTCTTTTCAGCACATCAAGTGACAAAACAACCATGTCGAAAAAGAAAAGGAAGTCGTTCGTGTTGCTGGGCTCAAATCCAACTGTTGCACCTTTGGATTTGAAGATGTCTAGTGCTGCAAATTCTACACTGCTGAAAAAATCTTCAGGTATGTAGATTTCTTTTATTGTTTTTTGTGCAATAATCCACTTGTCAAATCCTTCACTGGAAAGAATTTTAAGATGAATCGTATGAATTACGACCTTGTTAGGATTTCGATGACGACTGTGAGAAAGGTGTCTTGACAGGTCGTTAGAGAACTATCAAGTGAAAAGTAGATTTTTCGAATCTGAAAACCCAAGGGAATCATGATTTTGTTTAGTTAAAATTTTCTCATCAGAAACTTTTCTCTGGCGAGATTATGCATTTTCTACTGAAAAGAGTGAAACCTTTCTTGTCTTTCAGTAGCATGTTCACAAATCGTTCAGTATCCAGCTATGATAGAGGAAAATAAACATTTTTTTGAGTTCACTGAATTGCGAGGGTGCTCTGGGTAGATCTAGCACAAGTGATTGGACAAAGGGACACGTTTCTGGTGTCAGCTTGAGTCCTTGGGATATCAAGGATTCGTCATGCACTGCTGTGGTGATGTAGGTGAAGAAGCAAATATTTGTGAATGTTGAATGCTGTAAAACATGCGCATACTTGATCTCCAAGAAGAAGTTCAATGTTAGGATCTAAGGTGTTTAACATCAACATAGAATTGGAGAGAAGAATTGATACGGGTCCGTCCTGGGCTTCCTATCCCGCTGTCGTCAGGAAATTGGCATCTGACTTGTTTGGGAAGAGTTCCTCTGAACTACAAAGGCTGAGGACTGCGTATGGTGAAATCTTGGGAACCCGTTAGCACGGCCTTTCCAGGATTCTAAAGCGTGTTGACTTGGTTCCGAACCAACGACATCCATATTGAAGACCAAATATCTTCATGCATCTGCTGAACTCTCACTTAACTCAGACTTTCTGGATGATGGATGCAAGAAAAAGAATCGAATGAAAGGTCGGATCGCCAAAAAAATGTGATATTTCGGTTGAGAAGTCATATGTGCACCAATTCGCATAATTTCGCCCAAGGTACGACCGGCTCTTTTTCTTGATTATCAGTAACGTTGGTGAAGACAAAGGTAAAATTCCAACCTTCTATGTTCGTTTATCCTAATTTTGATTAGAAATATTAGATCATTACCAACATAATTGCGTTTCACCGCTTCATTGGTTCAATGGGTGCCATACAAAAGTGTGTTCGTTCACCTTTCACTCAACGTACCCTCTATAGACCAATGTTCATGTAGTTGTAAAGTATGTTGTATTGTTTCAGATTTGCTCGCTATCGAGCCAACAATGGAGTAATATAAGTAATTGAGGACAACTTTCTTTTTAGTTTGAATCGAAGCACACATTGTATCCAACAGTGGCCGTGATATTTAGGTTGAGTGGTGGTTTTCGTAGGTATAGAACTGATTCACTGCCTTTGTTCCTGTGTTCTTCGGAAATACAGAGGCACTGTTACGGCAATTACGTTGGTAAAATCGAACTTCAATACATTAATCTTGTAATAACTTAACACTAATTACATCAAACGGCGCAATAAATGACTAGTTTTGAAAGCATATGTGGCAAATTTATTCCATACATACCGTGGAGGAATAAGTTCGGCTATAGCAGAATTCTGACATGGTGCCGCTGGGCAGACTGGATCATAGATTGGAGGGACTGTACCTCTGCGACATGAATATCAAGGCAATAGCCGCCTGAAGTTGTTGGGAACTATGACGATCAGATATCTTCTTTACAAAGAAGTATTTTGTTAAAGTTACGTAGAATTACAATCTTAACCGTTTTATTTACTGCCTACTACTTTTTTAATGGCAGGGTATATTGCGAAATATAACTTCGGTGATACTGAGATATTGGCAGGGCTCCAGGCCGCAGGTGTCTGCGGTGGGGAACGAACGCGCTATTGTCCTTTCCGGAGAGTAAAGCGTTCATCACCACACCATACGGGTCCGTCGTTTCGCCTGTCTCTCAGCTAGTTCTATCGATCTTTTGCCCTCACCAATCATCCGTCGATAGAAAAGCGATAGAATTAGCTGAGAGGCAGGCGAAACGACGGACCCGTTTGGTGTGGTGATGAACGCGTTACTCCCCGGAAAGGACAATAGCGCTTCCGTTCCCCACCGCACACCCCTGCTGTCCTGAGTTTTGCCAATGTCTCAGCATCATTGTGTTGAATTACTTATTAAAACCACAAGGATGCTGAGATATGGACAAAACTCGGAGCCTCAGTTGTGCGTTGAACTCGGGGCTACCTTTTCCAACGAATCTTGTGTAATCCATTGCACGATCGAGGCCTTTGCTTGGTTTTCTCTTATCCAGTGTTTTTCTCTATCAGTAATCACCCGTTAAAGTGAATGATTTAAAGAGCGTAAATCAGCATTCTACTTAATCAAGCTGAAGATGCTGTCAGAATCATAACCACAGCAATCCTTATGGTTGCAACTCAACTCCCTGTCATAAAAAAAAGAGTAGCAGTAAATGAAAGTTAAGACATTTTGATTTTTGCTGGTTATAATTTAATCTTTGTTGATCTCACAGACTTAGGTAGTACTGCGTTGAATACAGCTCACTTGATGCTAATTTCAGTTGAAATGACTGGTCTAATTGTTTAGTGAAGAAATCATCCTTGACGAGTTCATCATCGCGAAAAGGCAGCAGTGGCGCGTTGAATGCCAGCTTCGTCAATAGTTCATTTCTGCCCGAAGATCTTGACTCTGTGCAACAGTTTGTTCACCTGTGAAGCTTTTTTGTGGTCTATCATCCTAGGACCAATATTCTAGCTTTGAGTATAGTTTTATTAAACCGACTTGTTTTACAAAAATAACCTAGTAAGTAGCTTAGTAATAGTCTTAACCCTTACATTTATTTCAACTGTTGGTTCGTTCTCTGTTGCTATACGTAATCCCCTGTATTGTTCATTAGGTAGCACCCAGCCGATATTCAATAATGAGGAGCTTTCATGTAACTGTGTAGAAATATTGCACTTCACCATGCAATCTTATTTTTGATGCATATCTTTATTTGTACACTGTGTACTCGCCTATCCCATTCTAGTTAGAATATTTCGTTTATTTCAACTTTACTCTCTGTGCAATATAAGTCGGCTTTTTTGGCCAAGCATAATTTACCGTTGTTGTTTTACACTTGAGGTTAGATGAATTTCTCCTATCCTCTAGAGTAGGTCTTCATCATTTGTGATCTTGTCTGCTTTGGGTACAAGCATAAAGCCCATAACATTTTAATTCTCTATGATTCCCGGTGTATAAGGTTTTATTGTGCCTAGTGTGAATACAGTCCTGTTTTCGAATTCACTTACCCATAACATTGCATCTTTAGCCAGTTTCCTGTTGGAATTATCGTCGTTTTCGCTCTTTTGCATGTGATCTGATGAATCTTTTCAAAAACCATACTTGTAGTTGGTGTTAACACGATAAATGCATGTAAATGCAGGGCCTTGAACTATCCACTATTTCGAGGATGTTCTAGAATTATATAACCTTTCATACTTATTACTTGAATTGTCCGTCCTCACTAATTGTGCGGACTTCGGCATAATCTCCATTTTTCGGAGATTTGCTGGTTAAGACATCGTGGTTCCCTCGAATCCCGAGGTCAGCCTGGCCAATGTAAGCTTCAGGTCTTCACCACAACAGGCAGTCGCAGCCCTTGTAGATCGGAGGGAGATTTGCCACCATACGACTTTAATACCAGGACTGTGGTGGGTCCTGGTATTGGTTTACTCCTAGCTAGGCTTCCTGATGGAAACGCCGTACTCCTCAGCTTGGGAGACACTGCCGGGGGACGAATCCACCTGTACATCACAGCTCGAGAGCCAGGAACACCTCCCAGCTACGGTACTGCGATGAGGAGGTAAACCGTTGGGAGGATCACCTTCCATAAAAGGTCGTAGCTAATAACCCTGAAAGAACTTGCATTGTATTGTGATGAGTATGCAATGATGAACACAATACGGTAGGGTAATGGGAAAAATCAAATTATGGGAAGGTATAGTATTGAAGGGAACTTGTTTGGTAGGAAATTTAAATGATTATGTGTTGTACAGGATGATTCTTCCCTTGCTAGATATGCATAAAAATCAATGCGTGTCATCTACCGTGTGTTGAAAATTGATAATGAAGCATATGCTTATTGAAGTAGTTTAAGCTTTTGAACTGGAAGTGCGCCATAACATCGACATCGTCAAATCGAAGCCATCTTTTCCATAGTTTCCACATTACCGTACATGCTCGTAGTCCAGTTTTGAACATGAGAAAATGCTGTTAAATCTCTACAGCGATTTGGACTGTTTGAACTACTCAAGAACAACTCGTGCGTTATGACCGGCATGTAGGCAGCGTTATGAACATTTAGCTACTAAGTGATCCACAGTTCCATTAGTGAACACAAATACAAAAGATATTGGCAAATGTAAGACTTCCATTTCCTAAAGTACTGGAGCACTTTAGCAGTTCCACGAAACTCCATTCTTGTTGGTCACGAACCTCGGTAACTGATGAGTAAAAGGTTAAATATGGACCAAAAGCGGCGTTGTATTTCCTTGAGGAGCAGGTGGATCCAGAGAAGGGATTCAGTGTTTCGACTGCACCAATTTGACGCAATCCTTCTGTGTTAATAGCGCTGATGATGGCACGGCTAGATAGGGAACTAACTGAGATAAACTTTCTGCATTTACGTACGCACGTTTAGGCATACGTGATTAGATGTTTTTCCTCGCATGTATGTTGTGTTATAGAAGTCCGCATGTAAAGTGGTTATGGATCGCCTTCTAAAAATCAGCCCCAAATCAACTTCGTGGTTTAACAAGCTACCCATGATCATATCCATTTTCCACGCTGAAAAATGGGCTAGAGCCACCGACTTGGCAACATTAGGGAGGACGCGTACAAAGTAGCTGTTAAAATTTCAAGGCCATTCTAGGCTACCTAAGCCTGAAACCGCTGGTGTTATATCTGTACCTACAATGCACGTACACTTGTATCTAATTCTTCGATAGAAGACTTGATCATGCACGCAAGAAGAATAAGGTACGGTGTCATTGGACTGACTGGGAGTATAATACGTCATCCACTCAACGCCGTTTATGATACCGGAAAAGAACTCTTCCTCAGAACATGCGACGAGAGAGGAGTCGGCAGCGTCGGCGTTCTCTTCAACATGGGTTTGGCGGTGAATATGCCTTAATTCGAATAACTTACTACTCGGATCGACAATTACGGCTGGAGAGAAGTGCATTAATACCGGATAAGAAAATTTTCGTCATCTACGATGTCAAGCTTCGACGAAGACGAAACCATTAGTGTGGACTTTAAGAAGTTCTAAAGAGAAGAACGTGCATTCTTTAAGGTCACCATTAGAGATCTTAACGCTGGAAATGGCCAAAAGAACGTTTGAAGAACGATACTTTGGAACCCACAGATTATAATAGAACAAGTAGCAAGGCGAGCAGCTGTCTGATTTTATCATAACGACCTCTGTCCTGTCCCACGACTTTTTGTTGGGACTGTTGTCCTGCACAGAATAAATCAGATTCCTCTGAACCATTCTCGTATGTGACATGTGCATAGCAACAATGTTCTGATTGAACTGATCTACATAAAAGTGCTAGTTTTTTCCCACTAAATTTCCCAAAGTAGTAGTTTTCTCCCATTAAATTTTTCTTCTAGGGCTGATGTAAAACAATTGAATTCCTGATATTTGAAGTTAAACATTGCGATTTTGACTGCAACCTCTGGTTAACTGAATTTAATGCCGATTTGTGCTCCCCAGACCAATTCCGTTGACGGGTGATTGCTGATGGAATCGATAGAGTTAAGAAAAAAACTGGCTGAGAAAAGGCAAAGCAATGATCTCAGTGGTGCAGCGGAGATAACACGTGAGTCTCTGGAAAGGGTGGTCGTCGGCCCAAGCTAGCCTGCGACCAAAGTTTCGCAAATGTCCAACCTGTGACTGTGACTGTGTGACTGTATTCAACGTAATATCTTGCCGTTGAAAAATGATATGCACTAGCCAGAAAGTTAAACATCGTGCTATCTGACTTTTCAATAACTCACATTTTAACTTTTCAAGTCACAATAGCCTAACCTCGTCTATACTGATTACTTTGAATGTTACATGCCTCCAGTGTGAGAGATCTGGGGTTTCAATAAATCAGTCACATACCAAAAGCGGTCGTGCACAATTCCTACATATATGGATTCAGGAGATGAGTAGGTTGCCCTCATTGCGTGGAAAGGACTTATTCTAGCTGTAGTTTTGTTAAAATATTGGTATGAGTGGTGCGTGCGATGGCTCTTCATGTGCCTGGAGTGACTTGAATTTAGTAGTCGATCCTCCTGACTCATTCGGTGACTAACGTGAAAGGGTGTTTGGTACAGTAATCGAGCAGGTTTTCTCATACATCTATGCGTACTGATTTTTTAATATTGGTTTTATCGGAATCGGACACTTGGGAGGAGAATTGGAGCTTGTATACAAAAAAAAAATTGATATCGTATTGTCGAATATTCAAAAGAACTACGGGATGAACAAAAGGAAACATGTGGCTCTGAAGAAGGCGAAGTAACCGAGACATTAGGCACTAGATTTCAAGAACATGCGACAATAATCCCGGTCGTACTCGAAAGGCAAGGCTTTTAGGATCTTGAAATTTAGTTCATGTCGACATTAATCGAAAATTGGTATTGCGAATCATCATGAAATGGCCATTAGTGGAGAGTCAGAAGACATTTGCAAGTGAAAGCAACCATTTAGACATCGTTCCCGAGCATTGGGTATATTGATCTTGCAGAAAAAAATTAGATAAACATGCCAAATACCCGAAATCGAAGACCGAAAAATCGCATAAATATTAATTTTGGAGTGGAATTCCACTTAGTCTCACAGCTAAAGTGTGCAGAATTTTAACCGAAGTATTTCTTTCCATGGGACGTATAGCACACTGGTAGTGATGTCCGTCATCTCGAACACAGTGCTAGTTCGATTCCGCTCCCTACCAACCAAGCCTGTCATCCCTCCGGGTTTGGGAAATTGGTACCGGGCGTATCTGGGAATACACCATTCTCTGCAATCCCATTGGAAACACGTCAATCCGCGCTCTCAGGATTCCAGGGAGAATTGTTCGGCCAGCGTTCTATTACATCCGAGATGAAATGAAAATCCTCAACCAGCAACCGAAGCCACACGGAAAGTTTGAAGGTTTTAGTAGACAAAAAATCTGAATAACATGCGAAGGGCTGGGATCTGCACAGTAGATGTGAAGACGGGTTAAATGAAAATAAATAATAATAATAAAAACTTTTTTGAGTGAACTCGCCGTTGTAGCAAGGCCGAGGAATCCCAAAGATTGATGAAAAGACGTACCACGATCTATCTAGATTTCAGTAGAGAAGCAACAAAGTCGAAGGAGTGTCTGTTAGCTGTATAGTTCATCGTTTCGAAAGCAACGACAGTATGCGGTGGCTAACCGGGACGGTGATTGATAGTTGAAGGTGTTCAAGTGTTTATTCAGGTGCTTCCTTTCTCAAATACTAGCGTACTTTAGTTTTCACCACGAATTACCTTATTATGGAGAAAACAAGCGAACAACAAAAGTTTAATCCCGAAAGCTTTTTTATCACGGCGCGTACTTCTGTTATTTTGAGAAAGTGCACTTCCTCGTTTCTCGTTTCCTAGTGATCATTGTTGTGATATTGGATGAAAATAAACAATTAAGTAATTATTTTTATTAATGTGACTGTGGCTCACCAAGCCTTCCATCTCTCCCAGGTCGGCAAATTGGTACCAGACTTGTCTGGGAGGATAGCAGCACTGGCTCGATACATCGGCAGGCCACCGCGAGTAAAGGCCAGATATGCATTCAATCACCTCCAACGATACTTAATGAAGTCGAATGCATGGCGCATCTCTCAACGATTGTTCAACGTCTAGAGCTTTATCCATTATTCTAATGTGACTGTAGTGGGCTCGATGCGACCACGAATACTAACATCGGGCGAAGCAAGAGGTGTCGACATCCGATTTTAATCGCTCTACTTTTGAACGACGCTGTGAATTCAGATGGTTTTCCTTTCTGTTGTTCCAAATATTGTGCGAGTGAGCATTTACTGTAACAGTTATTTGAACTAGAAGCAAAACAGTTACGATTGCTTTTTATTGATGGTCTGCCGCATAACTACTGTTTGATTTAATTCAATTAATAGCATTTCATTCAGTGGTTCTCCACTCCATTGGAATCGACTCGGTGAGACTACGAGGATTCCCATCGAAAGGGTAAACAGGACGATCGACTATAATCGCTCCGGCTCTGAAGAAGAGGAAGGCACCCAGACGTTAGCCGTTTTATAAAAGGACCATTTAGCTCGTCAATTAAGGGATACATCATTCCACAATTCCAGTATAAATGGCTCTTTCAGTACTCAAATTAATGCTACTTTTTGTAATACTAGCTAAAAACAAGTTTCAGGAACTTTTTGATGATTCCGAGTGGCAGCAAAGTGTTTTTAAATGTCAAACGACTTTCACCGACAACCACTAAACCTTCAACTAGATGGTAGAGTTATTGACTTATAGAAGACAAAAGCACGGCCATGAACAATTTAGCGTTAAGGATTTTTCGTCACTTGTTTATTAAATCAAGTTATGATTAGGAAATAGTAGAATTGTCCTCTAATTTAGAGAATCTATGGGAATCTGTAATAAAGGTGGCTTTAGCTTCATTGTGTCATTCCTGGGCTCCTGGGCATCTGTAGGCCCAAACCAATAATGAGATGCTGGCTATTGTGAAAAAGTGAAGGTGTGTCACCCATATCACTGAATAACCAATAAAAACGTAACATTGTGGCATTTTTTCCAGGGCGTAAGAAAGATGTGATCAGAGCACAGAATATCTTATGTGGTTATTTGCAAAGGTATTGGATTCTAATGTACCCGGCTAGAGTTTTTCTTAAGGAGAAGTGGTTTACTTTCTAAAACTCTTCATTCCAGATAGATAATTGATGTTTCCTCTTCCCATATAGTTATCTATTTTAGCACTCCCTAAAACTTCTCTGGTGAACTTGCTCTAGAAAAAAATGCTGCACCTAACTTATCCAATTCATCTAGTACTGTGGAATGATACCAATTTTATCAGCGGTAATCCTGTGGATTACCGAGTTACTAGAGTTGAAACGGATAGTTTTCGTTCGTAGCCGTCGTGGCTGAGGCTAATCAGTTGGCCTTGCTCTCTGGATTGACAAAAGAAACACTGCTTTTAATATGAAGTTTAATTATAAGATCTCTTCCGTGGGCAAAAGTGGTCACAATTACCTCGCTCTGTATTGAGGTAGAATTGGCTCATTTTAAACCGGGTTTTCCCTGAGATGGAAAAGTCCGAGACGTTTCTTATTCTCATAGTCAAAGCCGGAACGCTTTCTGTTGTCGAATTTTAAACGTTCAAGGGTTATTTTGCCTTTTCCAGTGTTCTTATTTTCATTGAAGCGCAGCAAAACTGCTGGGATATGGTCGGCAATGTTTCTCTGTCAGGGGGTGAGTTGTTGCTATGGGACAAGCACTTTTTTGAAGATAGTAATTCCGACGGACACATTTCAGAGAATATTTCGAATTATTGGGAAAATATGAAACAGTCTTCGCTCAGATTTATTAAGTATCCAATATGCAATATAAAAAATTGAACCCGAAATGAATGTTAACTAAGCAAACACTTCGTCATCAGTTGAGTTGAGGTTGTGACCGCGAAACTTATTTTGAGATCGCTCCTTTTCTTCCCAGCGGAGTCTTGTCTTTTCTAGAATGATAACCTTTGATGATATTGGCGGCCCACCACTAAACCTTTTTAGTTCTTAAAAACTCATTTGATTTTACGGCATAAAACTAGAAGAAAAATCGAAGTTGTACCGTTGAGCTTCATTACTTGAATAACATCCTCTTGTTGATCAACGAGTGATTCTATTCCTTACTTGTCTCCTTTGCTTGCAAAAGAAGCCCAATTGATTTCGTTCTTTTGAAGCACTCGAATAGCCGTGGTTCTCTTTTGAGGTTTTCCCAGCTGTGTAGTATAAGTTGGTTAAAGCAGAATATACACAGAGATGGCTCGATGCCACTCTCTGGGCTCAATCCTTGCAGGGATGAAAAAAGGTACCATACTTTTCCGGGTCTTAGTACATTATTAAGCATCCTCAAGTGATTACATTGTCTGCGCTAAAATATGCACTAAATCACCTCTGCGATACATCCAATGGGGTGCAGTGCATTGCGCCTTCCTGACGGATAGATAAACGCATAACGCCTTATCCTTTATAGTTTAAGATTCTCCTAAAGTCTACTTATCGGATCGATGGTGTTGCTACTGACATCACCTGTGGGCTATGCACTCATATCTCTTCTTCGACGAATGTCAATAATTCCCATGCATACTGTCAGCTGATATCCACAGTTTTTTGTATTTAATTGCTAATCAGTTTATATTTTTAATCAAATCCGCATGGCAAGCATTTCCTCCTGCAAAACTCTGCCCCTCTTTTATTGCCTTTTTTCGCACTTTATCACATTTATTAATTAATATGCTCGAATTGGTGGTTCTCAGTTTTATTTCCTAGAATAGTCCGACCGTTAATGACGAGGTCCGACCGAAGAGGTCAGGTGAGCTAATGCCAAGTGAACCATGAGTGGCAGTAGTATCACGATCGAACTCATAGTGAACTGAGTTTAAGGAGAAGAGCAACGAATGAATAGTTGTGGGAAATGGTAGTGACAGGACATATTGACCAACCAGCTGAGGACAAATTTGAACTGTCACCACCATTTTACTCACTGCTAGTTGAAATGCCTTACATTCTCAATCCTTAGTCTCCAAATAAGGCTTCACCTCAGACTCATGCTTAAGACAAGACAGAAATGTAGTTGCGTAGTTAGTTAGAAGGTGGAAGGTCGTACCTGAGGAAAAATTAGGTAGAACGTCAATGAGTACACTTTCTAAATGAGAATTACTGCCGACAGTTAGCGAAATGTTTGAAGTGTTAGTCGACCAACAGAGATTCTATGACAATGTTGACAAGGGTGTGTGGCAATGTGGCCTAATGAATATGCAGCAGTGTTCACGTTGGTGAATACGAAGCAACTCTTCGTACAAAACGCGAGCATTTTCGATGATGATCTATATTCACGTTAGAAGATTTTCACATTCGTTAGTATGGATTGGTCAAGAAGCCCAACAAATCGTGTTTCTCCCTGAGCGCTAAATGATGAGTTATAACGAAAACCCTGGTTTAGAAAAGTTATGAATGTTTCGGTGAAGTCTCATCACACATTACTCATGCTGTTGACGGTACACTTAGGCATGACGCGTGCCTAAGAATACGTTATCGATAAATAAGTGGTCGTTACCATATTTCGTTACTCTTTCATTCTCAAAATAAAGTGATTTGCGTACTCGCATGGCTCTGTCTATCAAAAGCTGATAAAAACACATGAGAAAAGACCTCTACTGCATCGTCTTCGCTATTGTAGCGGCATCTACCATCAGCAATCTCACAAACCATCGATCATATGATGACATCAGTAAAACCACCACTTGTGCTTGTCGCACCCTAAGTTCTGCCATCACCACCTACCTGGCCCACGTAGGGTGTGTATGCCTCACTTCGCATGAGGGTACGATGAGCATCATACTTATTGTGTGAGGCTCTTTAATTTTACCTTTTCATAGCGAAAATGTGGTCACGGCTGATTCGCCATATTGCCACGTCGCATAGGATCCTGTTGCTTTGCTTGGATGTCTCGCTGAAATATATGATCAGAGCGGAATTGTTGCCAAGGTGCTCACAATCGCTTCTTAACTTGTTTTATTCCTTCATATTAAATGCTACATGGTAATGTCTATAGTCGGCCAACTACATCCTCATAACGTTTCATGTCACTGAGAGAGGCGCCCTGCATTCGACATTATCAAGCATCGTTAGAGGTGATTGAGTACATATCTGGCGTACATAGTGAATTGCGATGCCATGCTGATGTATCACGGTAGTGTTGCTAACCTCCTAGACAAGTCTGACATCAATTTACATAACCCGGAGAGACGGAAGGCTTGGTAAACACGGAGCGCAAGATCGAACCCATGTGTACGGCAGAACACCTTAACTGCTGTACACACGCGAGTATACATCTTTCTGAATTACAATCGAAGACTACTCTCCCATAGATTGGTTAGGTTTTCGCATGGAAAACTAACTCATTCATTGGCTTGGCGAGAATTGAGGATGACACGAGAGAAATGCTCGATATTCATCATTTCAGTGTAGTCATTCTCTCGGTCATTTGATACTTTCATCGCTTACGCTCTTGGCTTCACAAAAACCATGAATTCCAGAGTATTCTGTAATCCTCAGAAGAACGTTCACGATATCCTGTTATAGATACGCTCGACAACAAATGACCAAGCGATAAATTTGGCACCACTAGGATTTCGCAGTACTGAAAAAAATTGAGTTCACTAGATGAGACGGAGTTATTGTATCTTCTTTTGTTGATAAGTTAAGGGTGGGGCTCAAAAAATTTCATTTTTGCAAAAGCTTTAATGGATTTCGTCTTCCTCAGAGTCACGGTGATTCCAGTCGGTTGTTCACAGCCGTTCCTGCTCACCATGTAAGTCATGATAGTCGCGTCAAGTCGACTGTAATGGAGTAGAACACCATGCGAATGAAATATCCCAACTTGGCATCGCCCTTTGGCCTAAAAAGGTGCCTGACTGATTTTCAGTTGATAACAATTTGCTTTCTTGGAAAAAATGAGTCCGACAATATTTGGTATTGCAGTAGCTGGTACAAAAAAGGATAAGAATAAAGGTCTCGTTGTTGATCAAGCTCTGAGGGATACGCCATGCATTCGACTTCATCAAGCATCGTTTTGAGGTGATTGAATGCTTATCTGGTCTTTACAATGACTCGCAGTGGCCTACCGATGTATCGAGCCAGTGCTGTTATCCTCCCAGATGAGTCTGCTACCAATTTGCCGACCTCGGAGAGGTGAAGGGCATGGTGGGCCATGGGCGCAAGGATCGATTCCACGTGTGTGGCGCAGCGGTGCCTCCTGGCACTGCGCCACACGCGCCCTAGCTAGTACATAGTGTAGTAATATCTTTGAAAATCTGGTTCCATTAGACTTTGTCATGAATATTAAGTATTTTATGGAACTCATAAACTTACACCATGTTGTTGTAAAGGTCTCCTTGTTTCAGTGAATTTCCGACAAATTCGACCTCTTGAAAAAATGGGTATTAATGGTGATAAAATGCCAACAGAGATTAAGATTGTCTTGTTCCTTAAAAAGCACTTTACCACAGTCTCTTATTAATTCTCTATTCAGTTTTCAACCAAAAATAAACGAAAACACCCTCGATGCTGGTGATGTTATGATTGAGATAATCTCAGAAAATTCTTTCTTCCTGAGCGATTTAGCCAAGTATCTTTTTCTGTCAGCTCTTACACCTGAGTAACTGTACCCTAATATCATTTTCTAACTCAACTCTAATATCATTCTGTCACTTAGCACCTGATAATCGGGATAAGACGGCTTTACTTCGTCGTCCGTTAATTCATAGATTGCTTATGTATCCGCTTAAAGAGGATGAAAAACAAAGAAAAATGTGCAATTTTGTCTTCTTCCAAGGAGACGACGACGGCCCACATCTTTGACAGACTCTGTTACACTGTGACTTTTCATTGTACTTAGTAAATAGTTATATTATTGAGTTATAGTAGCTGAATAATACCTTAATACCTGAATAATATACCTTTAAGAAATTCCGTCAACGTGGAAGTTCAGCTGTTACCGTAATCCTATAACTTGCAGATAAATTTTTCGTGCCATCCAAAAAAGTGAATTGTCGCAAGGTTTGAACTTTAGGGCTGTGCCCGACTTGTAACAATTTATGTCGGAAGAGATTTTATGCGATGTCCTGCCTGTGATCGGCTTCGCCGCTTGTGCTTCCAGCTGCTTGGTTATGGTAGTGATGAGAAAATCTACTAGTGCATTGCGATTCATCATTTGGTTTTCTTTGATCGGTATGTTGTTGTTCCACAATAGCGTAATGGAAAAAAAATACTGTTTATTAAATATTACACATTTGACGAAAAAGGGCTGTGCAATAGTTAGTGATGCAGTCCATTGGGGACCACAGCGCTAGTTCGAACACCTACCCCATGCCCTTCTCCTGGACATACCCTGTGTGAAGTACCCCCGAAATTTCAAGAAGAATCGACTCGACGTGCATTCTACGGTGTTCATTCAGAAGACGAATTCTTCAGGCACAGCCGAAGCAATAGGCGAAGTATTCGAAGTCCTTAGTGGACGATGAGTGCTAGGGAAACGAATCGAATGCATAAAGCCCTAGGATCCAGTGCAGTAAAAGCGTCGATGGACCATGTAAAGAGTCAATAAGATACATTTGCAGTAGCCTTAATATTCCTGTATACCTTATGCATATGGTACAACTATTCGGCTCAGGTACTCTTTAAAAAGTGGTCGCGTTCTCAGCGTTTCTTTTTCTCCTTTTTTTATTCTTTTTCTTCCTATTCTTCTTTTTTCTTTTCACGAATTTCGTAAAAATTTCGAAACAACATCTTACCGTATATTGCTACCGTAACAAGACGAAGTGAGCAGATACCGTATTAGTTGCGCTAACAGCACGCGTAATGTCTTCTTACGCACTCTTTGTCACTTCTTCGGAAGCGCCATCAATTCTTGGGCGAGGCTTTCTATCGAATAATTCGATTTAACCAGTAAATGGTAAGCTAAATGTCGTTCCGAATTCGGTGTCCTTCGGTAGAAGAATCCATTTTCCTGATTGTTTGCAATATCAGGAACGGTGATGGACACTTTCTTCCAACTCATGAAACAAAGACGAATTGATGAGAGCTTTACCGCGCTTCATTAATTCGTATTTAGGTCATTATTTCGACAAATATTTAGAGAATCTCACCAGAAATAAACTAAACAATATTCTTACCTAGCATTTATTACCTAGTGGTTTTGAAATATATCTGAGCCGAAAAGAACCTTCTGGAACCTGCTGCTTCAGACCTACTGGCAGGTTCAGCAACAATTTACGGAGGTTTTTACGAAATAGTGTCGACTTTCTACGGAAAAACAAGAGATGTAGGTTTTTCTTATTAAATTTTAACTTGTTATATCTCTATGGAGAACTAAAAGTATTGTCTTAAATCGGCTATCAAAGCATTTCTCATGGCTTAAGCACTTGTGACGAACAATGTAAATCTTACAGGTGATGTCGCCGATCAAATGCACGTTGATTGCATTCCACATCACCGTTTGGTTGTTTCTTGACGTTTATCATCTGGCTGTCTTGTCACTTCTTTGCTTCGACCGTCTCCTCTTAATGCTAATCCCAGTGGTCTATGTGAAAGTCAGTCTAAGAGTTGCAAACAGTCCACGTTTGCTGACAAAGTGCTGGAAGCGTCTTCCATCTCTTCAAATCGACTGCCTATTCATTTTTAGCTCCTTTCAGGCATTTTCACTCATAAATTCTTGTTGTTTCAGATTTCACGTATTTACCTACATTGGATATTTATTCTCTCACTGGGATTAGTAACCTGCATTGCAATTGGACCAGCCTTCTCCCTACCCATTGAGGTAACTGTGCAGGATTTTCCTTAATGCTAAGAACTAAAGTAATACTTGTAACATTTCCCCACGACCGACTTCCTTTTAACCTCTGCATTGGCCGAATAATTCACAGTTCTCCTGGCCAGCAGACATGAGGTTGTTGATCTATTCTTTATTTATACGAAAGATGACGTTTCGGCACATTTCGCTTTCCTCAGAGCTTAGAAAGATCTATTTGACTGCAATCTACAATGCCAAACACCTGCATAACCAAACAGAGAGAATGCCAAACCAAAATTTCAATCACCTTGAACAAAAAATAGCTTCTTCGCAAATCCACTGCTTTCTATGAGTCTTCTACGGAATACTTCACGTGGAGACCAGCCGCACAGTGTCCACATGGGAATGTAATGTGTCTCTCACATTAAAACATTGCACTTAAATACCGTGCGAGATCGTGCACCATTGTGAGGCATTCCTCCTTGCAGTTCATTTTCAGATTCTTGGAATATATCCAGAATGCTTAGAGAGTTCTGTCACCCTGGTGTCCTCGATTCCTATACGAGGATGTTAATTTCCACTTCGAAATCTCTGTTGTGTCGCTATGTCATATGGATGCCTAGTGCAGTAGTGGTTTAGCTTTAAATTTACCGCCCAGGTGCTCTTTTATACGGATGGTGACAGGTCCGGCCATTTTCTCCAATGTTTTCGTTCTCGCGCGCTTTAGAAGTGATCTGATTAACTGTGCCCGAACTTACAAACTGATCTTCTTTAGCTAGTGCGAGGTTGGTATATGGAGTCCCACTCGCAATACCACGGCTCTGAGGATGGCGAAATCGCCGAAACGTCAGCCACCGACCAACAACAACAACAACGGCAACGAAGACATATACCAACCTCGCACTAGCTAAAGAAGATCAGTTTATAAGATCTAGAAACAGTTTCGTAACCACTGGAAATGGCTATTTGCTGCGCCGACATCCGGTATTCGCTTGTTCTCCTTCCTTTCTTTCCTTGTTCTGACCTCCATTTCCGAGCATTCAAATTAACCTATCCGAAAACGGCTATATTACAAAGTGCTACCGAAACCCATTTTGTAAAATATAATGGTCCATTAGCTCTCCTCTCACCCTTCATGCACAAAAAGGCGTTTGTAAGAAACATGTCTCGAACAGCCATCAACTTGCCCACAGCAAGAGGGCAGAAGGAAGATCGTCCGAAACTAGCGCGGCAAATAGCCATTTCTAACGGCTACGAAACTAGCTCGGGATAGGTGTAGAGGAAATCCCAGCTCCACAAAAGACAACTTAAAGTACTGTTTATCTTGCCCTTCATTTCAAAAGAAATAAGTGCAACCGTAAACCATTGCTTAAGAGGGGCCGGTCCAACGATTTCGGAAGCAGTGATTGAAATCCCACCGAGCGCTCTAAGACGCCAGCTAGTTCGCAACCGCCTTTATGACCGTCTATGTACAACGCAAAGTGGCATAATTTCCCCTAACGGTAGAGACGCTAATTCCATGAGTTCGGGCACGGTAAATCTGAATTCATGTAAAGCACACGAAAACGAATACATAGGCGAAATGGGTAGATCATTCTGCATCCGTACAAAATAACACCTGGTCCGCAAAATTATAGCTACGCCACATATTCCTCTAGGCGCGTACAAAGCGCAGATCCATAACGGGGAAGATTTGGAAGTGGCGGAACTTGGACGCATTCTGGATACATTCCTAGAATCCAAAAATGAACCGCAGAGAGGAGTAGCTCACAATGATGCACGATCTGGCACGGTATTTAAGAGAGAGATATTTTAGATATTTTAATGTGAGAGACACATTGCACTTCCAATGTGAGCTCTGTGCAAATGGCCTACACATGACATACTCAATGGAAGATTCGTAGAAAGCGGTGAGTGTGCGAAGAAACCACTTTATGTTCAATGTGATTGCAATTGAGTTTTAACATTTTCCCTGTTTGGTTATGGAGATGTCACGCTATCCAGATTCCAGTAAACGTGACCTCTCCATGCTCTGTGGAAGACGATATCCGCCGAAACGTCAGATTGTTTGTAAATAAAGGATAAATTAACAATAACTTGTTTGTTCCACAAGACAAAATTGGATTAAAGGAATACTTACTTATTTGAATGCTGGGATTGCTCATCTTCACTGGTTACGTAGGCCGCAGAATGATTTCCATTCGCTTCTCTCCCGCGCAGTTGTCGTCCGTGGTGGTGGTCCTCTTTGAACATGATGTCGTCAACGAGACCTATTCTGAATTCCTAAAATCGATTCCATCTGCGAATGCAGATGACTGACGTTGCCCACAAACATGTCCGCTCATCGATTTGGTAATCTTCTAAGAAGATGCTTGCATTCTTTTGTAGCCCACTCCCATTCTTATCGTCCTTCTTTTCGACGTTCTGTCATATGTTTTTCTTCTTAGGTGACCGACGAATTTGCACATCGCTATCGATGTATATTCTCTTTGACACCGAAAATGGGCAAACGTTGAAAGAATGGCAGATCTACTATTTTTAGTGCCAAAATGTCCGCTTAAAATTAGACGGATAGCACAGTGTGAGTGATGTCCGTCATCACGAGCGTGGTGTTAATTCGATTCCACACCGAAACAACCAAGTCTCCTATCCCTCCAGGATCAGGAAATTGGTACCGAACTTGTCCGAGAAAAATCACTCTCTGCAATACAAATGGGAATGCTCCAGCCCGGATAACTCAGGACTCCAGGAAGAACAGTTGGACCAGCATTCTACGACATTCGAGATTAATTGAAAGCCCTTAAGCGGCAACCGAGGCCACACGTAAAAACTTGGAAGACCTTAGTGGACGATGGATGCGAGGAAACGAATTTGATGTGAAAAGCGCTGGAATCCACACAGTAGATGTGAAGACGAATCGAATGAAAATAAATGGTGAAAAGTTCACTGAAAAATAATGTTCACTACTCCTTCCCCCACGGATCTCCCTCATATGAGGGATCTCGGGCCGGTCAGTCGCGAGGCTACGTGGCGCGTCCCCAGGTGGCGGATAGGGGGTTAATCGCGGACCAAAAGCGACCTTTGCTTCCCTGAGACGCAGGTGGATCCAGGGGATGGACTCCCTGTTTCTGCTGCGCCGATCTGACACACACTTTCTGTATTTACGTGGTCGTGTTCATGGATGCGTGCAGGATGCGTTCTCGTTTATGCGGATTGTACTCCATGAGTCAATTCGGCCAAAAGCCTGCAACTTCCAACGAGTAGTTTCTTCCTCTAATCCAGGAAAGACTGACAACCTGCCCATGAGTATACTTAGCCACACGTTATCAATTCAATAAGCTGTAAATTGGGCATTAAGTGCTAAACACGGTATAATAATAACTCACCAGACCAACTTTCTATAAAGCTCGTCATAAGTAATCGATATATTTATTTACATGTCCTTATGAACTGCTCTTGGTGAGTTGGTGCGAGGTTGGTGTAAGTTGTTGTTGTTGTTATGTTGGCCGACGTATCCGGTTATTTCGCCCACTTCAGAGCCTTAACTTACTTCATGTAACAATAGCCTTATAATTTAGTGAAATGTCTATAGGATTAATGAACATCTAACATATAAATTTTGTTCAGAACAACTCACAGTGCTGTTGCCTGTGGAACCACCTGCGTGTTGTTTACGTGGCTTTACGGTGATACCCACCCATGTCAAAAAATCAATTTGAAATACCCTGATAGATCATGGGTAGGAGTGAGGCATTGGTCTTTCTGGTTCATCTCTGGCCTTTTGAAAGCCCTAATTTATTTAAATTTATCCAGAACTCCCCAAGAGTCTTGCGCGTTGATGTTTTTGATTCCTGTGTTAGAATCCGGGCATCACTCTAAAATCATCGTCATTGTGCTTTTGTGCTTTATGTTTTTACCTAAAGGAGTACTTTGCCGATTTTTATTCCTTCCATTCAGATGTTCTTTTATGCCATTTCCCTAACCTAGTTGCTGAAATTCATCCTAACCCATCTACCCAGTTCCAAAATATTCCAAGATTACATACACTGGACGCAACCAAACAGCACGCATGTAATGGAGTCATTCGATGTTACTTCACTTTATACCAAGGTGTTGAGTGACTCCGCAATGCTAGCTATTCTCGAACTGGTCATAGAACATGAAAAGAAAATAAAAATGTCGCTCGTCGATTATGCAACTAGTAACTCTCTTAATACAATGTCTTAGTTATTCAATCCTAGGCGGACGGGAAGATACTTTAACAAATCATTGGAATAGCCATAGGACTGCGACTGGCACCAAGCTTTGCCATCGCTTTTATGTCTAGGATGGAGGCTCCAGTTTTCGGCCTCCGACCCTTACTCCACTGTGTCGATACATCGACCACTACTCTATCGCCTGTTCCACACAGGTACAGATGTACTAATGCTCTGAAGTCAAGGCATATCAAATAGACAGTCAAGGTATCTGAAATTTCCGCGAGAAAACCAACTGAGAACTGGCTTCCATTCTTGAATATTCAAATTAAGCTTTCAGAAAGTGGCTACCTAACGAAATGCTATAGAAAACCAAGTATTCAAAATACACTAGTGCACTACCTCTCCTCTCATCCCTCACATATGAAAAAAGCGCTCATCAACAATATGTTTCGAATAGACAAAATGCTTGCAAAGGAGGAACGGCAAGGAAGGAACTGCTATACATGGCACGAAAAATAGCCGTTACTAATGACTAAGAAGTAGGAGCCACTCTAGTCAAACCAAAGAGTAGCGTTGTTTCCGAAAATAATTCCTCAAACCTAGGCAAGATTCCTTTCAAGCCACCTTTCATATCAAACGAAGTGCGTTACGGCACTAAGAGGTGCCTAGGAAAAAGTGACTTTGGAAAATCTGTGGTAGCTACTAATCTTTTACCCAGTACCCAACGCCGTCAAATAGTTCGTAAGTGCGTCTCTGATTGTTTGTGCAGCTCCGAAAATTGTGTAATTTGTCCTAACGGGACGGACGAGGATTGCATGAGTTCAGCAGGTAACATACTTGATCTCGTGCAAGGCATGTGGTGAAGAATATATTGGGGAAACGGGAAGACCGCTATGTGTCCCAATAATTTGACATCTAGAAGAAAAGGTTAAAATTCGACAAAGCACTCCTCTAGATACACAGAGGGCATAAAAGCACAATGGCGATGATTTTGAAGTGACTGTCTGGATCCAAGCGCAGGAAACAAAAGCATCAACTCACAAGACTCTTGAGGCATTTTGGATAAATTTCAAAGGTCCAAAAATGAACAGGAAAGATGAATGCCTTACCATCACACGTGACCTGGCCCCTTATCTCAAATTGGTTTTTTGACCTGAGTGGATTTCATTCGTCATCTCATGTGAAGAACACAAGTGTGGTCCCACAAGCAACAACATGGTGATAAGTCTTTTAAGCAAAATGGCGCTTAATTATATTTTAGACCTTCGTTAGTAGTATAGATATTTGACCGAATTATAAGGCTACCGTTAAATTAAATATGTCCACACTCTGAGGATGGCGAAGTCGCCGAAACGTCGACCATTTTTTTTTAACAACAACAACAACAACAACAACAACAACAACAACAACAACAACAACAACAACAACAACAACAACAATAACAACAACAACAACACAACAACAACAACAACAGCAACAACAACGAGAACTTATACCAAACTCGCAACAAGAATACTTTGTAAGAATACGTACATATTAAAACAAGTGGCCTCATGCCGCCAAAATTTTTAACCGCACTCTCAAGAATCTCATGTGAACATTGGGATGGGACAACATGGGAGCGAAAATCGATGGTCGGCAGTTATATCACCTTCGCTTTGCAGATGACATCGTCCTTATAATACCAGATATTAGCCAAGTGGAACGAATGCTGGCCGACTTTGATAAAGCGTGTGGAAAGATTGGTCTTGGATTAAATCTCGGAAAATCGATGTTCATGAGGAAAGGATTGGTTTCTTATGCCCCATTCACGCTCAACGGAACGAATATCTCCGAATGCTCCAGTTATGTCTATTTAGGCCGGGAAATCGATATGATGAACGACTTAGCTCGGGTGTTGAACAAAAGGAAACGTTGTGTTGTTGTATGCTGTACCACCCGTTCTCTCATTCGAAATCCGACGTGCTATTTCGTCAGTGAAAAATCGAACAACATCAGGTCCGGACAGGATATGATCAGAACATATGAAGAACCTTCCGCCAGTCCTCGTAAGCACACTGGCTCGGCTCTTCACACGTTACCTGTCTGAGTGGAAGGTCCTACTCAGTGGAAGAGCAACAAGACCATGTTATTGCTCAAGAACGGAGACTTACACGATATAGGCAGCCCAATCTGCTTGCTGTCTGTCGTGTACAAAAAACACCCATAAACAGCTGTGGACTAAGAAACGGACAAATTAAAACTTTTTTAATTTTTAGAGTTATTGAGCGATTACCTCCCAACGGTTTACCGCCTCATCGTGGTTGGAAGGTGTTTCTGGGTTTGGGGCTGCAATGTAAAGCAGAGGGCTTCATACCCAGCAGGGTCTCCTAAGCTGAGAAGGAGTCCGGTGTTTCCAACAAAAAGCCTAACTAGGAGTAAACCAATACCAGAAAAACCAATCCACCTACGTTCTAGTATAAAACTGGTTGTATAGTGGTCTCCCTTTGATCCACAAGGATGGCGACTGCCTGTGGTGGTGACGACATAAGGCAAACTATGACTAGACTAACTTCGGGGCTTGAAGGAACCACAACGGTTAAGCCAATAAGACTCCGAAAAAATTGAAATTACGCTGGGGACTGCACGACCAGTGAGGATGGGCCATCCAAGTATCCTAGTAAGTAAGCATTGAGTGGTTGACGGGACAACACATAGTACACTTGACGAGGGTGAACAAACTGTCGGTCAACGAATTTATTCTACTCCTTCACTGCTCAAAGTGTGGGAGGAGAAAAAGCATTTTGACAAGGAGATATGATATTTTGAATGTTGAACAACAATTGTGGTGGGTTTTTCACGGTAACTATAACTTTCTAAGAAGTTCTCAAGAGTTTCTAAACGATTTCTGTGAATCACAGAGGAGCAAATAGGTGAAAACCACTCACTTTCAGTCCTTTCAAAATCAGTCAATTTTGGTACCACCTCTATGCCACTTGGATAGTGTGATTGGAGAGAACTACTACAACGGCCACCTAAAAGCAATGCAATGGATGCCAATCAGCGGTTCGTGTAGTTCTCCGTTCAACAGAAACAAAACAATGCAGAACTAGCAGCACTAGTAAGTATCCACAAAACCATTTCAGGAATAGGAGTTATTCTTCTTTCGATTCTTGTCTATAGAATCCGATCATTAAAACAGAAATGGAGCTTCAACTGTTCAGAATCAACGGAGCATCACAAGCAAGTTAGAAACCAAGGATTGATTTTTTTAAAAAAAATGAGAACATCGATAAGAAGCCATTCAGCTCTACATTGCTTGCTTCCTACGATGTCTTCTACTGGGAATCTCAGTACATTTGCCATTGCTGTTTATCTACTCTGTTCCTGGGTACAGGCACCTAGAGGAGATCAGAGATATCCTTATCAGGTTTGTCCAAGTAGACAGAATCTGTTAAGAAAGTCACAAATTCCATAGTGTGTTGCACTTGTTGCTATATTAAAATCATTTGTAGTCTCTAATAAGAACGGGTACCTTGTCATCCTATCAAGGAGGCTTTCTGTGATCGTGGTTACCTTCTCTCTCTGGAATGAAGTCTCTGAAATTCAACCTCTTGCAAAACAACCAGCAAAAATAATAGAGTTGTCATTTTTAAGTGATAAGCAAAAAAAGCTCTTGGCGTTGATCAATCCCTCAAGGAAGCACCATGCATTCGATTTCATTAAGCATCGTTTGGAGGTGATTGAATGCATATCTGGCCCTTAAAATGACTCGCGGTGGCCTACCGATGTATCGAGCCAGTGCTGCTATCCTTCCGGACAAGTCTGCTACAAATTTGCCGACCCCAGAGGGATGAAGGGCTTGGTGAGCTACGGGCGCAGGATCGATTCCACGTTTGTGTTGCAGTGGCTCCTTCAACCACTGCGTCACAAGCACCCTAATTTTTTAGGAGATAAAAACATTCGTTTAGCTTAGAGTTAAATTATTTTAAGCTTATCAAAGCATTTCATCCCGAACTGGTGGTTCTTTTTTTGCAAAATGTTTCACTTAACTGAGATGAATTACTTCCGATTTTCTCATCAGAAGGATTCTACAGTACAATGCCTAAAGTTGTCGAATTTAGGATGTTATACGCTTTGCTTGTTGTTTTACCACAGCCGTTGTGGTACATGTTGTCAATGCCAGACTTTGCTAAAAATGCCAGTTTACTTTTTAATCAGTACGGACACCGTACTGAAAGGAAATGGCAGAGTGCAGGTGACGAAGAATCAGTTTCCTATCATAATCAATACATTTTTGAGGTACTTGCCACTTTTAGACTCCATCAATAAGGCCAATGACCATCACTGCAGCTTGTGGTGGTTCAATAATAGCTTAACACCTTGCCTTGGCCAGTACTACTGACACTGTGCTCCTTTGCGCAATATAGAGTTAGCTTCATAAAAAGGAAACCTGAACTAATTTGTATGCAGAAAACTACAAGGAATTCTTTGATCGATCCCTTAGTTCGATCCCCATTTTCTGAAGATACGCCGTTACACCACAACACTAAAGGTCGCTTTGTTGAATATTCACTTAGTTTTGTATTTTAGACGATCCGCCTCAAAATGCGCAACATCTGGATCCGCACGGTGAATTTAATCCATTCGGGTCATGGTTTTCATCAACGGGAAGCATACTAGGAAATTTTGGCGTTCCTGTCGGTGACAAGGTGAATTCGTCTTCCACAAAAACAAGATACAAGTAGGGAACTTAAGAAAGAATCGCGCAACATGGCCCGGCAAATAGCCATCTGCGATGGCTATGAAATTGTAATCCCACGAGATAAGTTTCGGAGGAAAGCGAAGCTCCAAAAGGAATGGTTTGGCTAAAACAAGGTCCAGTTTATCTTGCCCTTCATTAGCGATGAAGTAAGTACAGCTATAAAACGGTGCTTAAGAAGGTTTAAAAGGTAGGTTTAGAGAAATCGGTAGCGATAACTGAAATACCACCGAACATTCATTAACGTCAGTTAGTTCGTAACCGCCTATATGACCATATTTGTGCAACACAAAATTGCGTAATCGGCACTTTTGGCAGGAGCGGTGACTGCATGAGCTTGGGTACAACATACCTGATCTCTTGTGGTACTTGCGGAGACGAATATATTGGCGAAACGGGCAGACCTTTGTGTATCCGCATAAAAGAACACCTAGATGGCAAACGAAAAGTAAGACAAAGTACCCCACTAGGCACGCATAGGATACAAAAACATAGCGGAGACGATCTTGACATTAAAGTCGCTATCGTAGTACAGGATGCCAAAACACCAACGTGCAAGCTTCTTGAGGCTTTTTGGATAAATGCCAAAAATCCTACAATGAATAGGAGTGAGGAATGCCCCGAGATCACGCGCGATCTCACCCCTTACTTTCGTTTCGATCGTTGACGGGGGGTGCTGCAGTCGTCAACCATATGCGACTCTGAGCCGCTGTTCTTCCTCGGTGGAAGACTGATGAAAAAAGAAGTGAGTTTTTCGAGAAGCTGTTGTCCGTGTGACTACCATTTAGATTCTCATCTTTCTGTATGTGTTATTGAATTGTTTGACCTAGTAAGTTGCGTATTAGTGTACCCTTCCAGGCTCTGAAGAAAGCGATTCTGCCGAAACGTCAGCTACGATTGTGTGGTATGTGTGTTGTTGTATGGAAGTAAACGTATGCTGTTTGACAACCTCGCGATTGCTGAAAGAGAAAACGACGAATTCATAATCCAATGCCGAGGTTAATAGAATGTCGAGCCTGGGTGCAATCACAAAAACAAAATATATTTAATAAAGGCAATAAATATTAAATATCTTCGGTCAATTCCCAAGGCCGACTTTCTGTTAATCTCGGCATTGATTGATAATTCGATGTTTTTCTTCAATAAGTAGACACGAGATGGTTACTGTAGAATTTATTAGGATACAATAGCTGACGTTTCGGCAATTTCGCCTTCTTCAGAGCCCGGAAAGGTCAAACTGAAATGCGATCTACTCAACCAAACACTTTCATAACCGTAGTAGATAAAACCTAACAAATAAAATTGTATTCGCATAAGAAACAGCTTCATTTAAACACCTACCGTCTATTTGTGGCGCAGTGGTTGGAGGTGCCACTGCGACACGCACGTGGAATCGATTCCAGCGCCCATGGCCCACCAAGCCTTCCATCACTTCGGGGTCGGCAAATTGGTACCAGACTGGACTGGGGGGAGAGCAGCACTGGCTCGATACATCGGCAGGCCACCGCGAGTCATTGTAAAGGCCATATTTGCATTCAATCACCTCCAGCGATACTTAATGAAGTCGAATGCATGGCGCATCCCTCACGGATTGATCAATGCCGAGAGCTTTATCCTTCACCCTTTACCGTCTATTTGTTGTAAGTATCTAAGTTAGTTCCACGGATCTCCATCATATGAGGGATTTCGAGCCGCTTAGTCGCGAGGCTGCATGGCGCGTCCCCGGGGGTTAATCGCGGACCAAAAGCGACCTTTGCTTCCCTAAGGCGCAGATGGATCCAGGGGACTACCTGTTATGTTGTTTCTGCTGCGCCGATTTGGCACATACTTTCTGCATTTGCTAAGAGTATTCATGCATGCATAAGTGGATGCGTTCTCGCTTCATGCGGATTGTGTTCTACGAGTCAATTCGGCCAAAAGCCTGCAATCAAGTGACAGGGAAGTATATGGGAGGTGGTTGGGACTCGCCTCCAACAAATGAGCTCCATATCCACAATGGGACAGCCAGGAAAGGTACCTACAATGCACGTACACTTGCATCCATGTCCTCGATAGAAGACTTGCTCATACAAGCAAGAATGATAAGGTACGACGTCATCAGCTTGGCTGAGACGAGACGTCGCCACCCATTCAACGCCGTCGATGACACTGGAGAAGAACTGTTCCTCGGAATATGCGATAGTAGAGGAGTAGCCGGTGTCGGCGTTCTCGTCAACACGAGTTTGTCCATGAACATCGATTCATTTGAACAGCTTACTACCCGAGTCGGACATTTACGATTAAAAAGATATGGATCAATACCGGCTCAGACAAACTTCGTCGTTTAGGCGCCAATATGAAACTATGACGAAGATGAAGTCGAAGTGTTCTGCATGGACTTGGAGAGGTTCTACAGAGAAGACCATACATTCTTCAAGGTCATGATTGGAGATTTCAATGCCAAGATTGGACCAAGAAGATCGTCTGAGGAATGTCACATTGGGACCCACGGATTAGAATGGAACGAACAGGGTGAGCGGCTCTTTGAGTTTATCATGGCGAACAAGACCTCCATGGTAACTCGCAATTCCAGAAGCCTCACCGTAATCGCTGGGCGTGGGAATCTCCCAATGGAGAGTACCATAACGAAATAGACCACATCATAGTAAATAGAAAGTTTTGCCTAACCGATGTCGCTGTTGTTCCAAAATTCTACAAGGGATCAGACCACCGTCCCCTTTGTGAAGGATTTTATTTCCCGGTTCTCGGTTTTTTTAAGCGGTTAAATTAAGAAACCAAAATCCCAGAACCACCACAATCTGGGACATATTCAACTCATTAGTCAGCTGTTGGGAACATGCCATTGTCGACAACATCGACGAGGAATACGGTCGGCTCATTGAACGTCTTCACGTCAGCGCCATGAAAGCTAAAAGTTCGAAAGTCACTAAGAGACGTCTGTTCCCAGAAACTCCCTAGCTAACACCTCAGCGTGCAATCGCACGAGCTGCAGGCAACCGCGAACTAACGTCCGAGCTTGCGAAACAATGCAGACAGGCGATAAAGAGGATCTTAAAGAGAGAAGAGCAGCAGTAATGGTCGAAGCTGTGGAGGCTGGGAAAAGCAATCGCAAAGCGCGCCGAAGCTTCGCCAATTACAAGACCAAAGTGATGAGCACTCCGACGCCCGGGCGGAACAATAACAACGTCCAGAAAGGCAATGGAAAAAGACTACTCAGATCTCTTCGATAGCTACGTACATCTCCCTTCATATGAAATAGGAGAGGATGGATATGTTGTACCACCCGTTCTCTCTTCCGAAATCCAACATGCTATTTCGTCGGTGAAAAATCGAATAGCACCACGTGCGGGCAGGATAAGATCAGAACATCTGAAGAACCCCCCGCCAGTCCTCGCAAACACACTGACTCGGCTCTTCACACGTTACCTGTCTGAATCCAAGGTGGAACCTACTCAGTGGAAGACCAGCAAGGCCTGTTGTTGTTCAAGAAGGGCGACCTACACGATATAGGCACCTATCGCTCAACCTGCTTGTTGTCTGTCGTCTATAAACATTTCACTCGAGTCATCTTAAACAGAACTGACAAAACACTTGACGACGGAGAGTCATGTGAGCAAGCAGGGTTTCGAAAAGGATTTAGTACGATGGATCACATTCACACGATAACAAGGCTCATTGAAGTATTACGAGAGTACAAAAGACCGCTTTCTCTCACTTTCATCGACTTACAGAAGGCCTTTTGTTCAATCGAGATAGAAGCAGTCATGGAAGTCCTTGGTAGTCAAGGAGTTCCTACTCAGTACATAAAGATTCTTCATGAGCTGTACAAAAATTTCGCGACCAAGATTCCACCATTCTACAACGATGTTAACGTTGACGTCAAAAGAGGAGTTAAGCATAACCTGCTTGTTGTCTGTCGTCTATAAACATTTCACTCGAGTCATCTTAAACAGAACTGACAAAACACTTGACGACGGAGAGTCATGTGAGCAAGCAGGGTTTCGAAAAGGATTTAGTACGATGGATCACATTCACACGATAACAAGGCTCATTGAAGTATTACGAGAGTACAAAAGACCGCTTTCTCTCACTTTCATCGACTTACAGAAGGCCTTTTGTTCAATCGAGATAGAAGCAGTCATGGAAGTCCTTGGTAGTCAAGGAGTTCCTACTCAGTACATAAAGATTCTTCATGAGCTGTACAAAAATTTCGCGACCAAGATTCCACCATTCTACAACGATGTTAACGTTGACGTCAAAAGAGGAGTTAAGCATGGCGATACAACCTCGCCAAAATTATTTACAGCCACCCTCCAGAACGTCATGCGAACATGGGAATGGGATAATATGGGGATGAAAATCGATGGTCGGCAGATATATCACCTTCGCTTTGCTGATGATATCGTTCCTATAACATCAGACATTAGCCGAGCGGAACGTAGGCTTGCGGACTTTGATAAAGCGTGTGGAAAGATTGGTCTTCGACTAAATCTCACGAAAATGGTGTTCATGAAGAACGGATTGGTTTCCTTTGCCCCATTCACGCTCAATGGAACGAATGCTTCAGTTATGTCTATTTAGGTTGGGAAATCAATATGATGAACGACTTAGCTCCAGAGCTGAGTAGAAGGAAACGAGCGGCTTGAGGGACTTTTAAAAGCAGTGAAGAGAACAAAGGCACACGACTTCGTGCCCACCTTTTCGACTTAACGGTTCTTCCTGCCCTAACGTATGCGTCAGAAACCTGGTCGCTGTGTAAGTAAGACGAACTCAGAGTTAACGAACGCGCAGTCGAAAGGACGATGTTAGGAGTATCCCGTTTCACACAAGTAAGGGATGGGATCCGAAGCTCCGACCTATGTCAACGATCAAAAATCAAAGATGCCGTTTTACACGCCGAACAGTCGATGGTAAGTTGGGCCGGACACGTAATGTGTATGAATGACAACCGATGCACAAGAGCTGTTAGTGACTGGATCCCTCGGGATGTCAAACTTACTGAAGGAAGACCACCGACCCGATGGTCAGAGTTCTTCACGAAAAGCCTAGAAGAAAGATATGATGCTCGACGAGTCCCTAAAGCGAGCAGAACCCACTGGGCTACTCTTGCACGCGATAGGGATAAATGGAGGATTTACAGGCGCCCGCTCGAGTCACTCGATCAGCAACGGGACTACAGGTGATGCAGGTGATCCAAGTTAGTTGGTTGATAGCAGCCGCACAAAGTAATACATGGACGAGGACTGTGCCTGTGTTAGGTCATTCGATTAGCCTGAGGTGTGGCGCCAGTTCACGCGTGGTGACAAGACACTCCTGTTTGCGGTTCATTTTTGAATTTTTGGAATTTATATCCTTGGTTGAATAACAAATTACTATAATTTAAATTAAATTGAATTATGAATTAGAATAATTTTTATAATAACAAATGTGTGTCTGCTTATTGAAGAAAAACATCGAATTATCTTCAAATCGTCATTACAAATCGATGAGACTGGAAATGGGCCGTAAATACATCGCCACAGCTATGCCGGGAAAGGGGATAAAAGGATTTCTTGAGGAAGAATACGGTTATTCTTCAATGATTGATGAACCGTATGAACTTTAATGTTGAGCGTTTTATCATTAACAGAGCCTTTCCATGATGACACATTACTTATGAAGTATAAAGAATAAAGCAGTCGGAGGTGATCAATTTCAAAGAGATTCTTTATGCATTCCACTCCATTCTTAGCGTCATAGAGGGGAGTGAATGCATATTCCACTTATATTGTAGCTTCTGGTAGTCACTGATTCACCAAGTCGGTGTTTTTATTCTCTTATACAGATATGGCACCAATTTGCCAATCTCGTAAAGATGGAAGGGTTGGTAAGCCCTGGATAGGGGATCGAAACAGGCCGATCCAGTGTGCTATTTTTGGTGTCTCTAACCACTGCGCTATATACATCCCATCGGCTACATCATTTGCTTGGCATAGTTTTTCATCCATATCATACTCACTTCCTCCATGGAGCATCATAAAACCACCATTAATTTTGAAAATACTAGTACTTAAAACCCTTCACAACTATCTCGAAAATAAGCGGTAATATCTTTCAGGTATACACCACACCGGATCTTATCATGAAAAAGACCAGATCAGTTTCCGGAGCGAACGACATGATTAGCTTGTGAAGAAGCAACAGATGACTAGTGAATGATAGCCTAGTTCCTTTGACTATTAATACGCGAAGAGAAGTCGGCAATGTGAGCGTGACAGATGTTGTACTAAAACGTTCTGTTCATAACACCTGTGGAAGCATTCAATGAAACACTAATGTGTTGTGGCGTTATCATGTTTGCAGTTTCTTAGCACGTCAATAAGATCCCTGTTAGGCGGTGAAAGGGCTCCACTATTTCGACTTTTATGACATCATTGTCAATGTACTGAATAAATGTGTTTCACTCAGTGAGCTATTTCTAAGAACTTACTGTCTATAAGATCTACAAGAACAAAAATATCATCTTAAGTGTTTCTGGATGTCTCTTGATGGCTTTCGAACTCTCAGCTCTCATAGTGCCAACGTTAAGATATTGAATGAGCCGATCGTATCCCTCGTCTATGTCATCAATAACAGCATCTTTTCAACAGCCGACTAATGAACTGAATAAATACCAGTTTATGGTGGTTTGATTAAAACTTCGTTTTTGAATTGAGCAGTTTTTTCTCCATTCGGCGCGGAGTGAAATCTTGTGCGAAGGTGGCTATGGTCTGATCCGTGGTCTCCTTCAGAATTTTGAGGCACTAGCACCATCGATGTGGCAAAAACCACGATTTACTATAACGTGGTCTATTTCGTCGTGGTAGTCCACAGTCGTGTACTGAAACGTGCAGCGTTGAGAGCAAGGCTTCCGGAATTCTGAATCACCACAAATGGTCTTGCTCGTTATGAAAAAATCAGGAAGTCGTTGTTCACTTTGCCCGTTCATTTCCAATTTGTGAGTACTAATATGGCTTTCTTCGAGCGCTCTTCTGGACCCAATCTTAGCACTAAGATATCCGTTGATGACATTAAAGAATGTATAATAATCTCTGTAAAGTTTTTCCAATTCCATATAGAACGATTCTACTTCGTCTTCGCTATAGCTTAATGTCGGTACGCAAATGACGCAGATTGTCAAGGCCGGTATCTATCGATATCTCTTCGATAGCACATGTCCGATTCGATCTGATAGTTGCTCTAATGGATCGATTCTCATGGATCCACCCATGTTGACGAGAACGCCTACACCGCCGACTTCTCTCCTCTCCGGTGTCACAGGCTGCGTTGAATGGGCGACTTCTTTTCGTCTCGGTCAATACGATGACATCGTGCTGAATCTTTCGTGCTTGGATGATCATGTCTTCTATGGAGGACTCAGATGCAAGTGCGCTGGCAGTACTTGCTGTTGCCTTGGTCCTTTAGGGATTCTAGGATGGCACCAAGATTTTAGCAGCCTTTCCGTATTATTCCTTTCCAACACTGCATCAGGGCTCTTTCTTAATCACGGAAATGAGTTCCACTTAGCTTACTGTGTTTAGGACTTAACACCTAACTATAGCTTGCCAAGTTGTGAATGTTGGGACTATCTACATTCACGGGAATGTTCCCAGGTTTTCTTCACAGTAGAAGAGGAGCTTTGTTGTTGAAGGCAACTCCTAAATGTCTTCCATATATTCTCCAGTTAGTAGGTTGAAGGTTTTTGGCAGAATTGACTCGTAGAATAAAATCCGCACAAAACAAGAGTACGCACACGCCAGTACGCATGAATATGTCTACTTAAACACAGAATTTATGCTCCAAATCGGCGTACTAGAAGAAGGAAATCCATGCCCAGGACCCAGTTTCGTTTCCTGGGAGCACATCGTTTCTTATAGTCCACTTTCAACCTACTCTATTCGCCAACCGCTGACGCGCCACGCCGTCTAGTGATTAAGCGGCAGAAAATCCCTCTGGGAGTGGATCTATGGTTTCGTCTACCACACCTATGAAATGCTCTGCACTCATGTAGCACACCCTTAGTTTAAAAACTACTTCTAGCGATGAATTATTTACGTTGGGCCGGGATAGTACAGTGGTTAGTGATACCATCGAGCGGGAAGCAAAGGCGCTAGTTCGATTCGCGCCCACGTCAACGCTGTCTTCCAGCTGACGCGAGAGCGGCTTCGCCTGGCTATCCACGAGATTGCCAGGAGAATTGACTCGAACAACATTCTATGATATCCATAAGGAAGACGAAATCCTCAAGCCGCAGCCAAAACAACGCGCGAAAGGTTCACTGATCTTTGTGGACGATTGATACGAGGAAAACGAATCGAATTCAAAAAAGTGCTGGGATCTGCACAGATGTGCTGACGGGTCATTTTTTTAAAATGGTCCATGGTTAGTGGGTAGTGCTCTGTTATCACCCAAATCTACTCTTAACTGGAATTTCAGATGGCAATGTCAAAAAAAAAAATAGTTTTAAGCCTGGATTCACCTATTGAAGCATAAACTCTTTGATGTTGACCGCTGGTCAATATCCAGCAACACCTTTAGCGGCGATGAGGCTCAAACTATTTGCGGGTGAAATATATCGCTGGATAATGTTGGCGCGTTTTTTTAAAACAGGAACATTTTGTATAGTTACCAGTGATGGACACATACAGCAAATGGTTTGTGACGGCATTATTTGGTCAGCATTCTAGTGTATGAAGACACATCAAAAGCCAGCGTGATATATGTGTAGGTGGCACCATGAATCCCATAAATCAGCTCAGATAACTGGACCGATCAGCCTGATACTTGATTTTTCGAAAAGAGTCTCCATTACGTGTAGTTGGTGAACCGATGCATTACAAACTCAGCGATGCCTTTAGATTTGAATAATAGGGCATTCTACGATTTCCCACCAGGACCCACTACCCAAATAACACAGAAACAAAACAATAAAATGTAACCACCAAAAAGTTCATCGAACGACCACTTATTTCTACTGAATTCTCCGTTTAAAAAATATTGAATTTAAGTATCAGAGAGAAAATGATTTAATTTTGCTTGGCACTTCTACGGCCACTTTAACAAAGATTGAACGCTAAGCATAACTGCACTCTATAATGCTAATTCAAACCTTTGCTATGTAAGCATTTCATGCACTGATGCTATCAGTGCGGGTGGTAGCTGCATCTCTGATTCCAGTGCATTTAATCGAGAAAATCCTTCGCCTTTTACTAAAGATTTCCGTGCACTGGAGCAGTTATGAGTACTTGCCATTTTTTGCAATCCCGTCGAAAGAGCGGGATATAAGTGGGATAGGGTAGCCCGCATATGGGTACGCGTGGTAGCTGTGGATTAATATCTGATTACTACTGTGTACCATCGCAAAAATTTGGAATTGCGTGGGAGCAGAGTTTTGTAGAGAGATGTGTCATATTCGTGAGTTAGTGCCAGATGAGATCACAGTGATCGTTAGGACCTTCTTGGTAGTTACATTTTATTGTTTTGTTTCTCTGTTTTTCGGGCAGTGGGTGTGTTAGTTGGCCAGTGGATTGGAGAGTTGGTCCGATTTGTCTTTTGTCCGCCAACTGTACGTGGAATACTCGACTTTGTATGAATTCGCCACGCGGGACTTTTTGCGTAACTGCCGTGGACAACCTCAAGTTTGGGATATAACAGTTTATATCAATAACAACAGTACAATAATAATATGTAATATGTGACGATATTTGGTTAACTGGATGTATACGAACGAGATTGAGATGAGAACAAGTGATGCAACTGAAGGAAGCTAGTCGGACACTAGGGCTGGGCACTGATGAACTCAGGGCCTGGATGAAGATACAACGAATGCTACGAGCAGTTGAAGACGAAAGCTATGAGCCGTATTACTTCTGTAGTGGGTGGAGCTTTGTCAATGGGAAATAACGACCTCGCTGGCCCAGGGCATGACACGGTACATGCGTGATAAGTACATCAATTGATGTGGTATGCCAGAGGACTCAATCAGAAAATAAAGGAATAGCTAAAGGCAAAGGTTATCTGAAAGGCTACGTAAAGACTTATCAAAAGGTCATGTGAATAAAATAAATTTAAGACAGTTATAAATGAACAGTTAATGCAGGATACATGCGATATTGTAGAGAATAGTAACTATTTAAGGAATAGTTACTATAGTGGGTCCTAGTGGGAAATCGTAGAATGCCCTATCATTAAAAACTAAAGGCATCGCTGAGTTTTTTAAGCAATGGTTCACCAACCACACATCATGCGGTCTCCTCTCAACAAATTATCCGCGGAATAGAAGACGGAAACCTTCTCATATAAGTGCTCTCATGTGTCAAATTTACGGCGTTGATTTCAAATTGATTAATCACGTAATAATCCAAACATGCCACACGGACCTCGATGTGCGGGCTACCCTACCCCACTTATATCCCCCTCTTCCGAGGGGATTGCAAAAATTGGCATATACTCATAATTACTCCAGCGGCTATAATGCCTGAAGATTTGCAAGCAAAATAAAATCATTTTTTCCTCGTTTCTTCAAATTTGCCTTTTTTGGAAAGAGAATTCGGTAAAAAATAAGTGTTCTTTCGGCTCACTTTTCACTATAGTATATTAACCACCTCGTATTTGTTCATCAAGAAAACAGTGAATTATTGGAAAATTGAGCTGCAATGACGCTGAGATATTTGCAAAAGAAGAACCCCAGTTCATGTTCGATCCATCGAGTACCCTTTCTTGGGCTCACTTGTTACCCACTGCACCACTGTGCATCTTGCATTGCTTTTATTTCCGCTTTTTTTTTACATGAGCGGTACCATCAATAATGCATGATATATCGAAAAATTCTTCTCATGCTGGCGGCATCGTTATATACCTTTCTAGGCTTTCAGCCTCCATAGATTATGATTACAGTGAGTGAGTAGATTGTTCCTTATAAATAAAACCTTATAAATAGAAAGAATAAAGCTCTCTGCGGTGATCAATCCCTGTGTCGACAAGTCGACCAAATAAATATAATCAAATGGAAAATAATGTTCTCTATTGCAACTTTATGTGTTCTGATGGTGCTGGGTGCCCTACATTCATATCCAATCCTAACCATCGGGCACGCCAGTAAGCACGGCAACTATAACCAACAGACACCACCGGGAATAATACTAGGCACGACACATTGCTTAGGGGCGAGACCTTGCGACCCGTGACACGACCCAGCGACCCACGCCACTCGTTCGGATCTAGCCACGCCTCTTAGCAGGGGTATTTGCCTTCTGACGACACGTGGACATCGCCGTCGTTCCTCTTCATCAAACTCTCTCCAGCTTTCTCAATCTACCTAGGCACAAATAATGTTAACCAAATTCTGTAGTTTGCACTTCCAATAGATTAATGTTGTCACAGATACTCTTGTTATTACTGCGTGTTGTTAATGTAACAGTTTTAGTAAATTCCATCATCGCTCACGGGCACTCTAAGCAACAATTCTTCATTCCCATTGCTAAAACATTCTCGCAACCACTGTTCACATTCTTGCATTGTGAGCATGTAAATCTTAACTCTTTCATAATCGTAGCATTATTCTTACACAATCAGTATTAGCTAATCACTCATATACTCATCACATTACTATGACCATTTTGCAGTATCGCAAGTTCACATATGCATTATGCTAGCCCCTTATTATGGCGCTAGTGCACTCCCCACCACACTTATACGCACGCCACACTCCCTTAACCTACAGATCTACATCATCTGTATCTAGCCTCTTATGCCTAATCCCACCTTAAGCAAGCAGCATAAGAGTACTGTAACATGTTTAGTGCTGTCATGTGTATATGTCATTAACGACGTCACACCCGCCTCCATATTGTACAATTGTATAATGTACATACATTTATAATCTCATTGCGTTGTTGTGTAAATAATATGTATATAAACGGTTTAATTACCCAAGTTTGAGGTATCCAGAATTGTGACTGCCAATCAAGAAGAGTCCCGCGTGGCACAAGCAAAGACGAGCAACTATTCCGATCGAGTCTTCTCAACTACTTGGTATCCACCTAATAGCGGGCCGTTCCCAACAGTTCTGGTGTATTCGCCACTTGAAAGGATCTCCCCAACAGTTCTGGTGCATTGACCGCTCGAAAGGATCTCCCCAACACCTTGATCATATATTCGGCTTCATTTTAACTTCACTGATGGTGATTGAATGTGTATCTCAGCTACACAATAGCTAGCGGTGGCCTAATGATGTATCGAATTGGTAGTGCTATTATCACATAAAAGACTGCTACCAATATGCCGACCCCGGAGGGATGGAGGGCTTGGGTGCGGGATCGATCCATATGTATTGCAGGGGGGCACCTACAATCAGTGCGCCCGACAGAACTTTGGTCAGAAGATTGGGCTAGATTTGTCTACGAATGCTTCACTCTTTGGGAGTAAGAAAGATCGAATAGTGCCCTCTCAAAAACACAGGGAGAATCGACTTCACCAGCGTTGAACCATAAAGAAGACGACAATACTCAACCAGCAGAAACACCCGCACGATAAAAGTTTGTTCAGCTTCATGAATAAGAATCGAGTGAACGAACTGTTAGGAGCTGCACACTGGATGTGAAGGCGGGTCCTGTAAGAACATAGCATAGTGGTAGTGATGCCCGTCCTCACGAGCACGGAACTGGTTATTCCACCCAGGGCCACCAAGTCTCTCATACTTTCGGTTTCAAAACATAGCACCGGACCTGTCTGGGGGAAAATCACTCTCTGCAGTTCAAATAGGTACACTATAGCTCGGCCATTTCAGCACTCCAGTGTAAACCGATTCGACCAGCATTTTACGACATGCAAAATGGAACAAAAACCCTGAAACAGTAGCCGAACCCAAGAATCCAGTCACTAACAGCTTTTATCCATCGGTTATCATTCATACGCACTACGTGTCTGGCCCACCTTATCTTCGACTGTTTGGCGTATAGAACGGCACCTTTGATTTTTGATCGTTGACGCAGGTCGGAGCTTCGGATCCCATCTCTAACTTGTGTGAAACGGTATACTCCTAGCATCGTCCTTTCGACTGCGCGTTCGATAACTCTGAGTTCATCTTACTTACACAGCGACTAGGCTTCTGACGCATACGTTAGGGCAGGAAGAACCGTTGAGTCGAAAAGGTGAGCACGAAGTCGTGTGTTCTTTGCTCTCTTCACTACATCCTCGATGCTCTTAAAAGTCCCCCAAGCCGCTCGTTTCCTTCTGCTCAGCTCTGAAGCTAAGTCATTCATCATATTGGTTTTCCGACCTAGATAGGCACAACTGGAGCATTCGGAGATATTCGTTCCGTTGAGCGTGAATGAGGCAGATGAAACCAATCCATTCCTCATGAGCATCGTTTTTGTGAGATTTAGTCGAAGACCAGTCTTTCCACACGCTTTATAGCAGCATAAGAGTACTGTAACATGTTTAGTGCTGTCATGTGTATATGTCATTAACGACGTCACACCCGCCTCCATATTGTACAATTGTATAATGTACATACATTTATAATCTCATTGCGTTGTTGTGTAAATAATATGTATATAAACGGTTTAATTACCCAAGTTTGAGGTATCCAGAATTGTGACTGCCAATCAAGAAGAGTCCCGCGTGGCACAAGCAAAGACGAGCAACTATTCCGATCGAGTCTTCTCAACTACTTGGTATCCACCTAATAGCGGGCCGTTCCCAACAGTTCTGGTGTATTCGCCACTTGAAAGGATCTCCCCAACAGTTCTGGTGCATTGACCGCTCGAAAGGATCTCCCCAACACCTTGATCATATATTCGGCTTCATTTTAACTTCACTGATGGTGATTGAATGTGTATCTCAGCTACACAATAGCTAGCGGTGGCCTAATGATGTATCGAATTGGTAGTGCTATTATCACATAAAAGACTGCTACCAATATGCCGACCCCGGAGGGATGGAGGGCTTGGGTGCGGGATCGATCCATATGTATTGCAGGGGGGCACCTACAATCAGTGCGCCCGACAGAACTTTGGTCAGAAGATTGGGCTAGATTTGTCTACGAATGCTTCACTCTTTGGGAGTAAGAAAGATCGAATAGTGCCCTCTCAAAAACACAGGGAGAATCGACTTCACCAGCGTTGAACCATAAAGAAGACGACAATACTCAACCAGCAGAAACACCCGCACGATAAAAGTTTGTTCAGCTTCATGAATAAGAATCGAGTGAACGAACTGTTAGGAGCTGCACACTGGATGTGAAGGCGGGTCCTGTAAGAACATAGCATAGTGGTAGTGATGCCCGTCCTCACGAGCACGGAACTGGTTATTCCACCCAGGGCCACCAAGTCTCTCATACTTTCGGTTTCAAAACATAGCACCGGACCTGTCTGGGGGAAAATCACTCTCTGCAGTTCAAATAGGTACACTATAGCTCGGCCATTTCAGCACTCCAGTGTAAACCGATTCGACCAGCATTTTACGACATGCAAAATGGAACAAAAACCCTGAAACAGTAGCCGAACCCAAGAATCCAGTCACTAACAGCTTTTATCCATCGGTTATCATTCATACGCACTACGTGTCTGGCCCACCTTATCTTCGACTGTTTGGCGTATAGAACGGCACCTTTGATTTTTGATCGTTGACGCAGGTCGGAGCTTCGGATCCCATCTCTAACTTGTGTGAAACGGTATACTCCTAGCATCGTCCTTTCGACTGCGCGTTCGATAACTCTGAGTTCATCTTACTTACACAGCGACTAGGCTTCTGACGCATACGTTAGGGCAGGAAGAACCGTTGAGTCGAAAAGGTGAGCACGAAGTCGTGTGTTCTTTGCTCTCTTCACTACATCCTCGATGCTCTTAAAAGTCCCCCAAGCCGCTCGTTTCCTTCTGCTCAGCTCTGAAGCTAAGTCATTCATCATATTGGTTTTCCGACCTAGATAGGCACAACTGGAGCATTCGGAGATATTCGTTCCGTTGAGCGTGAATGAGGCAGATGAAACCAATCCATTCCTCATGAGCATCGTTTTTGTGAGATTTAGTCGAAGACCAGTCTTTCCACACGCTTTATCAAAGTCCGTAAGCACACGTTCCGCTTGGCTAATGTCTGGTGTTATAAGGACAATGTCATCAGCAAAGGGAAGGTGATGTAACTGCCGACAATCGATGAGAATTAGACAGAGTGGTCTTTTTTACTCTCCTGCTTGCTCACATGGCTGTCCTTCGTCCAATATTCTGTCAGTCCTGTTTAGGATGACTCGAGTGAAAACATCGCAGACGATAAACAACAAACAGATTGGGCGATGGTTGCCTACATCGTGTAGGTCACCCTTCTTGAACAATAACACGGTCTTGTTGGTCCTCCACTGAATAGGGACCTTGCATTCAGACAGGTAACGTGTGAAAAGCCGAGCCAGTGTGTTTACGAGGACTGGCGGAGGATTCTTCAGATGTTCTGATCTAATCCTGTCCGCACCTGGTGCTGTTCGATTTTTCACCGACGAAATAGCACGTCGAATTTTGGAAGAGAAAACGGGTGGTACAACATATCCATCCTCTTTTATTTCATATGACGGGAGATGTACGTGGCTATCGAAAAGTTCTGAGTAGTCTTTCTCCATTGCCTTTCTGGACGCTGTTATTGTTCCGTCTGGGCGTCGAACTGCAATCATCTTGGTCTTGTAATTGGCAGAGCTTCGGCGGGCTTTGCGATTGCGTTTCCCAGCCTCTGCAGCTTCGACCATTACTGCTGCTTTTCTCTTTTTGAGATATTCTTTTATCGCTTGTCTGCATTGTTTCGCAAGTTCGGACGTTACTTCGTGGTTGCCTGCAGCTTGTGCGGTTCCACGCTGGCGTATTAGCTCGAGAGTTTCTGGAGACAGACGTCTCTTGGTGACTTTCGAGCTTTTAGCTTCTATAACTCTAACGTGAAAATGTTCAATGAGCCGATCGTATTCTACGTTGATGTCATCGACTACGGCATCTTCCCAACAGCCGACTAAACAGTTGAATAATTTCCAGTTTGTGGTGGTTCTGGGACTTCGTTTTTGAAATCAGCGGCATTTTCTCCTTTCCGCGAGAGATAAAATCTTACATGAAAGAGACGGTTGTTGGATCCCGTGTAGAATTCTGGGACAACAGCGACATCAGTTAGGCAGAACTTTCTATTTACTATGATGTGATCTGTTTCGTTATGGTACTCTCCAATGGGAGATTCCCACGTCCAGTGTTGGCGATGGGGCTTCTGGAATTGCGAGTTACCATGGATGGTCTTGGTGGCCATGATAAACTCAGAGAGCCGCTCACCCTGTTCGTTTCATTCTAATCCGTGGGACCCAATGTGACATTCATCAGACGATCTTCTTGGTCCAATCTTGGCATTGAAATCTCCAATCATGACCTTGAAGAATGTATGGTCTTCTCTGTAGAACTCCAATTCCATGCAGAACCCTTCGACTTCGTTATGGTTTGATGTTGGCTCGTAAACGACGAAGATTGTCAAAGCCGGTATTGATCCACATCTCTTTAATTGTAAACGTCCGATTCGGGTTGTAAGCTGTTCGAATGAATCGATGTTCATGGACAAACTCGTGTTGACGAGAACGCCAACACCGCCTACTCCTCTACTGTCGCATGTTCCAAGGAACAGTTCTTCTTCGGTGTCATAGACGGCGTTGAGTGGATGGCGTCGTCTCATCTCGGCCAGGCCGATGACGTCATGCCTTCTCCTTTTTGCTTACATGAACAAATCTTCTATCGAGAACTCAGATGCAAGTGCACGTGCATTGTAGGTACAGATTGTCACCTTAGTTCTTTGTAATCCAGGCACTTTTCGTTGGCCCTGAGATTTTAGGAGCCTCTCCGTACTCTTCCTATCCAACACTGCTAAACTGGGGGCTCTTTCTGGGTCAGGGGAATGAGGCCCGTTTTTTTCCCACTGTGTTTAGCATTTTTGATACCCACGTATGGCTTGCTGTGCTCAGAACGTAGGGGTTCCTTATACTCACGGGTAGCCTGCCTGGCTTTCCCAGAGTGGACATGGAGCTTATTTGTTGATATATATGGATTATGTATATGAGGAAACTAGTCGAATGCAAGAAGTGCATGAATCCGCATAGTAAATGTGAAAAATGGATCGGTGGCAAGGCACTTCTGCCACCAATGCAGCAGAAGTCCATCTTATTGTCACAGAGATTGGTTTACCCTACATGGTCATTGTATTCCTTCCATGTACGCTTGAGGTAACACTGCGCGAACTCCTGTTATCCTCAACTACTGTGCCTTTCAACGACCGTGCTGTTTATCTTCAGGAATTAGTCGATAAAGTTTCGTTCAACGAGAGAAAGCTTATAAGTAACGATGCGCTTCACGACAGTAGTATATCATTCGTTGTGAAGACCACTTGCTGGATAATTCTGTCATTCTGACCCTGAATTGTGTCCAGTGTGAAAGAAAAGCCTGAATTACTATTACTACTGGATTACTATGAAGTGACCTGAGGCTTAAAAGCGACTTAAATTCCAAGTTGGAGTTTTCGAAGCTGGTGAAATGGCAGCTAAGCAGAAGCCAGGAATCACCTGATGGTGGTTTCCATGACCCAAACTACACGGATGATCTGTGACCTTTTACGAACCGAACACTTTCCGGTTATGAATAGCTGTATATTAATGCGTATTTTGGTTGAAGCACAGTTAAACAATAACTTAGAATGTAAGCACTGCTGAATCGATGACTCCTGTTCACGCATCGTCAGATAAAAGGATTGCCGCCTATCGTTGTGGAAGAAAGACCGAGTCATGGCCAGCTGCACCGTGTCCTTCAGAAATCCGTTCTGTTGGCTAAATACCTCTGCCTGAAAACTGGCTCCGGAGAAATTCGGTCCGTCGTTTTTTGCACAAAATATTGAGTTATCATGATGTGATAGACGAATTCTAATAAGTGCCTCACTACTGAACGAAAAAGGATTTATCATAAATTCCATGCGCGCTGACTATTTTCACTACTCTTTAATTAATTGGCTCGGTTGAGAATATGATTGCTTGCATTCCGTCGGAGCCAGGACGGCGATGTACCACCAACCGATCGCTGCCTCATTAAAGAGTATACATACCTTTCACATAAAGCTCTCTAAAGCTCTCGGCGTTGATCAAAGCTTATTTGTTGGAGGCGACTCCTAACCGCCTCCCGTATACTTCGCTGTCACTTGATTGTTGGCCTTTTGCCGAATTGACACGTAGAATCCAATCCAAAGTATCGTTGGAGGTGATTGAATGCATATCTGGCCTTTACCATGACTCGCGGTGGCCTGCTGATCTATCGAGCCACTGCTGCTATCCTTCCAGAAGCCTGGTACCAATTTGCCGACCCCAGAGGGATGGAAGGCTTGATGGGCCATGGGCGCAGGGATCGATTCCACGTGCGTGTCGCAGTGGCGCCTCCAACCACTGCGCCACCAGCGCCCTTACCTTTTACATAAGCAAGTTAAATTATACATAATGACTTTTCCTATTTCTTTGAAAATAGTAATGTGTGTTCAAAATATGCAGAACATGTCACTACGTAGTTATACCAGATCAATCAACAAGTATTGTTTGCACACAGTCTGCTGCTCTGAAGCGAACCGCAGTCGGAAGTTCGACCATTGAAAAAATGAACTGGCACATCACGAACGAGGAATTGATAATCAGTGGCTGAGTAGATCTCTCAGCACGTCGATAACGCGATGATATAACTGCTCATGATTTGCAGCAAGGCGAAAATTTAATAACTTTGGCAATGTAAATTCGGCGTAACACCAGTTTTTGTGTTAATGGTCATGGGGCTATTCGTTTCCTGTCCTATCTCTTCGTTTTCCTGATCGTAATTTCGGCTTTCGATTGCGCGACATCCGTCTACCACTCTCCTCAGTGGAAATACGATTTTGTCCTAACGTCCTTTGGTTGGGAATCTGATTCTAAAACGCACTACTTATGTAAACACAAACAAAAAGATTTTGTAAAAGACAAAACTTCGCATACCGTAGGAACGGGCATTGGTTTTGCGCGTGCATCTGCGCTTTCTTGAATAGTGTTTTCTATCTTTTTTCTAAAAACTTTCTCCTGTTTAACCTCTCTTTGTAAAAATTTCCCTTCATTTTCGTACCCATCTGCTTTTATGAAATCAAAGTCCTGCGTCCTCCCCTTTTCCTCTTCAACAGTCGGGGATAGCGAGCGATTAATTACGTCTTTAACTGCTTCACGTGATGATTTAGAAGCTGGCGATTTCCTGTGGAACAATGCCGTCTGCGTTCTTGAATTTCGGCCCTCTCTGTTCTCTTTTAATCCATCACGGGTCACTCTTTCATTCTCCATAGATTTCGATGCTGCCTTTTGAGTAAAAATTTGATGCAGCTGTTGGCGTTTTGCCAGCACATCTCCTCCCCAAGAAATTGGAACGTACTCAGGATGCAGAAGCATGCAATCCAGAAAAATCCGCTTTGCCTAAAAACATCTCTTGCAATAAAGGAGAAATGAACCGAGCAAAACTGCATTATGCAGTAAAGCAGTCGCACGAATTGACCAGTTAGATAGAAATTAAAAAGAACGCCCGCATTTTGATTTCGTTAGAAATCGGTCTTATTCCATTGCGCGGAAACATATACAGAATAATTGGGTGAAGGAAGGCCCACAATAGGTACCACGAAGTCAGAAATGAGGATGCGGAGCCTTTGAGTTCAACTATGGGCTAAAGATGGTCTACGATATGCTGCAGCAGTGGTACGATTGATATCGATATCTTACGATGTCTGGGTGTTCAGGGAGGCCTTTCATTTAGTTACTGTTAGTGATGTATATATTGTGGATGCATATATACTACTAGAGCTCTATACAATTTTTCTACATCACCCTTCACCCCCTTCAGCTTTATGCATTCTTCACTCATACACTGTGCGGGAATTCTTGCATCCGATTCGTTTTCCTCGCATTCTGTAGTAATTGTTCCCTAGATAGTTCCTATTCTCTGTATTACTGTGTATTTCTCATAATAACTACGTCTACTACTGGCCAGAGCGCGTGTGGCGCAGTGGTCGGATGACCAAACTAAAGCGTTTGCCCATCCTCTGAAAAGGAATACAAAAGTTAGTACCGAAAACTAAATAATCAGCGGGTCAATGTGGAAAGGGCCGCAGGCATAAAACCATCGGTTGTTTCGCACTTTAAAACCAATAGACCAACATTTCCCGTCTTATACCTACTTATTAAAACACATAAGTTGGTACCAGCTGATGACCTTACGTCAGCCAATCCATCAGCATTTGTGTAGATGAGCTAACGGACAGAATAACCTTGTTTTTAGGCCTAAAACTTTCCCAGTTGCTCAAACATGTTCCACTTCACATTATGAACACACAAATGTTCCTTGAACGTCTAGGTAACGTGTCTCCAAATAACGCGTACGTGATGGAGTCTTTCGATGTTTCCGCGCTGTGCACCAACGTATCGAATGACTCCTCAATGCATGCCATTCTCGCACTTCTTGTTGAACATGAAACACAAATAAATATGCATGGCTTGTCCATTCAGCAGCTCATGACTCTCTTAAAAGAGTGCCTGAACTGCTCGATTTTCAGATGGTCTGGGAAATTTTACACGCAAATGAGAGGGTTGGCAATGGGGCAACGGTTGGTACCAACTCTCGCCATTGCGTTCATGTCTAGAATAGAAGCCCTGTTATTGATCTCCTGTCGGGACTCTACTGTAGACATATAGATGACTGTTTTGTCATCTTCTCTACTCAGGAGGAGATGGGCAAATGCTTTGAAATGTTGAATAAGCAGTCTGAGTACATCAAATTTACCCGTAAGAAACCAAAAGAAGGTTGGCTCTCATTTCTTAACGTTCAGATCATCTCATCGGATAACGGTTACGTGACAAAATGATGTCGAAAACCAAGTAACAAGAGCATCCTCGTTCATGTCCTCTCCTCCTACCCTTCACACAAAGAGGGCGCTTGTAAGAAACATGTTTCGAACAGCCACCTCTGTGTGCACGAAGAAGGAACTAAAAAAGGAATCGTGCAACTTGGCTCGGTAAATAGCCACCTCCAATGGCTACGAAACAGTAACCCCACGAGATAATTTTAGAAGGAGAGCGACGCCCCAAAAAGAAAAACGTGGCCGGGACAAAACCCCTTTCATGTTGCCCCTCATTAGCGATGAAGCAAGTGTAGCTATAAAACGATGCTTAAGAAGGGCAGATCTAGAGGAATCGGTAGCGATAATTGAAATACCACCGAATATTCCACGCCGTCAGATAGTCCGTAACAGCCTCTATATGACCGTCTATGTGAAACACAAAATTGCGTGATCTACCCTCTTGGCAGGGACGGTGATTGCATGAGCTTGGGTACGATATATCTGATTTCTTGTGACACTTGCGGAGACGAATATATTGGCGAAACGGGCAGGCCTTTATGTATCCGCATAAAAAAACACCTAGATGGCAAACGAAAAGCAAAACAAAGAACGCCACTAGAGACGCATAGGATACAAAAGCACAGCGGAGACGATTTTGATATTAAAGTCAATATCCTCGTACAGGGTACTAAAACACCAACGCGTAAACTTCTAGAAGCTTTTTGGATAAATACCAGAAACCCTAGAATGAACAGCAGAGAGGAATGCCCGGAGATCACACGTGGTCTGGTCCAGTACCTTCGCATCGACTTCTGATGTGGGGTGATGCATTCATCGACCATATGCGACCCTAATCAGCTGTTTTTCCTCAGTGAAAGGCACGTAATGAACGGTGAGTTTTTCGAGAAGCTGTAGACCCCGTGATTGTGATTTAGATTTTCATCTTTCTGTACGTGTTATTGAAACGTTTGACTTAGCAAATTGTCTATCAAGTTCTAGGTTCTAAAGAAGGCGAAATCCGCCGAAACGTCAGCTGTAACGGAATGAAGAATAAAGTAACAAATCGTGTTTGCTCAACGAAAATATCGAGAATTATTTGATCAACGCCGAGGTTAATAGAAGGTCGCTCGTTGGAATTAAAGCCTTTGCTTCGTAATCGACACCATCACTAACCTTTCACTCAGCTTCTTTATGGGGATCACTGCTGTTATCTAATTTCCCCTCAAGATCGAAAATTTGAGAACTCTCACCCTTGCGCTGTCAAGCATGAAAAGCCGTAGTTCATTGTCAACGACGTCCTCGAAAAGGTCTGGTCTCATTAGAAGCACTTCAATACCGTAAGCAAAAGCCTTATCAATAAGTTTGACGATCTGCAACGAACTCTGAACACCAAGAAGATTATCCGACGCTACAGTGTTCTCACCATCTTATTTGGTCTCAGTGTTTCGTCTTGGAAAAAATGCGATAAAATATGAGCTTCATGTGGCTTCAGAACTTGCTCGAGAATTTGATTCCTTTTCATGATAGCCAAGCCTCTGAGTGCAATGGCTTCCTGTTGAGATGTCTGAAAGTTTAAGTCAATCATTGAGGAGTCACGGTTGTTGTCAAAACTTTCCATTCTAGAACAGCGTATTAAAAGTGGAGTGAAATTGAGTGATGGTCTCACCGGCTTGTCATCCTCGTCCACGGACCCTTCCGTTATGCGTGCTTCGGTGTCTTTGCGTTCCAATAGTGCAATTTTTTTCTTTAGCTCGCTTATTTTCTGAAAATTTAACATACTTTGCCTACATACCCTGGACCGAAATACTTTCTCTGCACAATCGAACTACAGTAATTATGAGCCTTCTAACGGTTTACCGTCTCATCGCGGATGGTAGATGTTCTTGAGTGTCAGGCAGTGATGTGCACTGGGAAGGTTCATCCACCTGGCAGGGTCTTCCGAGTTGAGAAGTGATAAGAGTAAGCCAATACCAGGATCCACCACCGTCTTGGCATCAAATTAATCGCATGGTGGCAAGTCTCCCTCTGATGCACAAGGGCTGCTACTGCCTGTGGTGGTGACGACATGGGGCAGATTTTGGCAAGACTGACTTCGGGATTTCAGGAAGCCACAATGGCTAAACCAACAGATCTCCGAAAAAATGAAGAGTATGCTGGAACCTGCACAATTAGTGAAGACGGTCCATATTTTGGCACAACAGCATTAGCTGTTGTACTGGAAAATGTTAATATCCAAACCTTCCCAAACAAGAAAAGGTGCCAGTGCTGCCCTTTTATTTAAGTGACTTGGAAGAGATCGATAACAACTCCTCCTGATGTATGGGTGAAGCTCTCGGCATTGATAATCGCTTGTGGGTGCCTCATGCACTCAACTTTATTAACTATAGGTAGAATGAATGGCCTATACAATGACCTACGGTGGCCTTCTGACGTACAAGATCAGTGTTTTGTCTTTCCAGACTAATGTGTTATCAGTTCGCCTTCCCCGAATGAATGAAATGTTTGATAAATCCATGTCGAAAGATTGAACCAGTGATCGATCCAGTGATCACTGGAGGCAATCTTTAATTATAGCGCCACAATGGCTGGATTACAGCAACCTGCTTGTCAGAGAGCAAACCTTTTCTCTAGCGCTCAGTTCCATGGTGAGCCTGTTAATAATAAAAGCATCCTTCTGCTGGCTTTGCTCTAAGTCTGAAATCCGAGAAAGAAGCTTTGTGATGTCCTTAAGGAGCTTGCAAATTCTTTCCTGAAGAACGATGACACGTTTTAAAGGCTAAAGAAATCACAACGGTTTCACTTTTATAATTCGTGAAGAGAAAAAATTGACAGACTTCCGATTTGTCTTTAGTTTTCGATCTTTCTTCTGAATTTTCTGCCTGAAATAGATGGCAGATAGTAATTACTACAAGGTCGATGAATAGTAAAAAGTGCTACTTGCTCCTTCTCCTCCTCGAAACTTTGTGTGTTATCTAAGGATTTGTCGAATTCGTCGTGCGTGGATCGTTTCTTAAACTTCATGGACACTTTTGGAGATGGAGCCAATTCAGGCTTGTATGCACCGCTGGAGCAATTCGTAATTGTTTTACCACCTGCACTGACAAATGAGCAAATTACATACTCCAAAATTACGAGATCCCTATCATCTCTGTTTAACTGGCGAACGTCTACTTCTTGTTTGTCGTCTACTCTCTTCCACCTAGAAGCAAATGTTAAATATCATTTCAAAAATTTTCCTACATATTAAAGCACTTCACAACAACTTCACCTGCACGAGCTCCAATGGGCTGACTATGTGATAAGGTGGACGTCACTCAAAAGTGTAGCCAGCCCATCCCAGCTCATCGGACAGTTCCACTAACTATTCGGCCTCCTACCGCCCACTAGTAGTCCTTTCATGTTTCCAAACTTGAAGAGCTCTCCTACTTTTTCTTCATCAACGATTGTATGTTACTAGAATGCTCGCTGTTGTGTTCACACCTCAATTTTGCCTGACGCATCTTCGTCGCAGCCGGTCGAAGTGTCACGTTAACGGTTTCAAACTCTTCAACGTCGTTCTTTCTTGCTCGTTGAAAAAACTGAAGTGTATTCATGTAAAACGTTACTTTAAGCGGAAATACGTAACAATTAGGGATCCTCATGGTAATTTATCATCTCGCGCTTCAGTATGTTATGGTAATGGTTGTATTCGTGTAAAAATAAATAAGCGATGAAGCTCTCGGCGTTCAACAATCCATGAAGGAAGTGCCATGCATTCTACTTCATTAAGCATTGTTAGAGGTGACCGAACGCATATCTAGCCTTTACAATGGCTCGCGGTGGCCTACCGATGTATCGGAACCAGTTCTATTCTTCAAGATGAGTTTGGTACCAATTTACCGACCCCGGAGGGATAGAGGACTTGGCGGGCCTGGATCGCGATGATCAACCCCATGTGTATTGCAGGGCGCCTCCGTATATATATATATATATGAATGGATGTAGCCGTGTTTCTATGAAGGGGTATTTGTCGATGTACGGATGTGCGCATGTGACCGTCGCTTTTCGTCGACTATCGCTAGAGTCCATATATCATTACCAGCTTTTGCTGCTGTAGTTTAATGCAGAAATAGAACAACAACACTAACCTCTTCATCCTTCGAGAGAATTCCTTAAAAAACTATTTATTTGAATAATATTTCTTAAGCAGTGGATATGATTCAAGTCTGACATCATTTATGAACCAGCGCTTACCATATTTCTTTCTAATCGCTTGGCGCTTTTTCTCAGACACTGATGACTCAGGTGAGGGTTGAGCTTCATTCTCGTCCTCTTGCTGTAGCACAGTTTTATGAGCTCTCTTTTCAGCAAAATCAACGAATTACAGGCTTAAATTGTACTCAGAAATATTACGTAAAAGTGAATCGTTGCCAAATAAAAACATTCCAACACTTACGACATCCTCGGATTGTCCTGAAAAATTCCGTTTTATCTTTCGATTTTGTGAAATATCATTTATACTGACGAGCCTAATTTTTTCCGTCCAACAGATTGTTTCCGACGTTTCTCAGCAGATTTTTTTGAGTGTCTTCGACGCGGCGAAGGTGGTGACTTTCCAGTTGGGGTTGTTGTCATTGGTTGCTCTTCATCCTTTTCTTGGTCTATCTATAACAAGCACGGACAAATATTTTAGCCATCTGTCTACAATAATTATACTTCCGTACCGTTTTGTTACCAAGTTTCTTCGATCGTTGAAAGAAGCGGAACATTTCTCGCAGTCGCTTGTTTTGCTGTAATTCCCTGTCCATGCTGAAGTTGTTTGCGCTGAAACAATTGTAAGGAGCTGCAGAAATGCCTGCAGGAACTCACAGCGCATCAGACCGGCTATTACTGAACGACCTGGATGATTAAACCACACTTTTAATGAGCTTCTTACTTATGATATCCTAAAGCCTTATCTGAAATCAGGCAATGAAGAAATAACATGGAAATCAGATAAATTGGAATCATATCAGTTTATGGAAGAAAGGTCGATGAATACTTTCTGTTGTTTAGACGGAAAGCCGCTATCCATAGATATCTCAAATTAGAAACATTAGTACGGAATGAGGTTGTTTATCCAAGACATGGCTATGCCTACGTATTTTTGTTGTATCCTGGTATCGATCTCTCCATAACTGGACACGTAGCAGGATCTGTACTGTTGATGTAGGAAGATATCGCTATATAAATCACTGATACACGAACGCACTTAGACTTACTGAAAAAACGATCGATATTGTTGGTTTTTGTAGAATGTGGAGCAGTGGTTAGAGGTGCTCTGCAATACACACATGGAATCGATCTCCGCGCCCGTGGCTCACCAAGCCTTTCGTCCCTCTAGGGTCGAAAAATTAGCACCAGACGTTTATGGGAGGAAAGCAGCACAGACCCGATACATCAGTAGACTACTACGAATCATTGTAAACGCCAAATAGCATTCAATCACCAGCAACGACTCTTAATAAAAAATGGCTTCAGCTGTTACGTCGAGACTTTCACTTTGTTTCGAATGTCCTAGAATTCTGGTTGGGTCTATTCGCCCTAGAGCTCTATAAAAACCGAGCTGGAGCGTTTCTACTCGGATTGCAGACAGTGATTTTTCCGGACAAGTCCGATACCAATTCCTGACCCAGGCGAGATGAAAAGCTTGGTTGGTCCGGAGCAGAGTCGAACTAGCACCATGCTCATGATGACCGACATCACTACTACCGTGCTATTGGTCCCTTCTAGGAAACATCGCTGGTTAAAATGCTTCGATGGTGGCCATACAAAATGGTGCATTTTCCGTACGAAGTGCGTGTTTAAGGCTGCAATGTTTAACCTCCAGCTTCGTTATAGCAACTTATCTCTTCCGATCCAGAGTACCAGTCCACTCATTGATGAGCCATTCTGTAAAATAAAACCAAAAGTTCATTCTTAATCAGTAGATTTCCTTATTCATGAACGTCTTGCGGTTAACTGTCAGTCAGTACAGTTTTTTTGCTTATGAGTGCTCTAATTCTTGACCTGATCGTTATTTGATACTATGAGAAGTGAAGGCTAAAATTCTTTGTTTGATGCTGGCCGTGGAGACTCTACTTTTCATTAATAATAATAGCTATCTCTCCAAATATCTTCACAGTGTATGGAGTTAGCAGAGTTACAGATTTCTTGATCACCACTATCGAGATCACTTAGAATCCACTTCTCGAGTTCTCTATAATTTCTGAGCAAATGGTAATGTGGAGAAAGCGTCCCAGTCTACACATCAAACTGCTTCGGCAGTTGGCGAATAGCTTACAGTGGATCTTTCTCAACTAGTACTTTCATTTTTAAAACGTAAAGTGAAATACAATGTTCTGTTTTTGACAATCCTCATTTTCAAAGGTATCCCGTCGAAACGCGAGCATGTAGAGGGCAGTGACGAATGTCTCGTTCATCGACGAAACTCCCACTGAAAACTGCAATAAATTTTCAAGTAGTTGCTTCGAGAATAAAATATAAACCACAATCAAGAACTGTTGGATGTCCTAATAAGGAGAGTGACCGGCAGACATTCAATCTGAACCGGAACTTACGCACGAGCCGGCCCACCTACCTCCATTCTCATGACATTTGCAAGGGCGGGCAATAGACGAATGGAAAGATACCGAAGAGTGTTCTTTATGTTGAGATAGTCATTTTAGTCTCTGAATCGATATTTATAGAAGGTTCTTTTCATAAAATTTCCAATCACAGAAGGAAAAACTTTTGAAATATCCCTATTGAAAAGCTATACATCGTTTGCTGAACAAACAAAGACAAACTTTTTTATATGAATGAGTTGACACGAGCTTGGCGTAAAAAATTCATTCAGCTAACGTTTTAGCGCGTTCGCTTTCCTCAGAGCTGCACCGATTCGAGTCGATGATCCGCAACTGGTTGTCGTCACGATGTGGATATTTGTTGTCGCATCGAGTTGAATTCCGTGCAGTAATCTCCGCTCGAGCGGAAAATTTCACTCGGCGGTGCTCTTTTCCATAGGGCGGCTTTCGATCATTCGGCCTCCGGTACGATCTACTTTGAGTGGGCAACGCAACCTGCAGCAGCTGGTATTATATTAGCTAGCACACAACACATAAAAACAGACAATAGCTGCTTCTTCTACTGTGTTACTGTGGAGTATAATGAGTGGATTGAACACAGAAAATGGAACTCACCCAGAAATAGTATACATTAACATGATCCATGTCAGCTATATTTGGATGAAGGAAAATATGCTAACTCGATGAGAGATCGCTAAGATTTCTGCGACAGATGGTTTAGCAGCAGGGAATCGCGATACCATGACGAGTTCTGGTCTGGGTGCCGCTCGTAACCTGTCTCTAAAATCATAATTTACATTATCTTAGCGACAATGAATCATCAAGTTCTTATGGTCGGTTTGGAATACTTTAGCACCGATTCCAGAACTGGTAATATTAAGGTGACAATTATTGTACATGAAAAGTGCTCATAAATTGGCCTCCATCAACCATTGTGATTCGGATTCTTACGAGCTGAGAAACAACCTGTAGAGAAGCTAACCTGAAGGTTTTGAAAGCGGCAACTCTGGATTAAGCATTCAAGTACTCAACAAGCATTGTTGTAAGCAACCAGTTTTTCTCATTTTTGAAAATCTTTCCAAAGTTCATTTTTACAAAAAAAAAACTTTCTTGTGCTGAAGAGTAAAAAATTGAGTGTTTTATTGAAAATATTATGTTCACAACTTGGGAAGGGTATTCTCAATAATGACTGCTTATTTAGGACTTTTTAAATTGGACGCGAAAGTACTTAAGAGAGCTGAGTGGAAAGTTGGTAAGGGTACGAAGGTGGGATGAAAGTAATGAAGGTCTTTTTCACCACCCGTCTTCGCATCTACTGTGGGGATTCCAGCTTTTCTTGCATCAAATTCGTTCAACTGCATCCATCACCCACGAAAGTCTTCAAACATTGCACGTGCCAGTTCGGCTGCAGCTTGATCGTCGTGTTTTTTGTCAATGTCGTTGAACACTGGCCAGGTCGTTTCTCCCTGAATGTTTGAAGAACACATTCCCACTTTTACTGCAGGTAGTGGGTTGTTTGCAGACAGTTTGGTATTAATTTCCTGACCCCTGATGGTTGGGAGGCTTGGTGGACCCGAAGCGGGGCGAAACACGACCATATTCCTGATGATAGGTACCGCCACTTCTGCGTTAGTTGCTGCCTATTACAATTATTATTATTATTTATTACCACTGCTATTCTCATTGTCACTGTTTGGTTACTGTTATTGTTGCTTTTATCGTTATTGTGATTGTTGTTGTTATTGTTACTGTTACTGTTAAGATCATCTGCCACTTGCATTGCGGTTCGATGCTCGAGTTTCTCACGCGCTCGTGTCTACCGTTAAACTTTACGAGGTATCGCTCGCTTGATTTTCTTCTTTCTATTAGCTATCCATCATAAATAAACGAAGCTAAGACTTTTAATTACACTTGAATATTCCTATAGTGGATCTCTCTTACTGAAAATAAGGTGATGAAAAAACTGTGAAAATCACCAATCCTCTGCTTCTTGGCATTTCTCCGGAGTATTTGCAAAAAAGTGGCTTTTTGCTAACCTTTGAACTGATCAACAGTTCCCGTTTTCTCGATAAGCGCGCACGAGATTATACTGTGATTGTGACTATACTCTTTATTAATAGTAGCTAATATTTCGGTGGATTTCGCCTTCTTCAGGGTCGGCGCAGATTAACTTCACTGCAATCCAATCAGTGAAACACTTCCACAACCTCAACAAACAAACCACGATGTTTAGATTTCAGTCGCATTGGGAACAAAACCGCTTCTTCAAGCAATCAACGTTTTTGTGGGTCACATGTCCACGTGAAGTAAGTTTGCTCGGTCTGCATTAATAGCAGGAAGAGGTAGTGGAGCTGTAGAATACGATGAGTGTGACGTTGCAACTTTGTTCCCAATGCGATTGAAATTTAGGTTTTTGTGTTTCTGCTGAGGTTATGGAGGTATTTGGCTAACCAGATTGCAGTGAACTTGCCTTTCCCAGAAAATCAAGAAGACGAAATCCACCGAATCGTCAGACTTTGTGAATCAAGAGTATAATAACAATCGCTCATACGCTTATCAAAAGAACAGTGAGCTGAAATTTTTCTCTCTCCGTATGATTTCACCTCCTTGGCCATGTACAGTGCCTTATACTATGGAATAGATCTTATTGCTCTAGTGACTTTATGTTACTATTTCTAGTGTGCTACTATAGCCCACTATCAACTACGCTGGTATCAACATTGGAAACTAATCCGCAAATTATTCTTAGTCTCGTTTCGTATTTCTTATACTGTGTTAGTTCCTTAGCTATGAAATGTGGCTAGCTATCACAAAATGCATTTGTTGTAGTAAACACTGCTGTGTTCAACTGCTTCAACATTGATCATAGAATGTGCAATTTTGCCAAGAAATACCTGCTCCAGGTGAGGAGTCGAAACTTCCATGCTGACAATTTCACGTTCTATGTGGGATATGTAAAATGTGTATATTGCGGACTTGTACACCAATGAAGAAGAATGTTATAAATTTTAGACTATAAAACACATACTTTCAACGATTAGAAGGTTTAAACCATTAATGGAAGTGTGAATGTAAGATTTGATATCGGTCTCTAAAAGCGTATTCTGTTCAAAAACATTGATGGCGGTACACTCCATAGGCCAAAAGCCGCTCTAACGAAGTATCTTCAATGACTTGTCATTTTCTCAAACTGAAAACGTCTCCTTACGTGTTGAGCTTCAGTGTCGAAGCGCGACAGGAACCTTCTCCCTGTATTTTTCTCCTTGTCTTGTTACCTACCAGTGATCGTTCAGGAATTCAAAGATTCCTACTATTTCCACGATTAGTTGACCTACCAATGAATACCACTTTGCGTGTATAGGAGGCGCGTGTTGCTCAGTGGTTAGTGGTGCCCTGTTATACACAATGGTCACTAGTTCGATCCCAGGCCCAGGACTCACCAAGCCTTCCACAATTGCGGGTTGGTAAATTGGTACTACACTTTTCCTGGAGGATAACAGCACTAATTTCATACATCACTAAGCCAGCGAAGGTCACTGTGCAGGTCAAATATACACTCAATCACCTTTGACCGATTATTAATGCAGTGAGATGTTTAATGATCTATCTATGATCGATGGAACATGGCGAGATTTTTTAGCTTTATTACTTGCGGACACGATTTAATGGGTCATACTCCAATCTCTCCCGAATTATGTAGGTCTAAAAGCATACATCAGCATTCTATGTATAAGTTATCGTACGGATTATTTTTTATTAGTTATGTTTTACCTAACAGGGTTTTATTGGGCGCGTGTGGTGCAGTGGTGCGATGCGCCCTGCTATACATATGAGATTAACAGCTAATCAAAATGGGGGCCGATGCAAAATGGCAGATCAAAATAGGAGCGCTGAGATTGAAAAAAGGGTTTTCTACATTTAACAATCCACAACTAACATCCTTTTGAGCAACTTCACTGAACAATAAGTGGATTAACGAATAAAAGTTATTTCATTTCAATCACTCCGATGAATTATGGGTATTGTACAAAGTGTATTTAAATACCAAAAGAGACTCAAAATGAGCTGCCAAACGCTGCCAAAAGATCACAGCAATGTATTTACATGATGGGGCATAATAACACAGAGTAAATAGCTAAAAAAAAAAAGACAAATCTCTCGGCGTTGACCAATCCATGGGGGATGCGCCATGCATTCGACTTCACTAAGCATCGTTTGGAAGTGATTGAATGCATATCTGGCCGCCTTTACACTGACTCGTGGTGGCCTACCAATGTATCGACCCAGCGCTGCTATCCTCCCAGACAAGTCTGGTACCAATTTGCTGACCACGGTGGTGTGGAAGGCTTGGTGGGCAAGGGGCGTGGGATCGATCCCATGTGTGTGTTGCAGGAAGCCTCCGATCACTGCGCCATGCGCACCTTTAAAATAGAGTAAATAGTAGCATACATAATACCATTCATACTTATGCAACGATAGAGCAAAGTCTCTTCTCTAGTTATGTCATCTTTGAAACCTTTCAAGTGCCACAGCTATTGAAAAGTTAACTTTTATTGCCAAAAAAAAACTGTAATGCCTGGTAGCGACTATGGATTGCTCGTGTCGCAAATGAGTCGAACTAAGAAAACTTCTTATAAAATAAAACAGATAAGAAAGTGTTATAGGAAATTACAAATAAACATACGTGATGTGTGATACAAGCACAATGGTGCTGATATATATATATGTAAAAATTTGGACAGTAGGTGCTTGGTGTGAGGAACGAGCACGCTATTACCCTTTCCGGTGCTTATGCGTACACCACCACACCATGCATATCCGTCGTTTCGCCTTTGTTAATTTTCAATCTACCAGTGCCATCAGCAATCACCGTTAACGGGGTTGATCAGGTGCAATTAGCAATCACCTGTCAGCAGGATTAGATAGATAGAAAATTAGCTGAGAGAAAGGCGAAACGAAGGATCCGCATGGTGTGGTGGTAATCGCGTTAGCCGCCGGAAAGAGTAATGGAGCGTTCGTTGCTCACCGCAAACACCTGCTGTCTAGAGTTTTGCAAATATGTCAGCACCATTGTGGCTGTGCTCCACATAATATCCTCCTGTGAAATGTTTTAATAGGCAGTAAATAAAAAATTAACATTGTGATATACGTGATTATTACATTTAATTTTATATGGCCGCTACTTTAGAAGTGCTTAATTCGTTTGAGTACGCGCATACATTGGGAAACTTGTATGGAAAGAATTTTGTGAAATATTAAATCTGGATCAAAGCTTTTCAAGCACTAAGTTTGCGACAATGTCTGTACTGAATAAACCGTTGAATGAATACAAAAAATATACCCAGCGACCTCTTTACACCGAAATAAACAACCGATAAGTACACGCGTTAAAGCGAAAGCATAAGATCCTCCAAGTATTAAAAAATGGATAGATCTGCAAAGCATTCCAACACTTGAATATTGCAGTCCAACGTCTGGCCGTGTGATGATGCAACAACATAGAATTTTCCGAATTTTGACCGTCGTTCCGAAACGAAATTATGGATAACGTCGGCTGTTCGGTCGACGTCAATGTCAAAACGCCGTTCTCAATAAAACACACCTCTATAATCGAAATCCCCTCAGAATATACTAGTAGCTGAGAACTCTTAGCTTTTATACATAACGATGCCGAGATACTCGTAAAACTTAGACACCTGTCCATTTAGAACCACGATTTCCTTTTCGGGGTTTCGCGCATTACACACTGCGCCACGGAAGCCTTTGCTCTGCGTTTCTCTCAGCTAGTTTTTTATCTAACAGTGCCATCAGCAATCACCTTCAGTGTAGTTTTTATTTCGAAATCTAGCGATTATGATACGCTTTCTCTTCATGCCATGGCATTTGTTGATTTCCTTAAGTCCGAACTTTTCGAGAAAAGATTACTTAACATGAGGCGAAATACGATAAATCAAACGAATTTACAAAAGAAAAAACAAAGCAAGAGAAATATCCGAGAACTAAATAAACAGCAAGCAGAGTTTTTACTGCGTTACCCTAAGGGCCTTTGAAAACGCGGTTGAACAGTACAACAAGCAGTGTTTCAATTTTTGGTGACAAAAAAGAACCTTCTCAAAAATACTGAAAGAAAAATTTCAGAAGGTGAAATAAATGTGGATTCCTGATAATGAAAAGCGTTTTAAAAAACTTATCCTAAATCTACTAATCAGTTTTCGCAACATTTAGTGACTAATGTAACATCACTAACTTACTTACGCAGACACTTGGATGGCCCGTCTTTACTTGTCCTGCGGACTCCAGCGTAATTTCCATTTTCCGGAGATTTACAGGCTTAGCCATTATGGCTCCCTGCAGTCCCGAGGTCAGCTAGGCCGAAGTCTGCCCTATGTCGTCACCACCACAGGCATTCGCCGCCCTTTGTGGATCAAAAGGAGATCTACTATCATGTGACAAATTTGATACCAGCAAAGCGGTGGAAACTGGAATTGGTTTACTTTAAGCTGGGCTTCCTAGCAGAAACGCCGGACTCCTCACCTTGGGAGATCGATGGAAATGGATAAACGCTTCCGCTGTACATCGCAGCCCAACATTCAGGAACACCTCCCAGTCACGATGAGGCGGCAAACCGTTGGAAGGAACATTATTTACATTCGAAGAAATTCTGAAACAACGTGACAAATAGTAAGTTGAAGGGAGCAACGGACAAACGATCGTATCAGCTGAAGGACACACATGCCACACTCTTTTATGTGGTCCTATTTCTGTACACGAAACCGCTTCATCGATTACGCGGGCCATCTTGGTTTCCTTACCACAGGCACTGCTTACACTGCTGGTTGAGGGAGTACAGGGAAAAGCCGCTGGTCCCACTTCGTATATTTGTAAAATAAAAAAAGATAAAAAGTTCTAGGCGTTGACCAATCCATGAGGGATGCACAATGCATTCAACTTCATTAAGCATCGTTGGAGGTGAATGAATGCACACACGGCCATTACAATGACTCGCGGTGGCTTGCCGATGTATCGAGCCAGTGCAGCTGTCCTCCCAGACAAGTTTGGTACCAATTTACTGACCCCGAAGGTATGGAGTGCTTGGTGGTCCTGCGGAGCGAAGATTGACCACATGAGTATTGCGGGACGCCTCCGACCACTGCACTACACGCGCCCACTAATAAAAGCCATGATTTACGAAAACTGTACTTTTCACGAAGAAGAATTCCTTTTAGTAAATGCTATGCCTAAATACAATCGCTTCTTCCAAGCTTTTCTTCGCCAGTGCTTTCGCCGTCAATTGGATAGTAATGTTGTGATACGGGATCTTGATGGAACAACGTACGCAGCCCGGTTTTGAGGAAAATACTTTCATGTTTGCTGGAAAATCGGTAACCTCACCATTACATCCACTGTATAAAAGATAACCGATAAAAAATAAAAGGATGACACTCTCTGTATTGATCAATCCCTTTGGGATGCACCACGCACTCGACTTCATTAAGCGTCGTTGGAGGTGAATGAATGCATATCTCGCCTTTACAGTGACTCATGATGGCTACCAATGTATCGAGACAGTGCTACTATCCTCCCAGACAGTTCTGGTACCAATAATTGCCGACCTCGGAGAGATGGAAGGCTTGGTGGGCCAGAGGTGCGGGAATCGATCCTATGTGTATTGCAGGGCGTCTTTGACTACTGCGCCGCACGCGCTCATTAAGTAAAAGATACAAACACAACGAAGAAAACATCAAAAGTATGGACCTGGACTTACTTTGCATACGACTTGATGATGCAATTTGGTTCAACTTCTTCGGACGAAAGTGGTATTCAGCTAAGCCGGCAAACGATTCTTCTTACTAAATAATGATTTTTAGATCGTCCTGATAAAGAAGAGAATCTAAGTCTTCCAAGTAGTAAAATGAAAAGAAGTGTAACCAGAAAAAGTAGTAAATCAAGTCAAACTTACCGTGAGTGTAACCAGAAAAAGTAGTAAATCAAGTCAAACTTACCGTGAACTTGTTACGCCTTTCTATACTGCACCAGAGTCAGTTAACGTTTCACCTTCTTTGTTCCTTTATGCTTTTCTTTTTCTTTGCCAAGATTTTTCCCTTTTTCCCAACCAGTTGCAACTTTCCTCTTCGGTTCACGGCTGTCATGCTGGACTCTACGTTTCGTGCCTAGAAGGTGCCAAATGTAAAGACAAACTAGTAAAGAAACTAAAGGAACTAAACAGTAGACTGAAAATTAACAACAGGTAGCAAATAAAAAGTTAACACCTCAAGCTTTTGTTAGCCCTCCCAACAGTTAACTGCCTCATCGTGGCTGGGAGGTGGTCCTGAATGTCGGTTGCGATGTACAGCGGGGAGATTCATTCCGCCGGCGAAGTTTCCCAAGATTAGATGGACTCAGCCGCTTCCATCAGCCCAGTTAAGAGCAAACCAATACCAGAATCCACCATCGCCCCGGTTTCAAACTAGTCGCATGGTGGCAAATCTCCCTCGGATCTTCAAGGCCGACGATTGCCGGTGGTGGTGACGACCTGGTGCAAGCTTTGGCAAAACTGACCTCAAGAGCAGAGAACCACAAAGGCTTAACCAGCAAATCTCCGAAAAAATGGAGATTATGCTGGGCCCGCACAACCAGTGAGGACAGGGCCATCCAAGTAAGCTTTTGTGGACTGGCAAAAAACTGGTACTATAACGTCTTCAACTGACAAACAATCTAAAGAATCCTATTATCTTAGAGTCCAAAACGAACCCTATCTTGGAATCCTGAAATATCCAAAGAATAGACACCAACAACTTCAAAATGTTAACTCATGAGTGTTGTGTTTCTCTACAAATAACAAGAAGACGTATTACAGATATTCGCAGCGACCGTACAACTCAACGCGCGAATGTGAAGTTTTCGAATTTTCGCCCGGCGTGGGATAACCGTGGCATGACGAGAGGTGTATTCTGTCTTCGAGTGTGGGTGAACAAACGGTGGGCTTCGCTCATGGATTAAATCTCTTCTTCTTCGCTCTTTGTAGTTTTCCTTTTTTTCCTAACTGGCAGTCCTAACTGGCGTTTGCCGTCGTGTAGCTTGTGTTATTGGACATTTTTAGTGTTTACAAGAATTGACTCGCTTATGGTGTACCCCCCAACATTTCGTGAAAATAAACTATTAATTTAGAATGAGGTTTCTCATATGAAAATGAACGAAAATCTTGTTTAAGTGACGTTGGATGTATGCGGATAGAGACCTGCGACCGACTTTTTTAACACAATGATACCGAGGTATTTCCAAAATTCCGGACCACAGGTGTCTTAGGTGGAGATCGAACCCGCTAATACCCTTTCCCGAGAAAGCTTTTTTTCTCAAATCCGTCTCTAAACTAGCCCTATATATAGTTTAATCTATGAGCACTTATGTAGACGGGTTTTAAGGCACCGAAGGTCCCCTGAGAAACCAAAGGAAAATGTGACTTATTGGTTTTCCATTAATGTTAAGGTTTTTTTTTTACCTTTCCATTTTATCCACAGCGATACTAGTACGTTGTGATGTATCTCGTTAATTTTAAAGCGTTACCGATTGTGTTCATAGCAATTTTCTACGCTTAAGCTTAGCTAGACGTTGATCATGATTGAAGCCGAGTTCATCCGAGTGACGGCACGTGTGCGTCCGCCTTCAACCGCAGAAGATCGAATCGTTAGCGTTCGTGGTGAGAAAAGTCTGTGGTGAGTTAATTATCTGGGATATTTTTCCTTGATTGCCACTATTCGAATGTGACTACAGTTTCAATCCGTGGAACCCGAAAATATTCACATTTGACTCGGTTTTTGGCGAAAACGTCACCCAGGTTAGAGGTTTGAAGCATCATATCGTATTATTTTGTTTCTCCTAAGAATTACACGTTTCAGGCTGAAGTTTTTGAAGATATAGGAACTCGTATAGTTGATGGTTGTGTGGATGGATACAATGGAACAATCATCGCATACGGTAAGCTTTGAGGGAGCGGCAGCTCCATCGGTGCACCACTGCTTGGGTTGGGGGCCGTCCAACCGCTAGGCTTTGGCGTGGACTGCCTACATGGGGTCAGTCCGGGGTTGTTCGTTTCGTGGTGGACCATTTTCATCAACAGCTGTTATTCTTACATCTGATTTGAGATATTTCAGGCCAAACTGGTTCGGGCAAGACGCACACGATGTTCGGGCCTACGAATGTCGAGAACTGCCTTCTCGATAGTCAGCATCGAGGGCTGATGCCACGCGCATGTGACGCCCTATTTACGAAGTTGTGTAGAAGGGCTGCAGAGGTAAAAGAACATCTTGGAAGGATATTTTAAATACGCCCATATCTTCACTTTCAAATGGGCGCGTGTGGCGCAGTGTTCGGAGGCGCCCTCCAATGCGCATTGGATCGATCACCGTGCCCATCAACCACCAAGGCCTCCATCCCTCCGGGGTCGGCCAGTTGGTACCAGACTTCCCTGGGAGGATAGCGGCACCGGCTCGATATATCGGTAGGCCACCGTGAATCATTGTAAAGGCTGGATATGCATTCAATCACCTCCAAACGATGCTTAATGAAGTCGAATGCTTGGCGCATCATTCAGGGATTTATCAACACCGAGAGCTTTATCCTTTATCCTTTATATCTTCATTTTCAGAAGGGCCCTTGCTTCAATTGCGAAGTTTTCTGTCGATTCATTGAGTTATACAATGAGGAGTTCTACGACTTACTGAGTCACCGTCAACAAAAACTGTCGATACGAAGTGATTCAAAGGTAACAAAAGGACTGTTTCGTAATGGCAAGTTATTAAATGTTTCTGCAGAGCGTCCAATTGCTTGGTGTCTCCGAACACAGAGTTCAGTCCTGTACTGACATGTTGCGGGTCGGTCTTTAGATCTTTTTCCAAATGTAGACATCGGTGACTTTGGTGCAAATAAAAACATTCCAGGTTCTCGAAATCGGATGGGAAGCCAGACATACAGCTGAAACGGCGATGAGTCGGGAGTCATCACGATCTCATTGTATTTTCAGTGTGGATGTTAGCTATTGATCCTGATGTCATGATTTGTTATACGAATCTACCGACATCACTGGTAAAAACTTATATTTTTAGGTGAAAACCGAGGAACTAGTGAACAACATTGTAAATAAAAGGTGTGCTACCTTAAACCTTGTGGATCTGGCAGGATCGGAGAGACAGACACAATCAAATGCTTTCGGCGAGCGATTCAAAGAGGCCATAAACATTAATTCGGTAAACGGCTTTCTTAACTGCGGTCACGATTCGGACATTGATTATTATTTATTTCAGTCATTAGTTGTTCTTGGCAGGGTCATACGAACGCTATCAGACGTAAATCGTCGTGGTGAGCATATACCATATCGCGATTCAAAATTGACCCATATTTTGCGAGATTCACTAGGAGGTAACAGCAGGACAGCTGTCATCGTGAATGTCCACCCTGACATAGGGTAGGTTCCGAAGCATGTATTGTTGTGCTTATGGTTCGATCCATTACGGAACATTATTGGCTTTATTAATAGCGGACCGTTACTAGTTCCTAATATTAATCAATAAGGCTATTAATATTTGTGGAAATGCAATTCCTTTCTACGGTTTTCCGTCTCATCTTGGTTGGGAGGTGTTCCTGGGTGTCAGGCTGCGATGGACAGCGAGGAATCCCTTCGGCTTGGTCTCCCAAACTGAAAAGTCCAGTATTTCCACTCTACCACGAAGCCTCAGGCTAGTCGTATGGTGGCGTGGCAAATTTCCTCTGATCCGCGGTGACTGGCTGTGGTGATGACGAACTGCGGCAGACTTCGACCGGGCTAACCTCGGGAATCGGGGGAAATACAATGGCTAAACCAGCAAAACTCCGAAAAATGGGGATTATGCTGGTTCCCTTACAACCAGTGAAGACCGACCGTCCATGTTTCCAAGTAGTACAAGAAGGCCTATAAGTTAGTATAGATTGTGGCTTTTTTTCAATTAAATCACGTGAATTTATTACAGCTATTATTCGGACACGATTTCAACGTTGCAGTTTGCCGCGGACTGTAGGAAAATTGAGAATCGTGTGTGTGCTAACGAGGACTTAGCGGCTGACACAGTGATGGCGTACAAGAGCGAGATTGCCCGTCTTCGTGAAGAACTTCGTCTTGTTGAGGAGAAGACCCGTTCAGGTGTCTTTATATCACTTCTTTAATTGATTTACAAATTCATTTTACGCCAACTGTAAGGTGCTAGTTGCAAATTATTGTTCGCTCCTTCAGAAGTAGGGTCAAAAATGTCAGCGCTTCAAGATGAGCTGAAGAATTGGAAAGAAGCGGCGATTTTACGAGAGAAGGCGCTTGCTAAAGCGCAAATTCAATGCGATCTTCTCAACGCGCAACTTATGAGCCAAACAGATCAAGGAGCTAGCACCCAGGTTCTCTCTCTATACGTTTTCGTACTATTGGCTTTACTGTGGTATTCTAATACTGTTGTCTAGCCTTGTAGTGATTAGTGGCATTTTTGTTCAAACTCGATACAGAATTCTGTGCCTGTGTATTTTCGGAAACATTACAAGTTCTCAGCTCTTTTCTGCCCAAATGCGGGTGGAGGCAAGACATATAAAGTCGAACTGTACTTATATGTTGAAAAACCCACCACCAAAGTATGGTATTAGTGTGACTGGATGCTCGTCGATATCTTTTCTCATTATGTGAACAGTATTAGAATTACAACCACAATGATGCTGACATGTTTGCAAAATTCAGCCCCTAGGCCAGACTGGAACCCGCGATTACCCTTTCTAGGGCTCACGTGTTAGTCACCACTGAAGCCATTGCTTTGCCTTTCAATTAGCCAGTCTTTTACGCTAGTGGTACCGTAAGCAATTACACGCCAATGGGAATGATCTGAGGAGCACAAATCAACTCTAGACCTGGTTAAGCTGAGGTGGCAGTCTTATAGTTACTTGGATGGACAAGCTGTCTTCACTGAGTGTACGAACATCAGCATAATTTACTTTCTTTTCTCTCTCGCGCATCAGTCGCCGTCCATTTTGGTGGTCCACTTCGAAATTGGTGACGTCCACGAAGCTCCTTCCGTAATCCTAATGTCGATTCCATCTACGAATGCGGATCGTTCACGTTGGCCACCAACACGTTCGCCCTTCGTTTGTGTGGTCTTCCAGGAGGCCACTTGTGTTCATTTGGAGTCCACTCTACTGTTTTCGTCCAGTTATCATCTGTTCTTATTATTTCGCTTGCCCATCAGTGTTTCGCTATGGACGTGTATTTTCCTGGATCACGAAGATGGGAGAGACTTTGATGATCTGATCTACGAATTCCAGCTAGATGTTGTGAGGGCCGGTCAAATTTCTGGAAATAGCGTTCAAATGATTTGTGGGTGGTGCGCAGAATTCTTGACGTGGTTGAGGTATGATCTTACATTTGTGCAGCATAACGGAGCACTATTGAATTGAAAAGGTGAGTGCGAAGTTTTATGTTCGTTAGTTGCTTGGTAGCTTCTTTGAGTGGCTCGGATGTGGTCGATACTATTTCCTTCTTTTGTCCAATTCCTCTATATTGTTCTCTGTTTTCATCGAAAGTTCGAGGTACACGTACGAGGTAGTTTGTCTAGTTAGAGAACCATCCATTTCGACTTATTTGCCTTCGCACTATGAGTTTCTCTTGGTCTGGGTATTCATCCTATTGCTGCGCAGCCCAATCTTTTTTCTCGCTTCATTGAATGCACTGGGCATCTTCTCTGCTTCACTGGTACTCCTCGAAAAGGTGACAATATCGTACCCGAAAACAAAGTTTTGGTAGGAGTTTACCACCAATACGTATGCCTTTCTCATCCGAGTGAAGTGACTTCATTATACACTGCATTGCAGCAATAAACACTTTTGGCGACATTGTGTCACTTTATCGAACCTTTTTTCCTAAGGATGTGTTGAACACTCGATAAAAAATCTACATTTGTGCTATAGTACCGATAAAGGCTGCTAGTGTTCGTATATAGCACGGGCACTCCGGCCGACAGAAAGGCAAAGGGTCTCGGTTGGTGTGGGGCATAGCACTCCGGAAAGGGTGGTCGCAGATAAGAAGTGCACCTGAGGATTTGAGTTTTGTTCATATTTCAACATCCTTATGGTTGTATTTCATGTATTACCTTGCCATGAAAAAAGAATAGACGATAAATAGAAGTAAAAATAGTGGTGATAGATGTTGTCGTTAATTTATTAGGATTGACTGATCTCTTTATAAAAGATAGACTGATAAGTAATGGGATAGATATTTCATTCATTATCCTACACAGTGAATTCTTTCATCACCAGTTGCATGATGAAGTGGTGAGCGATATTCTATCACAACTGTGGAGGAGAATCGAGTCAGTGAATACACTTGAAGAGCTTACAGAAGTCCAACTTCAAAACGACCTATCAAACGTTAGTGCTTTGATGACTTTCTTCTCTTTGTAGAGTTTATGATTTTTGTGCTGTATACAGTGTTTTGCCTCCCAACGGTTTACCGCCTCATGGCGGCCGGGAGGTGTTACTGGGTGTCGGGCTGCGACGTGCAGCGGGGGATTCATCCCCCTGACAGGGTCTCCCAGGTTGAAAAGGAGTCCGGCGTTTTAATCAGGAAGCTCAGCTAAGGATAAACTAATACCAAGATTCACCACGGTCCTGGTTTCAAGCTTGTCGCATGGTGGCTAATTTCCCTCTTACCCACAAGAGCGGAGACTGCCTGTTATGGTGACGACGTGGTGCGGACTTTGTCTTACTGACGTGTCAACCAAGGAACCACAGTGGCTATACCAGCAAAATTCCGAGAAGATCCAAGTATACAGTATTGTGCATTTTCAAATTTGTTTGACTTGCTGCTGTAAATAATTCATATAGGCTCGAAGTGAACTCGATCAGTTGCAACGCCGTTGCGAATCTGCAGAAGCGTCTAGAAAAGCTCTCAACGAGAAATACAAGAATTTGCTTGAGAAATGTAATGAAACATTTTTCGGAAGTCCACCTCGCCATCTTAATCTCAATACGGTACGCTTTGTAAATCAATCAGTTTTTTATGTAACAAGCAATCTCCTTCTGAAATAAAAGCTATATGTCGGAAATACAAGTGACTTGACCAACACAGATAGTTGAGGAATGCGAGGACATTCTACTCAATCAAGAATTTCGTTGTCATATCTCTGTCTGTGACGCGTGTGGCGCAGTGGTCGGAGGCGCCCTGCAATACACATGGGATCGATTACCACACCCATGGCTCACCAAGTCTTTCATCCCTCCGAGGTCGGCAATTTGGTACCAGACCTATCTGGGAGGGTAGCAGTACTGGCTCGATACATCGGTCGGCCACGGCGAATAATCGTAAAAGCCAGATATTAATTCAATCATCTCCAATGATGCTTAATGAAGTCGAGTGTATGACGCATCCTTCAGGGATTGATCAACACCGAGAGTTTATCCCTTTTTATTTTACATCTTTCTTGGTAAATCCTTCATAATACCAGCTTTTTTAACAGCAATTTACTTGAGTGCCACTTCGACACTTTTTAATTTCTTGCTACTCGCGTTGTTGGTAATAAAAATATACCCAACTATCAGTGTTTCTAGACGCCTGAGCGCGGGAAAAATGCGAAGTCTGCTGCTCAGCGAAGAGAAAAACGCCGCCAAAGCTTCTACGTACCTGCTCTTGGTAATCATGACAGCGCATCGCTAGTATTCAGACCAGTTCTTTTTGAGGAGAACGAGGAAAGTGGTTCACAACTTCAAGGAGTGAGTTATATTTGTTTTCCGATATGTTTTCACATTCGATTTCGACTAGTTGAAGTTTTGTGAGTCTTTTGCAGGATATAGAACATGATGAAGATGTGATAGAAAAACGAAGACTTCTTCTTTTGGAGATGGACAATAACAGGCTGTCCCAGGTTGTCTTGGAAAAAGAAGCTGCTCTTAAGGACATTTGCGATAAGCAGAAGACTCAGTCTAAGCAATGGCTCGAGGAGAAAATGTTATTTGTTCAAAAGTTTGTTTTGCTATGGTTTTTTTTTTACAAAGATACGTAAGGTGTTGGAGTTCTTTTCAGTGAGTCTTTGTTGAGCGCACGCATAGAAGGCCTGCAAGTAGAAAAACAGGCACTCTTGGAAGAGGTTAAGAAATTGCAAGAGCAAAAAGAACGGCTTAGCACTAGTATTTCGTCATGTAACGACGAGGTGAGTATATACGTTGACCGGTCTTGTTTTTGACAATCTATAAGTACGTGCTGAATTCAGAAATGCCGCTTAGAGCAGTCAGTTAAGAGTCTACGTTCCGAGAAACTCGATCTTGAGGATAAACTACAAGGTCCTTTCTTTCTTGAATATATTTCAATGTGTGTATTAATAGCAACTTCACTGTAATTCTTTAGGAATGCAAAATGAAAATGAACGGCTTTTAACGGAGTTGAGAAGCAAACCCGAATTGGTCAGTCTTTTCCACCTAACATCGCATTTTTTTAAACGTTTAAATTTTCAAGTTGGGAACTTTTTGGGTTTTTCCAGTTGAATACGTCTTGAATGTCATTTGTTTTTGAGCTCCTGATAGTTTAGCAAAGTGGCGGTAAGAAATTATTAGGGTGTTTGTTTTTTTCTTTGTGTGTGTGCTTCTTATCTTCTTTGTACGTCTTGTTAACCATTTCGTCTTTTTATAATAAACATGTTGCTTTTCGAACTCGAATTTTAAATCCATATATCTCAATGTTTATTATTTATTTTATAAGCTTACACTAGATTCATACATAATCTTTATTCAGCTAACGTTTCGACGGTTTCATCTTCATCAGAGCCGATGATCCGAGTCTGACGAAGACGAAACGTTAGTCGAATAAGAAATATATTTCAAGGGCCGGGAGCATCGGCTCAGATCATCGGCTTAGACGAAGACGAAACCGTTGAAACGTTGGCCGAATAAGGATTATATATCAGCTTCGTGTAAGCTTATCAAAAAAAGAATACATACTAGTCATGGTCGGTGTTGAAATTATGCCATGCTCCATGTCATTCAGTTCATTGTAAACTTTGTTAGTAGAAATAGAAAACATCTGCACACTTTTGCCAATGATGTCCCTATTTCTTTTATTCTACCACAATAAACTTCTTAATTTTGAAACCAGCAAATTTTCTGAATGCATTTTCATCTGTGGTGTTGTGCTGGAAGGTATTGTGGATGATATCATAGTTATAGCATCAGTTTAGGAGACCGACATTACTAAACTTCGACTGAAGTTTAACGCTGCACAAGAAGATAACTATAGTCTTCGAATCAGAAACGAAACCGTGGAGAAAGAATGTCATTCAGATTTAGTATGTCTACAATACCTGTTACACACTTTTGCAAGGAGGCACATATCTTTTGTATTTGCAACCGCAAAACGGCACCTTTTCTGATATAGATGTCCTTGCGAAGAATGGAGGACAGGCTTTGTCAAGTTCTTGCACCTCTTCTTAAAACGGAGCGAGAAAAAAATGAACTTATGGAACACTGCGAAGACTTGAAGGTGTTGTTGCAATCATCTAGCCTTGTTTTTACAGTTCCTTTTTTTTTATTTTAATTCTCAAATTTCTTTTTGTTTCCCCATTTTTGTCTTCTTTTTTTGTGCCTTTATTTTGCAGTTGTTTTTACAATTGTTTTATTATTGTTTGTCGTTCTGCATTCAGTTATGTTTGGTTTTGAAGTGTTGTCGTTATAGAGACAACATGTCGGACTTGAAGAGTATTGTGCGATTATGAACACGAAATTTGACAAAGAAATCGAATGGCTGAAAAAGATGTAATATTTTGTATCTGTTTTATATTAGAAATTTTGGGCACATTAATCAATATATCTGTTCTAGGCATGCGGATGAGTTATATTGCAAAGACAAAACTATTGAGCTGGAGCAAAATTCTCACGAGAAGACAAGGGTAAGTTTAGATTTTTAGATTTTTTTTTGTTCTACAGGCTATTCACTTTTATCTTTTACATTCTCGACCACGTGCGACACCAATCAGTTGTTTTACCTGACGTACTGTTGATCATCGAGTAAATCGAACAGGTGCCAGTAAATTTGCCATTTCTCCGTTTCGCGTGCAGGAGTAGCCCAGCAGGTTCTATTCACTCTAGGGACTCACTGAGCATCATAGTTTTCTTCTAGAGCGTTCGTGAAAAGCTCTAACCGTTGAGTCGGTGGTTTGACATTCCGAGGAATCTTTCAATGATATCTTTTTTTTTCGGTTGTCGTTCGGACACTTTACGTGTCCGGCTTACTTTATCCTCGGCAGTTTGGAGCAAAGAGCGGCGTCTCTAATCTAATCGTTGACATAGATCGAAGCTTCGGATCCCTTCCCTCACTGGCATGAGATGGGACACTCTTGTCGTCATCCTTTCGATTGCGCATTCGATAACGCTGAGTGATCTTTCATCCTGCCTATGTAGTGACCAGATTTCTCTTGCGTACGTATGCCGAGGATGGAATGATCGCGGGGTCAAATGGTGAGAACGGTGTCTAGTATTCTTCGTTTTCTTCTTTACGTCCACGATGTTCTTGAAAGCTCCCGAAGCCACTCTATTCCTTTTGCTCAGCTCTGGTGCGAAGTCGTTCGTCATATTGATTTCCCGACCTAGAAAGGCATAACTGGAGCATTCGGAGGTATTCGTTCCGTTGAGCATGAATGGGGCATACGAAACCAATCCGTTCTTCATCAATATCGTTTTTGCGAGATTTAGTCGAAGATCAATTTTTCCGCAGGCGTTATCAAAGTCGGCAGGCATTCGTTCTGCTTGGCTAATACGTGGTGTAATAAGAACGATGCCATCACCAAAGCGAAGATATGTGTGAATATGATTGTTTATATGAATGATATGAGATAATCCGATCCATCGTAAGCGGGATGAATGCATCGTTTTGGGACAAATACGTAATTGCTTACCGTCCACGTTTAATGTCGCATTCCGCCGAATGTTCTTATCCTTTTGAGTCATATATTCTTCTAATACTGTTAACTTTATTTTTAAGCAGCAGTTCGTCTTGTATCAGGAGGCTATACAAGAAATTTTCGATCGTAAATTGGCCGCATTACAACAGTACGTACTGTTAAGTTCTTTGGTACTGATTGTTAAATGCCTTGATTTTAATAGTACTTTACCAGCTATTATTATAGCGACTATCCTAACAAGGAAAAACATTTGAAGTTGGATATGAATGAAAGCGACCAGCAGATAGTTCAATTACAAGCCGATAAAGAACTGTAGGTTCTTAATTGCTTTAGTTTGCATTCGTGCCATCTTCAAGGGTATATAGTTGATCAGAATGTATTTATTGAGCGTGTTGAAAACGTCTAGGGACTTTACAGACTACTTACTGAATTCAGTGGTCTGGAGGAAGTAAAACAAGAAGCGGCACACAAAAAAGAAGAACTTGGTGAAGCAACGAAGGTTATTTAAATTTGTCATCTCAGCTTTAACTCTGCAACTATGCTGCTAGTGAATAACATTCATACTGTTAAGGGACTGACGTTACTACGTGAAGAGAAGGCAGAAGCTGACCGCGCTGTTACTGAGCTCACCTCTCACCACAGTTACAAGCAAAAGGTAGCTTATTGAAATTTTGAAGGACAATATGACATAAATGTTACATTACTTTACTTTGATACTTGGATGACCCGTCTTCAGTGATTGTGAGGGCCCTAGCATAATATCCGTCCTCCGGTGATTTTCTGGTTTAGCCATTGTGGTTCCCTGAGGTTCCGAAGACAGCCTGGACAATGTCCGCCCTAGGTCATAATAACCACAGGCTTTCGCCGTCCTTATGGATCAGAGGCTGATTTGTCACCACTTGTTTGATAACAGCACGGTGGTGGATCCTGGCATTGGTTTCCGTCTTAGCTGGACTTCCTATAGTAGAAACACCGAACTACTTCTCAGTTTGGGAGACCCTGCCGTGGAGATTAATCGTCCCACTGTACATCGCAGCCCGTCATCTAGGAACACCTAGCCACGATAAGGCGGTAAACCGTTGGGTCGAATGTTACATTGTTTATAATAATGCTAAGAGCCTGTATGTTGTTGTAAGAAATGTTTTGAAGGTGCATGCACTTTTTCCACATTCTTGTGAATATCAAGGCAGCACAGCAGCCTCTCAATAATGTGTAGGATACACTCGAGTTTTAGCAGAGTTTTTGTTGAACGGGTTAAGGAAAAGACTCCTCCATGCCGTTTCGTAAATCGATGACTTCCATTTCGTTCTGTTACTATGTAAGTATATATTTTATGTGGAACTTAAAAAACCAATTCATTACGCAATGCAGTAATACTTGCCAATATATACCTTCATGCCTACTTTTTCTAAGTCAATTACTTTAAGAAGGTCCATTACGAAAATCACATTCTGAAGGAACGAAATAATGAACTAGAGCCGGAAATGAAGCGCTACCGAGGTACAGAGCTGGGGCCCTCAAAATCTGGACTCGCCACGAGATCTTTTGCTCATATTGGAACAAAGTGACCTGCTTTTGTTAAAATCCGTAGTTTTTCTTTATGTACGGCTTTCGATCTTGTGAATACGATTTCATCTCACATATCGTGTTTGATTTACGGGTACGTTGTCATAAATACGAACAAAATTTTCGATTTAATCTCCCGGTGTTGTTGGTTTTTTCGATAATATCACGTATGATTCATGTAGATTTTGAAGAAATTCCATTTCAAGTATTGGAAATTTAGATAAAACCAAATATGAGTCATGTGAATTTCGTAGACATGTGGATTTCATTTCATCAGTTTGCCCAATTGTACATAAGAGATATTATATATGTACACAATAAACATTTTCCTTGTTGCGCTGCGGTTTTGGGATTTGGTTGACATTTCTATCAATAAGAAGATCTGAGGGAATCGTCAATCAATGGGTTGAGTGATATGAAGCTCCTGCAAACGATTATGAAGCAATAGGAAGTGCATCAACTAGAAGCTGCTTGTAGGCCGAGGAAGGTCCTGTTTGTTCTGTTCTATATTTTTCATGAAAGCACCTCTCCTGTGCTATGGATGGAAGAAGCATCAATAGCATGGGTACGTGGTAGTTGTGGGGAGAAGCTGCGACAGTCAGTGCATCACGGAATAAAGTTTTGTTTGCCGCAACACTAGAGGTGGGCAGGGCATAAGTTCAGACATCGCCGTAGTAGGATCTCGTATGTAACGTGCTCGTAAGTGGATAGAAGGACAAAGCTCTCGGCGTTGATCACCCTTGAAGGTTGCGCCAAACACTAGGCTTCATCGAACATCGTTAGAGGTCACTGAGTGCATACCTGGTCTTTGCAATGTTTCTCGGTGGCCTGCGGATGTATCTTGTCAGTGCTGCTGTCCTCATAGATAGGTCTGCCACCAATTTTCCGACTCCACAGTGGTAGTAGGCTAACGGCGTTGGAAACGATCCCATGTTTATTGCAAGGTGCCGCCAACCACTGCGCCACACACTCCCATTCCTACATGTAAGAATCGATTATTACTATGCTCCTAACTGCTGGACCAGCCATGGTCGAGTTCGTGGTATTGCAAATTATCTAATGGATTAAGTTTTTAATTTCGTACTGGTGAAAACTTTCACCATTGTAGGATTGGATGACGAAGATACTAGATATAAAGATACTTTCACAGCATAAGAATGCTGTCGTGCTCAAGAAAAGTGGACTATTTCACCTGGTTACCACTGTTTTCCCCACTTTAACGTTCTTTTTATTCTTTTCATTAGTAATTCCGGCCTTTAGGTAGGGCATTCTCATACTTGGTTTTCAATTTATTGCAATCCAACAGTAATGACGAGTAGGAAACCATTCGCAAGCAGTTTGTTCACTAGCAGAAGCCAGCATCAGTTTCTGAGTTGAAAATGTAGTAAGAACACACCTCAAGACATCAGCCGATAGGAGGAATTTATAGCCATTCGGTTGTTAACTATCTAAAACATCCTTCTATTGTCGCTGCTTACGTTGTTGTTCCAGTGGCATCCCATGATCTCGACCCATCAGTTATCCCTGAGTGGTATTCTTTGATCCTGTGTTCAATACAATAATGTCTTACATGTTATGGATGTGGGGCAGTGGCCGGAGGCACCTTTGAATACAAATGGGATTTACTTACGCGCCGTTGGCCCAACAAGCTTTCCATTCCGCCGGGGTGGGCAAATTGGTAACAGAGTTCTCTGGAAGGATAGCAGCATTGGTTCGATAAATCGGTAGGCCACCGCAAGTCATTGTAAAGGCCAGATATGCACTCAGTCATCTCCAACGATGCGTATTGAAGTCGAGTGCACGGCGCACCCTTAAGGATTCTTCAACACCGATGACTTTATTCTTTTATCCTTTAATGCCTGATGTCTTGCATGTCATTATTTCATTGTGATTAGCTTAAGTGCGACTTGATTGTTTCGTAGTGCATCTTATTTCAGAACGTCACAAAATAGTTTACTATGGACTCACCAAGGACGCGTGTGGCACAGTGGTTGGAGGCGCCACTGCGGCGCGCACATGAAATGCGCCCATGGCCCACCGAGCCTTCCATCCCTCCGAGGCTGGCAAATTGGTACCAGACTTGTCTGGGAGGATAGCAGCACTGGCTCGATACATCGGCAGTCCACCTCGAGTTATTGTAAAAGCCAGATATGCATTCAATCACCTCCAACGATACTTAATGAAGTCGAATGCATGGCACATCCCTCAGGGATTGATCAACGCCGAAAGCTTTATCCTTTTATCCTTTTATGCTTTATAGAGTCAGCTAATCATCGGGTATCAATGAGTCAGAGTGCAGTCGAAATCCCAGGTAAAATTTTAGAGCAGGTTGTTGAAACTTTGTTGTTTCTTGGTTGTGTATATTCGTTTTATTGTTGTAAACTAATGCAAGGGCGGGATCCACACTGTAGATGTGGTGGCAAGTCCTGTAAAGCAAAAACAAATATGGGTATTTGTTGGTATTATTCGACAAGGTATTACCCAATGTTTTTCAGTATCTTAATGAATCCAACTACTTGTGGTCCTTATGCCACGATTCCGACGGAAAGCGCAGTACTCGAGTAAAAGTTGAGCAGATACATTTGCTTTTGCGTTCTGTTGACTTTACTTCTGAGTTCTTTCTAATGGTGTACCGCCTCGTGGCTGGGAGGTATTCCTGGGTGACGGGCTACGATTTGCAGCGAGGTACGAGGTATACATTCCTCTAACACGGTCTGTGAAACTGAGAAGTCCGGCGTTTTCATCAGGAAGCCTAGCTAAGACGGAATAACACCAGGCTCCGTCACCGTCCTGGTACCAGACTAGCTGCATGGTGACAAATCTCTCTTTGATCCACAAGGGCTGCGACTGTCTGTGGTGGTAAGGACCTGACGCAGATTTAGCCAGGCTAACCTGGAGATTCCAGGGTGTCACAATGGCCTAACCAGCAAATCTCCGAAAAATGGAGATTATGCTGGCGCGCGGACAACCAGTGAGAACGGACCATTCAACCATCAGGTAAGAAAGTTACTTTTGAGTTTACCAAAGAATGTCGCGGTCACTTGCTTGTGGGCAGCTGCGTTTTACCTGTGCCTGTGGGCTGCTCTGCCAGTCAATTGCATTAAATTCAGCGCATCTTTCCTGCGGTTGCTCACTTACTTGCATAGAGCTTAATGATATGCTTTTCGTATTCGCTCCTAGTAGTCCTGTTCTCAACTTCATAATGTTTGGTGTTTTGTCTTGCTAACATTTAATTCCAATAAATTTATGATGGATTCGGATGTTTTGTCAGGCTTCCCACTTAAAGGCGTCGTTTAGTAATTTACCAATGAGTCAGCGGATTACCTTCGCTTAATAAGGTAGCTGAGAACCCATATGAAATTTTTGAGCATGCTTTTGTAAATTTCCTTTTTCTTTGTTATTTATATTCGTATAATTGCTATTATTGGGCGAAGTTCTACCGAATGTTTTTCAATACCTCAATAAGCCTACGTACCCTGGTCCTTCTGTGACGATTTCAATAGAAAGAGTACTGCCCGAGTACTGGTTGAGTTGACACACTTGCCTCTCTGTTCTATTGACTGTATTTTTCCATTTCCCATAGGATGTCATCGTCATATTATGCTTTTGAGATACTCGTCTATCACTATGAGTTGGTCAACTTTTTAATTCTACAAAGCCCAAGAATGGCTGGAACTGAAGAACTCTACTGTTCCTTCGATGAACTCTGGCTAGTTAATGATGGTGACACCTCTGAAAACATTGATGGCGAAGAAGGATCTGAGTAGAATGGAGAATTTGCTAATTTTCCAATAGGTACTTTGTATTACTTTATCATCCGCTTTTTTGAAATCTTTCTTGCTTCTTTTGTTTTCATTTTTTATTCTAGTTTAACGGTCATTTATTGGCGTTTCTAGAGTTGAAAGTCACCTTCAATTAACTGGTACTCCAGAATGGTTGCGAAGAAGGTGGAGACGCGGAGGACAATATGATATGTTTTTGTCAAGGAAACTAGTAAGTATTTGAGTCTTTCCTACAAATAGTTCTTACGAATCTTTCTTCCCATGCTTAGGTGCATGTCTCTTTCTTCACGTAGTCACCTCCTGTTTTCTGGGTGCATGGGCAGCTACCTGCACCTAGACTCGGTTGACGACATTATGGCACAAATTTAGCGAAGTTATTGTTGTTTCTCGATTGTTCACTATCCATTATTAATTGCATATGAGAAGCGATTATGTGTTTATGTTGGAGTTTGCGAAATTAATGCTCTTATACTCCTTTGATTTTGTTGAGCCTCCACTCAATTCTTCTCCCCTGTTCCGGCATATAGGACTATTCATACAGTGGTTAATGAATTAAATCCCTTCAGTGATTTTCCGGAGTCAAACCGATTCGGAGGAGATAGCTAATATCAGCGATGATCACATGGGAGCACTGAGTTAGTGTTATTTCGTGATTCGATGGAATGTTACGTTCGAAAAGGAATTGTTCCAAATTCCAGCGGCGATAAAATACCTCACGTGCTCAAAGACAACTCCTTGCATCAAGTGAACCACTTCTGTATTTATGAAATAACGAAGCACATGAATAAAGTTCCCTAGATCCTTTCAGAACGAGTTCAAAGATGAGATGGCGAATCGTTTCTGAACACGCGACGTGATAAATCACATCGGTGAGAAACTACTTTGTTGACGTCCAGTGCATGCTAAATACTATTTGTAAATTTATTAACGTCAACTATGTATTTACTGCTAGAGAACATGTATAAAGTCCTGTCGTTGTCTTATCTCCTTATACATTGTGCACTTTCTGAAGTGTTGTCGCAAAATGAAGTCCACCGATAGGGTATTTCTTGTGAACTACATATTTTTACTATTTCTATATAATCCGTCTTCACGCTTACTGTGCGGATTTCACCACATCTCAAATTCGATTCGTTTCTTTGCATCCATTCACCACGAAGATCTTCAAACTTTTAGCCGTGGCTTCCGCTACTGTTTGAGGATTTTCATATCAATTCAAATGTCGTAGACTGTTCGTCAAGTCGATTCTCCTTAGAGCCCTGGGATAGCCGGGATGGAGGGTTCTCTGTTGGACTGCAGAGAGTGATTTTTCCCGGATAAGTCCGTTACCAATTTCCCATCTCCAGAAGAATGAGTGGCTTGGTTGGTCAGGAGCAGAATCGGATTATCACCATGCTCGTGATGACCGACATCACTACCACTGTGCTATCCGCCCTTTTGTAAAATATATAATAAACAATGACTTTTCTGGTCAATACACTGAATACGGACACTACTGTGCCCATACGTTGCGCTATGAGATAATGACGTTATTATCTTTTTACTGCAAATATTTATTCAGCTACACTTCTTACAACTTTTGCAGTTAGCAGCATTACAACAGTCCGCAAAAGAGTGACCCTTCTTATGTAAAACTTTTATAGTTTACATACAATAAACCCTCTCATGTACAGAATTTAAATCGCTTACAATAGAATACAAAAATACATTGCCGGGATAAAACCTATAGTCATCATCAACAATCCCTTCTTAGCTACAACCATGTACAATATACGATTACAACGTAAAGGATAAAAGATGAAGCTCTCGGTCGGCGTTGATCAACCCCTGGGGTATGCGCCATGCTTTCGACTTTATTAAGTAGTAAGTCCGTTACCAATTTCCCATCTCCAGAAGAATGAGTGGCTTGGTTGGTCAGGAGCAGAATCGGATTATCACCATGCTCGTGATGACCGACATCACTACCACTGTGCTATCCGCCCTTTTGTAAAATATATAATAAACAATGACTTTTCTGGTCAATACACTGAATACGGACACTACTGTGCCCATACGTTGCGCTATGAGATAATGACGTTATTATCTTTTTACTGCAAATATTTATTCAGCTACACTTCTTACAACTTTTGCAGTTAGCAGCATTACAACAGTCCGCAAAAGAGTGACCCTTCTTATGTAAAACTTTTATAGTTTACATACAATAAACCCTCTCATGTACAGAATTTAAATCGCTTACAATAGAATACAAAAATACATTGCCGGGATAAAACCTATAGTCATCATCAACAATCCCTTCTTAGCTACATAAAGGATAGGATAAAGCTCTCGGCGTTGATCAATCCCTGAGGGATGCGCCATGCATTCGACTTCATTGAGCATCGTTGGAGGTGATTGAATGCATATCTGGCCTTTACAATGACTCGCGGTGGCCAATTGACGTATAGACCCAGTGCACTAATTTGCCGAGCTCGGAGGGGTGGAGGGCTTGGAGAGCCTGGGCACGGAGATCGATCCCAACTGTATTGCAGGTAGCCTCCGACCACTGCACGCACGTGATTCCAACGTAGAGTTCAAATTTCTTTTGTAACAGCTCTTGACACTTGACACTTGAACGGCCCGACCTCACTAGTTGTGCGGGCCCCAGCACAATCATCATTACTAGGAGACCTGCTGGTTAAGCCATTGTGGTTCCCTAGAACCCCGAGGACAGCCTGGCCAAAGTCTGCCCCAATAACAACTCTAGTTCCTGCACACCAGCAACGCTTGGCATAACAACATTGACGAATATCGAAACGACATAAGAAGACGCTTCGTACATTATTACGCCTACTACGAATCTTCCCAGCATGTTTTGTGGCAAATCTGGAATCACCGTATTGTGTTAACTTCATATATCAGATAGCCCAATACACTTCCTTGGTATTAACCTTTGGTTGTCATGCAGGAACAGGAGTGTACATCTAAAGTATGAGTGAAACTAGATTTACAGAAGAACAACGAAACCAAACATGCGCACCACTTAGTAGCCTTCCTAAGATTTGATTGTGGCTTCTCGAGCAGAATTCATTCGTTGAACATAAGAATTGGTTCCTCTCTCGCGTTACCAGCTCTAAATAATTCGTTGAAATCGAAAGAGTCCATGAATGCACACAGAATACCTCCACTAATATCTACCGTATTGCCACCGAAAAATTATACTAAGGTCCTAATTTTATATTAACAAGTACTACAAGAAAATAAATTAAATCATCAATGAGGGACATTGTTCATATTGGCAAAAGTGGAGGACGATGTCCATTGAAAGCAAGTGACAAACCCGGAGATCGTTGACATAGTGGTGGACCTACAAAGCCACCATGATGACTTGGCATTTGTTGACCATTTGGAGAGGAGGGAACTGGACGAAGTAAAACGAATTAGAAGGAACGATTCATTCGTGGCACGTACCTACAATCGATTGCTCTGAATCACTTTTGAATACATTGCACCAACATTTAAGTGGTGTATTCGTGAATTTTTCATTCTATAATAGAAAATATGAGGACCAGAAAACAGTTTAAATAACTGCGAAAATGGTGAATGATAAAAACTTCACAGCTGGCAGCAATGGCCCCTGGAGTCCCGAGGTCAGCCAAGCCAAGGTCTGCACCAGGTCACCACCCCAACCGGGACTTGCCGTCCTCGTGGATCAGAGGGAGTTTTGCCACCATGCGACTAGTTTGATAACAACAAGGTGATGGATCCTAGTACTGGTCTACTCTTAGCTGGGCTTCTGGATGGAAACGTCGGACTCCTTTTCAGCTTTGAAGGCCCTCCTGCGGTGGATACATCGTCCTTCTGTACATCAGATTACAAGTAATGAAAAACTTTCGGCTTGAAAATTGATCAGCCAAGAACTGCTTCCTGTTGACCCTTTGTAGCGTTCTGAACCAAACTTTCGATCAATTATTCGAATTGATCGATCTTCACAATTAGAGTCACTGAAACTTTTGAGAATAAGAAACTTCCCGCTACTTCGACGTAATAATAGTTACTGACACGAAAAATATGAATGAATACATGCATTTCAAGTTCTTGAAGTGAAGTTTGCTCGTCCTCATCCACACATTCAGTCGATTTAAAAACGTAAAGAACACTGGAAACAAAATCATAGAGCCGAGCAAACCTAACACCATAGCCCTTCTAAAACCTTCAATTCAGTGATTTCTCGCCAAATGACGTACAAAACTATCTCGGTCTTTTGAAAATTGGCGCCTTCTGTGCGGCGTCTCTACTTGACAATCGAATCGACACTGCGCCTATCGAACAATTGGCCCTTCTCCTCGACCCTAAGAGACTTTTCATGTATTTATTCACTTATTTACTTATTTGTTTATTACATGATCTGACATCGCATTTTTCAGACTGTGTAGATACAAGTGGTTCTCGCATTCGATTCGTTCCCTCCCATATTCCATCCACAAAAATCTTTGAACTCTGTTTGTGTTTCAGTTCAACTATTGCTTGAGGATTTTTTCGTTCCCACCACGAATGTCGTTGGGTCGTGGATTTATACCTTTTTTGGTAACTTGTTCTATCCATTTATATCCTTGTAATATTACTAGTTTCCCAACAGTTTAATGCCTCATCGTCGCTAGGAGGTATTCCTAGGTTCCGGGTTGCGATGTACAGCGGGGGAATTCATCCCCTGGCTGGGTCTCCCAAGCTGAGAAGGAGTCCAGCGTTTCCATCAGAAAGCCCAGCTGAGAGTAAAATAATACAAGGATCCATCACCGCTCTGGTATAAAAGTCGCATGGTGGCAAATCTCTCTCTCTGATCCACAACGGCTGCGACTGTCTGTAGTGGTGACGACCTGAGACAGACTTTTGCTAAGCTGATCTCGGGCTGCAAGGAATCACAACAATGGCTAAACGAGCAAAATGGCGTGTGTGGCGCAGTGGTTGGAGGCGCCACTGCGACACGCACGTGGAATCGATTCCTGCGCCCATGGCCCACCAAGCCTTCCATCCCTCCGGGGTCGGCGAATTGGTACCAGACTTGTCTGGGAGGATAGCAGCACTGGCTCGATACATCGGCAGGCCATCGCGAATCATTATGAAGGCCAGATATGCATTCAATCACCTCCAACGATACTTTAATGAAGTCGAATGCATGGCGCATCCCTCAGGGATTGATCAACCTCCGAGAGCTTTATCCTTTATACTTTATGACCATATCACAAACCCAGCATTTTTTAATTGCAGATTTTTGAAAATTGGGTGGTTTCACGTTTTAACAAGATGGTGACTTCGAATAAGAATTTAAAAAGTTTGCGTCGTACTTTGTTGACTACATTCTCAAAACAACTTTTTAGAAAGCAGAAAGAAAGAAAGAGGTGTACGAAAAAAATAATGTAAAAATTTCCTAGGAGTACTGGTCGTGCTGATCGTCAAAATACAATGGTTATGGATCCAAGTGGATTGCAGGGGCTCAGAACATTATTCGCGGATGCTAGGGTAAGTTAAAAATTATCGTTCAGGTTTAGTTGTAAATGGAAGTATGTCTTATTCAATATAAGCACCATATAAAAACTACACCAATAAAAGACCCTACTGTGTCACCCGTGCGTCAATCGTTACCCTTATTATAGGGGCGCATATTGCGCAATGGTTGGAGGCGTCACTGCAACTCACACGTGGAATTGATCCCCGCGCCCACGGCCCACCAAGCGTTCCATCTCTCCGGGGTCGGCACATTGGTGCCAGACCTGTCTGTGAGGATAGCAACATTGACTCAATACATCAGTAGGCCACCGCGAGTTATTGTAAAGGCCAGATATGCATTCAGTCACCTCCAACGATACTTAATGAAGTCGAATGCATGACGCACTCCTCATGGATTGATCAACGCCGAGAGCTTTATCCTTTTATCCGTTTAGCTTCATTATATGATCATCTCATACCATTCATTTAGATCGGTTGCGATAGTTAAGCAGAAAACGACTATTTTAAGTTGTCAACGTGTATTCGTGTACTGATAGGCCAACACTGCTGATTAAAAATATACTCGATATTAGAGCCACAACGATACTGGGATATTTCAAAACTGTGGACCGCAGGTGTTTGCGTTCGGAATCGAACACGTATTACCCTTTCCTGGGCTAACGCATTCATCATCACACCATGCGGAAATATAACACAACGCTTGCACACTCGCATTGATGCCTTCAGTGCACACCACAAGAGCTCAGCCACATACAGGTTCTTTCCAGCAAACACTGGAAACGATGCACATGTACACTACGGTGGTGAGGAATCTGCAGCTACCCACAATTCCCATCCCAACCTTCAACGATATCATCCCAACCTTCCCACATATTGGACTGGGACGAATTCTGGGAGCTTTTCAACTAAAACATACACTCCCAAAATCTCCTTGAGCTCCAGAAATTCAATTATCTGCTTAGCTCTTTGAAGGGAAAACCTTTGATACTGATAAACAAGTTCCAAATCGTTAAGCAAAACTATGCAAAGGCGGTCGAATTTCTCATTAAAAAGTATGAAGCTTCCGAAGAACTCATTCGTCAACTCCTCCATGAGCTGGACAAAACGTTCCTCCGATCATCAGCCATGCGCGGTCAACGTACGCCACTGGAAGAAATAGAAACAGGCATAACCCAGCCTATTCAAAAAGAAGAAAATGTCCACAACCAGTGCATGTGTTAAAAAGTATTGTCTAAGTTTCCTTTCGACACTCAACTCAAAGTGCGCAAAGTGAAGGTCACTTCATCCGACAAACTATTCAACATGCACCAGTTACCAAAATATTTTGATGAGGTTATCATCAATGAGGGACTGATTTCGCGGCAGACTATTTCACCAATTCAGGTTGCTCCAATTAGCTTTGACAGCAAAATCGCTGTTTAAGAATGCTTTTCAGCATGTACTGTAGAGGCAACCACAAGCCGGTCTACTGCGGTAAGTACAGGGCAATACAGGGAAGGTATCAATACCTCAGAAATCATAAACTTTATATGTGCATCCTCATCGCATAGTACACTGCAATGTAACGGATCCTTTTGCCGTTGATATCAGAAACGTCATCACACGTCGTAGTACTGTTTCCACTCATCACCAGATGAAATAACGTCTGTAACACCTTCAAGAAATGGAGTACCTAAAAACGGCGTAAAGGGCAGCAAAAGTAGAGGAAAGGAACGTAAGGTGCCTACCACTACGTCTAAAATGAATTTACTCAGTCACAAAGCACAAGTCAAACGAAATCGTCGACGGTCATACCTACGGGTGAAATGGCCGTGATGAATCCAACAACGGTGGGCGTTCTCAAGAGGCGGGTGTACCAAATTATATTGGGAACATCTGGATGTTTATGTGTGTGTGTGATTCTCTCACGTAGGATCTCTTACTTTATATCGATTGATCAGCCTCAAAGCTAGGTCACAAAGCCGTTCATACACACAATAACAACATTACTAACACGACAATAGCGTAACAATAACGATAACAAAATGGGGGCACTATATAATGCATGTCAAAGCTTATGAGAGGGTGCAAATAATACTAAGGTGAGACTAATAGAACCAACAATACTCGAATACTGCCACAACATTCATATAACCGTAATTACAATAATGGCTACATCACAATACAGCGGCTAGACACTCATGGAAGTGGCATGCCCACACCATTTATGGTCGATGCGGCTGAAAGAGATAGTGCGCTGGGCGCAGACAGGCAAGGTGAATAAAACTGTGGGAGCAACGTATAGCTGAACTGGGCCACATCTACGAGATCTTACATGATCTTGGTCAAACCGGATTAGTAGATTACATGAGCAACCGGATAACAAGGAGGCAATCAACAGGAATGCACTAAGGCCGATGCCCGACGACACGATCAATGCACATCAATGAACTGCTCAATAAGGAGTGATACCAGTAATTGACTACTAATTACTGATCAGGTGACGTTAGGTGCAATGACGCTATGCCCGCTCCGAGAAGTTTTACACCGGCGGGTGTAACCATAGGTGATTATATGATATGTGAACTTGGGTCAGCAGGGTCATAGTGCAACAACATGCTATGCCGACCAGCGGCCCTACACGCCACAGCGTTTATAATGGGTGGAAGGATGGCTACGTTCCCACCAGTGGCGGATCAGGCAGAGCGCCCATGAACAAGCTTCGTCCCACTGACCACGCAACGGGAGCCAATTAAGAGATCATGAGTATCGAGTGCAAGTTCCAAGAGTGCAACACACGATAATGAGACGAAGCAACAATGAACTGTGATGCATTCAATCGACAAGGACGATAAACTAATGATGATGTTGTAAGAACTGCACACAGTACCACGTGGGAGGCTAAGGAGGGTGATGCAGTGATCCTCGCAAGTTGACCGCGATCGCCACCACGACGCTTACACCGCAGGCTCCACTCCTCGCCCATGTGCTGATAGCTGCTCCTTGCATCATTGTTCTAGACGATGGAATCCTTCTCATATAAGCGCTTTCATGTGCCATATTGACAGATCTGATTTGGAAATTTGGAAGATTCCACAAAAGATGAGATCGTGACTTCGAGTACCACCCCCGTACTTTGCTGGGTGATCGTTTCTTTTGCGTCTGCTTTGATTTCACAGAGCGACGGCTTTCTGTCATGTTTTAGTAATGATCACTGCATGTCATCATTTTCTGTCGCGGTGGCCTACCGATGTATCGAAGCAATGCTAGAATCCTCCCAGACAAACCTGATACCAATTTGCCGACCTAAAGTAGAATGCCCTATCATTCAAAACTAAACGCATCGCTGAGTTTGTGATGCAATGGTTCACCAACCGCACGTCGTGAAAACTCCTCTCAACAAATTGTCCGCGGAATAGACGATGGAATCCTTCTCATATAAGCGCTTTCATGTGCCATATTGACAGATCTGATTTGGAAATTTGGAAGATTCCACAAAAGATGAGATCGTGACTTCGAGTACCACCCCCGTACTTTGCTGGGTGATCGTTTCTTTTGCGTCTGCTTTGATTTCACAGAGCGACGGCTTTCTGTCATGTTTTAGTAATGATCACTGCATGTCATCATTTTCTGTCGCGGTGGCCTACCGATGTATCGAAGCAATGCTAGAATCCTCCCAGACAAACCTGATACCAATTTGCCGACCTAAAAACGTTGAGAGGCTTGGTGGGTCTTGGCCACAAGGATCGATCCCATGTGCATTGCAAGCATTGCAAGACGCCCTCGGAGTAAAAACTTAGATGTCTTCCTTATGGTGAACTACCTCTCTTGAACATAGAGAGCTGGCGAATGTGCATACATCGTTACCGCTTAGTACATGATTAGATTTTTGTTTCTGTGTTACAGCGAACTACATAGTAGTTTTCGTCTGGTCTTAAGCACAGCTATGTCATTGCTGTTAGTACTTGTGGAAAATAACTGGGACGATTTTCAGCTACCAAATTCCATTGAACTTTGGCATGAGTAATCAATATTCGTCTCTATTTATGAGCTTGCATAAGGTAGATGTAAGATGTTTATTGTGATCGTGGTTTCGGCACGTTCGTACTCTCCAGATCTGCAGTGATCCGAGTCTGCTGTTCACAGTGTTTTTTGTGTACCTCGTGCAAACCTATCAATAACAAAATAATAACGCAACTGGACGTCTTTGGAACTCTTCTATACATTGTTTATAAGCCTCATCGAAAAAAGTCCCGTCTGTGTTGCCTATGAGTTGCGTGGTCTGCTATTGATATTTTCACGTGTTTTAAGATCCTGAGATAATGCTTCACCTTCATGAGTTGGTACCTCACACAGTGGGTACTCCCGTCTATGACGTGAGGCGGTGAGACAACCGATGAGAGGATACAAAATTTCGGGTTACGCAGGCCGTCAATGGAACTGGATTTGACGAACATACGCACGACACGCCATGGAGATTCTTTCTTAAGCTGCACAGATAATGCCAGAACACTCTTCACTCCTTGGAGCCGCAAAAAGCACAAAATTCCATGTGACCGCACTGCAAGAGGCAAAAATCAAGAAAACCGACATACATCGAGTAAATAACGGGGCTTAAGATCCTGAGATAATGCTTCACCTTCAGTTGGTACCTCACACAGTGGGTACTCCCGTCTATGACGTGAGGCGGTGAGACAACCGATGAGAGGATACAAAATTTCGGGTTACGCAGGCCGTCAATGGAACTGGATTTGACGAACATACGCACGACACGCCATGGAGATTCTTTCTTAAGCTGCACAGATAATGCCAGAACACTCTTCACTCCTTGGAGCCGCAAAAAGCACAAAATTCCATGTGACCGCACTGCAAGAGGCAAAAATCAAGAAAACCGACATAAATCGAGTAAATAACGGGGACCCCGTTACCTACGAAGAAAAAGTCTCGTCACGAAATGTCAGCGGCGTAGGCTTCGTCGTCCACCAGTCCATGTCCTTCTCGTCGACTTGTGCGAGATCCTTTCCAGTCGCACAGTCGTCCTCCTTCTTCGATGATGCATCATGAGCAGATCACAATCATAAATTGCTTATCGCCGACCGACGCAGCTGATAAACACGAATTAGATGCGTTCTACTATTAGTTGGAGGAAGTTATTCACAATGATGAGGCATATTATAAGTTTGGTGTCGGAGACTTCAACGCCAGAATTGGAAAGGGCAACGAGAATGAATATAGAATCGCAAATATCGGATTAGGAAGAACTGAAGATGGAAATTGCCTCGCAGCCCTGGTCTGTAGCACGTCTCTTCCATGGAACTCGATTTTTCAGAAGAGAGCCGCCGCTGGACATAGGAGTCTCCGGCATGACCCAAGCGAAGATCTACCACATTCTGAGAAACAGAAGATGGTGTGTACTTGACACAACGGTAGTCCCGCCATTCTATACTGGTTGCGGTCACCGCCGTCTTCGCCAGAAGATTCGACTCAGCCGTGACCCGGGAAAGAATTCATGTCATCGACCTCGCGAAAAAAGTTTAGCTGTATATGACGCTAATATTCTGAGCGAAATTCCAAACGAAAACGAAATTCCAGTCATCCAAACGTGACTAGAAGATTAGAGAAGACCCAACCAAATTCTACGAGCTGCTCGTCGAAGGACTGAAACGTTGTGCTGAATTCGCCTCAGCTCTCCATACAAGATCAGATTGCATCATGAGAACCAGTATTTCCTTCCGTTTAAATTGTTCCTGCGAATATTTCTTTTCCATATTTTAGGTGTATGAGCTCTCGTATTCATGTGATCTTTTCTAGGTGCTTGGGTAATCTTTTGCTACTACCTGCACTTAATCTGTCAACAATTTCACGATACAAGTACTATTCTTATGAAGTCATTGTGATTTTCCGATTGTTCACTGCCCATTGTTGGCTGAATATGAGAAGCGATTATGTGTTTATGCTGTAGTTCATAAAGTAAATGTTCTCATAGTTCTCTAACTGCATTGGGCTTCACATATTCTTCTCGTGTTCCGCACGGGTGGTCAATTCCTGAATCCCGTCCAGTGGTTCTACGTAGGGAAATCGATTCATAAGAGTCGTCTATTATCTCAAACGATCACCTGTGAACGCTGTATTGGTTTTATCTCGCGATTCGAGGGAAAATTACCACAATAAAGAATTATTTCGATACATCAGTGGGAACACAACAGTCCATGTGTTCAAAATGATAAAACTGGCAGGTGATGCCATTGATAAAACAAACTATGTGCATATATTTTACGAATTTAAATATAGTTATATATATATATATAACAATTAAACAATCTCGCACTGCTCTAGAATGAGGCCTCGGTGAACGCAAAACGACCACACGACCACAACGGTGCCAATGAATCAGCATTTACGAAAATCTGCGAGAGGTAAGCTGGTTCCCCGCGGCAACAGTAGGTTCTCTTTTTCGGTCCTGTAGTAAGGGATAGGGCTCTCGATGTTAATCAATCCCATAGGGATGCGCCATGTATTCCACTTCATTAAGTATCGTTGGAGGTCATTGAATACATATCTGACTTTTACAAATTGGACTCGCACTAGCCTACCAATGTATGGAGCCACTGCTGCTATAATCCCAGACAAGTCTGGTACCAATTTGCCGACTCCGGAGGGACGAAAAGTTTGGAGAGCTACGATCATGGTAATAGATCCCATGTGTATTTCAAGGCTCCTCCAACCACTGCGTCATACGCGCCCTATTTTCGGTCTCATACGAAAGAGAACCCAGCAACTCATTGAGTTCCAGAAATGACGGTTGCAATGTGATGCATCATATGATACCCGCAAAGTATGGTATCTAGAGGCTTTGTGGATATAATAGGAAGATGAACGTCTTCCATTTCACTCGGCTCGGCGAGCTTGCATCTTTCGTGTAGGAAAAACTATTGGAATAACGCATAATTTGGTGCTTGCATGACAGCGCACTTCAACAACATAGAACTGATTACTGGACAACAGGTAAAAAGTAAGCACAGCTATCGTACTTCGTCCCACCTTTCTCAAGGCGCTTTTAAACCATCATTTGTTTTAACCCCTCAATCAACAATTACACAGTGAAAACTCGACCACCACAATCTCTGGAACGTTTCGTCCACTTTTTCAGTCATCACGAAGCCTTAAGTGAAAAGGATAGCCAAGAATCAGAAGTGGCATGCCACTCCAGATATAGTTCGGTCAGTACCTTTGCCGAATCGCGTGAAGCGCTGTGGTCCTAGAAGAATCCTAATCGTAAAGCAACAAATCTTCAGTCCAAAGGAATATAAACAGCTATGGCGAATACCACGGTATTGGCATGGTTGTTACTGAATTCCAGGAGATATCATGCCTACTTCTTACTGAAATTTCATTAGTTAGGGAAGACAACAGATAGGTCGAGCCACATAAGCACACACCAGCCCGACCTCCACCTACGTTTGTAAGAAAAAAACGAGTAGACGATGCTCGAAAATTATGACAGGACGATGATCTATAAAGACCTCTAAGCACTCATGATAACTGTACTGGATAACCTGAAGAAGTTCTGTCATCATTTCTCATCAAGATGCTCAAAGCTTATCAGGTATGGTTCCCTTTAACGGGTATCTTCTCCTAAAGTTGTGCAAATGGAATGAAATACGGTATTACGAAAAAAAAGCATAAATAGATTCCCAATACCAAAATTATTATGTACGTCACGGTGCCCTCGAAGTACATACGTTCGTCAAAACATTCCTGACCGCATACAACAGAAACAACATATTCTAAGAAGACTATTAAAATATTTTACAAACCACTTCAAAAACAGAATTCATAACTACGTGAAGAAAGAAAAGCTGACATGACAAACAATGACAATGACATACACAAACCTAAGTAGGTTTAGAAAGGAGGTGTGGCCAAACACTGTCGAAAAGAGGCAAGCAGAAAAACGGCTGCTTCCTCTTCTGAGCTCTGGATTGCCAAAAAACAGTATATCGATCTTCTTCATGTGTAATGAGTCAAATAGAATACGAGAACTACGAGCCAAAATGAAATCGTTAGTCATCAACTTACAACCTTGAAAAGTCGATCTTTCTGGAGTATGTTGGTTTCTTTTGAGATACTGTGTGAATTACATCTAGTAAACAATTAGTATTAATAAATATTAGTAAATTATCAATGAAACATTAACACTAGATCGACACAAAGATCAACAACCAAGAAATAACACAACATCCTGCCGCTCAGTTTACATAACTCCATGAGTCATTTGTTATTTGCGAAGCCGCTCTTTAAATAGTTAGCAAAATGGTTTGCAGCAGTGTACCTGAAATTTCCGCGAATAAACGAACAGCCAAGTGGAAATAAACTAGGAATTCTACTTTTGTCACCTTGCTTGAGGTTCCATTGGCATAAAGAGAGGCTTGATTATATTCGTAAACGTAGTCCAACAGAACTCCCCATCTTCTAGTGGCATATTTTCCATCTTCACATCACGAACGATTTTTGAGACCTGGATAAAAACCAAACTAAAACAAATTTATTTCCACCAATACTATAATAGTTGGTGCCAGTGGGCCGACCAGGTGCTAAACATACAGTTTTATCTAAGAGCAAAAGATTCTGAAGCAATACCTCATATTTCCTTTGTCGTCTCTGAGCGGCGCTCCAAGGTCGGAATGATAAATTTGGACAGTTTCTCGGCTTTTTGGACAGCAGTGACTCCTAGAGTTAACATGAGATTTAAATGAAGGACAGAACCCTCCCAAAAAAGAAGTATAACGCGAAATAGTAGTTAAAACGTTACCTCTCGAATTTTACTGATAAGTATTTTGGAAGCAATTAACGGTTAACTCAGGCAAGGTGTAAACTTACCATCTGACAATCGTTTTGATCGAACCGCCATTTATTGCAGATGCTCATTCTCTCGTCAGAGATCCCAGGAGGAAATGGAAGTATTCGAGAATACGCCTCTTTGTCCAGACTGTCAAAGATGCCAAGAATAAGTAGGCAATAGGTATCACACAATATCAAAAAAGTGGAAGAGCAACACACCATAAGAAGGCATAAGCAAAAAAAACCATGAGGACATACTTCTCAAATTCCAAAGATCCAGCGTGTTCCGAGAGTTCAGAAATAATCTCGGCAGCCAACTCATGCTCGTTTTCATCTTCTAAAAGTATCATTTGCAAACAAATCCAAAAAGTCTAAGCACAGCCACAAGAAAAAGCAGCAACAGTGGACGGCAATCCTCAGCGAGAAAGTTGAATACGAAGGATTTGAAGATCACGAAACGGGTGGTAGTATAAAGGATAAAGGATGAAGCTCTCAGCGTTAATCAATCCTTGAGGGATGCGCCGCACATTCGACTTCAGTGAGCATCGCTGGAGGTATTTGAATGCACATTTTGCTTTCACAATGACTAGCGATGGCCAATGGATGCATACAGAGGCGCTGCTATCCTCGTATTGCACTGATTTGCCGAGCCCGGAGGGACAGAGAATTTGTGACTAGGAGGTCGTTTCCATGTGTATTGTAGGGTGATTTCGACAACTGCGCTACAAGCGCCTTTTCTTTTTAGCTATTATCTGTCGATTCTATGTTCACATATGATACACTTTCAATTTGCGCTTTGTAATATTCCATGACATCCCCATAAATCCATCCTACTAAGAATTCTACGAAACAAGTAGCACCAGAGAAATAAAATCGTTCATAATGGGCAAAACTGGAACTTCTCCTGCAAGTGGTTGATCCACCTATAAACTGAGAAATCATTAACGGCATACCTAAATCAGAAATAGTAGTCTTCACAGTTTTCTGGCTGGCAGTAGTATTTGCTTCCGATCGACGCTTCTTAGATTTTTGAACACTTGGGTCCATATAACCATATGGAACCCATTCATAAAAAAGCTCGTTAGCCTCCGTCGAAATATTGCCATTGTCGTCACACTTCATCATATGCCAATCCACTGCAATTTGGTAAGGAACTTCGATTCTGAAGACTTTGTGCCAGAAAATCTTCATCCTTAGTGACCTATGGAAGTAAGTTTACTAAGATAATCTTCTACGTATATCGCTACAGGAATTAAAATCTGATTAATAAGAAAGCAAATCTGATAACGATAGCAAACATGGCTATCGTACCCCACCATCAGGGGGTATCTTCTCACGTATGCTGTCCCATTCATAGCTGTCTTCTAAGAAAGAAAGAGAACGTTTTGTTGCCCTCTTCAGCTCCCAATCTACGTCCTGTACGTCCTGCACGTCCTGCACGTCCTGCATCTAAAAGCGTAAAACTTCCGAAGCGCGACAGCACAAAATTCATTCTGAAGAAAAAAAACTCCAGAAGAAATATCCACGAAACACAAACTCAACGAAAATCAACAAGCACGGAGGCATAGAAGATGATGAGCCGAATAAAATCGAAAAAGCAATGTCCACGTCACAGAAGGCAAGAACTATAGTGAATGACTACCTCAATGAACAAGAAAAGACACAAAGAGCAATGTAAAACAGCGACTCCCAAAAAGGAACTGAGGTTTAGGCCTAAGAGAACTTATATCCCAGAAAAAAAGAAAGAGAAAAGAAAAAAAAGGAAAAAAATGCGTGGAAGAATTGTTAGCGACCCTACCAAATATGTGAGTGAGTGGGCCGCGCAGTGACGTGCTAGAGAGCTCGCCTTCTGCGCCGATTTAAGACATTCGTTGGAGCGCATTTACTGTTAATGCGTCTGGTAGTTAGTATCCAGAACAAGCACTACTCTGTAAATCTTTCACATTGTTATGGAAGGAGAACTTATTAAGGAGTGAAATGAGAGTGGGACCAATCTGAGATTCATTTAGTTTATAATATGATCTACAAGGCAAGATCGTTGGCTCCATTGTCGTCAACAGAAGTTCCACACACCACTGTCTTACTTGGCTATCTGGGAGAATGTTCTCCTTATCAATGAAACGTTACACAACAGGCTGCTGGAGGTTCGACGCGTTTGTTTTGTCGAAAGTTTTCGTAGAGATTGTTCTCGAACGTCATTTGGTTGCAAGGTTATTCCTCTTTAGACAGTTTCAGTGTGCCTAATCCAAGTTGCAAGGATTTCGTAGGTGGTAAATTTCTTCTCGGACTGGAATGTACAGCGGGGGGATTCAGCCTTCCGGTAGGGTATCCCAAGCTGAGAAAGAGTCCGGCGTTTCTATCAGGAAGCACAGCAAAGAGTAAGGCAATACCAGGATCCACCATCATCTTGGTGTCCCCCTCTGATCCACAAGGGCGGCGACTGCGTCTGGTGGTGACGACCTGGGCAGACCATGGCCTGGTGACCTCAGGACTCCAAGGAACCAGAATGGCTAAACCAGCAAAACTCCGCAAAATTAGAAAATATGCTGAGGCACACATATCCAATGAAGATGTGCCATCCAAGTATCCAAGTGTTCTTTGTGTTACCCACAGAATGCTCCTGCCTCGGTGCCTACGAAAACCTTCCTGCAGTGGTTTTCAGCAAGTATTGCTGACGACTATTTCCTTGATTTGTGTATCAGAAGGATTTCGACAAACGCATCCTACCTCTTTCTCGGTAAACTTTCAGATCTTATCTTTGAATTGAGACTTTGGTCGGCATAGATTCGAAGAGCTTTCGAGTGTAGTTCTTCTTCGAACCCTCCCTTTTGCGATACTCATAACAGTATAGGCATTGCTCAGAATGGATTTATTCTATCGAGGAATTTAGTGACTATGGCAAATTTTAGCATAAGAAAGGCAGTGGTCTGATTCGGCGTAAAACAGTCCAGTGATAAAGACGAATGGATCTCACAAGGATGCAATCGATCTACGCATCTCCCGTACCGTTTCGGGATCACTATGTCAGGTAGTGATTGTCTCTCTTTGAAAAACAGCTTCCACGTGGACGATCTCTAGAGAGTACTGTCACAAGACTGCTTTCTATAGATAAGTTTTTGTTACGATATTCTGTTTCAGAACTTTCCATTCAATATTTGCGTTTGGTGCCTATTTTTGAACTGAAATTTCCCCTTACAATTTTTGAGGTAATTTTCGTTAGAAAGAGATTTGCACTAAGCTTATTGAGTTCCGTCACAGCCGATCTCTACGTTGTTGAAGAGCAGTTAATGATACCGATTTCTTTTTCTGCTAGCGAAGTGTAGTGCCGAGGTTGGCAAAACGGATAGAGAAAAATTCGTGAAAGTCAGTAAGTTTGGTAATAGATGAGTTCATGACAAAGTCCACTCAACAACACCGAGCGATGAAAATTCTTTAGGTGACAACGGTTCGAGAGACCACTTGCCAGGTGATAACCTTTTCGTTCCTGATGGATGACCTACCCTTGTTACACTAATGCGAGGTCGGTACCACGTGTTGCAGTTGTTATTGTTGTTGTTGTTGGTGGTGGTGGTGGTGCTGCCGCTGTAGTTCTATGGGTGACGCGTTGACGACTTTGCCTTCTACAGAGTTGTATTTTATGTAACGATATCCATGTATACATATTTTGATTTCACTGGTAGATAGAAAACTAGTTAAGAAACAGGTGAAACGGAGGACGCACATGGTGTGATGGTGAAGGCGTTAGCCTCCGGAAAGGGTAACAGTGTGTTCGATTCCCATCGCATACACCTAGGGTATGGAGTTTCGCAAATATCTCAGCACCATTGTGGTTATAATTCACATCAGGAGCTTCTCTGAAAAAGGCAGTAAGCAGAAAGTGACCACACCATACGGACATCGTTACAGAAAATAACTCCCGCTCCTGAAGAAGGCGATGTTGGTAGATACGTTGGCTATCGAACCAGAGCAACAGCAACAACAAGAAGTGATACCAACCTAGCGTTGGCAGAAGAGTGCGTGGAGATCCTTATACATATGTCAGTTATTGATGGCAAGGTTTATAGAACGTCGCTCCTTTTATTTATTACTTCTGGTCTGTAATGTCTCGAAAGAAAAACACATAGTGTCTGATGCATAGTCCGTGGCGTCCAGAAGAACATGAATGTCGCAGTCTAGACAGAATGACCTGAACTCGTATGCACATAATCAGGAGCAGGCTCTATGGCGTTTCTTAGCGGCATCGTTACTTTCTATCTGCACTACTCATTTTATTTGCTATGTTGAATTCTAGACGAAAAGTTCTTTCCAGAAGTCTGGGATAATGGAGCCACATGTTCTCATGTCTTCACCACAGGTGGTTGTTCATCTCAATGAATTCCAGGAAGACAACGGTTTCACTGACGGCGGTTATGTATTCAACTTAATCTCAAGTGGTCCCCAGAATCTCGGTTAACTACGGTACACATTGAAGCCTAAATTTGGAGTTTGTAAGTAACAGAAGCATGAATCACAATATTTATTTCAACAATCTTGATATTCCCATGTATTTTTCACTTAAAACTTTATAAAATGTTTTACCGGAAAGTTTTCGAGTAACTGACACTTTTGAACTGACACTGTATCTCAGGCGTGAGCTAGTTGCCTATCCCATTGATAAGAACGTCTAAAGAGCGAGAGTCTCAATCCTGATCAATATGACTTCGATAAGGTGCGCCGCGTGTGGCGAAGTGGTCAGAGCCGCCCTGTAACACACATGTGGAGCCCATCCCCGCGCCCATGGCCCTCCAAGCCTTCCATCCATCCAGAGTCGAAAAATTGGTACCAAACTTGTGTAGGAGGACAGTAGCACTGGCTTGACACATCGGTACGCCACCGCGAGTCATTATAAAGACCAGACATGCATTCAATCACCTTCAAGCAATGCTTAATGAAGTAGAATGTAAGGCGCATCCCTCAGAGATTAATCAATGCCGAGAGCTTTATCCTTTATTTATATATGTATGTAAACCTAAATGTAATCTAGACGTTTATATATATATACATGTACATATATGTATAAATAATACATGTATATATGTACTATACATATTTATTTATCACCTATTTACCATCGTATTATATAAGTGCTCTAAGTTGATCGTACTTAATTATGCTGGACTAATACGGATAGCAAAATCTGTGATGACCCTCATTCTCAAAAGAGCAAATCAGTTCGCTTCATATGTCTATAAAACTGAAATCTTAAATGAACTCTACGGTGAGACCAACGATCGCACATTGTCGTGTACTTCTATATGGTGTTCCAACGTATAACGAACGCTATTTTCCAGCACTCTGTCCAGTCGATACCTTAAATTACTGCTTTAAATAACCGATATTTAGGTAGAAATATAAGACAACAATCACTCTTATGACCAATGATCTATGAATATTTTCTATATTATTAAACGCTGACTGTACAGTGTAATTATATGCAGTGTTTAATAAGGAGGTTGCTGTTTAATGCAAGCGTACCAACCATTAACCCACCGTCCCGGCTACCGTATTTCGTGGTTGAACGAACGAGCTATGCGCAATTTTTCGTCAGCTGTGCACTTTCTAGTTTATTGACTATAGAAAAGTCTTTTCTCTATAAACGGAGGGCTTAAAGGGTTTTTACCATGATAGGAATATAGATAAGACTTTGCTCTATCGTTCTATGAGTATGAATGGGTATGTTACTATATTCTGTTTTTTTACGGACTTTTCTTTCACATTTACTGTGCGGATGCCAGCACATCTCGCACTCGACCACTTTCCTCGCATCCATCATCCAAGCAGGATTTCCAGCCTTTTACTTTTAGCTTCGAATGCTGCTTGAGGATTTTCCTTTCATCATGAATACCTGTGAATGCTGGTCGAGTCAAATCTCCCTGGAGTCCTGAGATAGCTAGGCTAGAGTGTTCTCATTCGGAGTGCAGAGCGTGGACTTTTTCTCAGTAGTGAAGTCCGGTAACAATTTTCCGGCCCCGGAGGGATGAGAGGCTCAGTGAGCCTGGTGCAGGATTGAACCAGCACCATGCTCGTCATGGTCGGCATCACTACCACTGTGCAATCCACTCCCTTTACTGTGTTTCACTATGGCCCACACTGTGAATACATTGCTATCTGCATTTGGACGTATTTTCCAGCTTATTTCGAGTATCTTTCAGTATTTTCTATGCGCACATATTTCATAAAATAGCCAGGACCCCTAATAAGGGTTAAGGTGAAATAACAGTTAACTGTTAGTCAAATTACCAGTCAATGAACTTTCTTGAAAAAGAGTTCTATATAGATCATTAAGTGCACAGAAAAGCCTTTCTAGTCCCATTTCTACAACTTTGACCTGCTGTCGAATAGCTATGGAATGAGCATACATAGTCCGGTAAAATTATTCTGAAAACCACTAAACTCAAAATGAACGCATAGTAAAAGCCTACATCTTCACTCGAGAGCCTTGCAAGTAGCAACACCCTAGAAGAGACATCTCCTCTTAAGGTAGCAAAACATTACTGCCATCCACAAAGACCACTGGCTACCCATCACAGCGAGTTAATGAAGCTGATGTGGCACGAGATTCTGTCTAGAATAGCCATGCTAGGGCTTTGCCAAGTCGTCATCGTAGGCGTTTCCCAACGTTCGTGGGGCGGCGACAGATTTGCCAAATTGTGACTGTGTTTCTATGAAGTGGGCTGTGTTACTAACTTACTTGAGTACTTCGATAGCCCGCTCTCCCTGATTGTGGGTGACCTAGCACAACCTCTTTTTTCGGAGTTTTGCTGGTTTAGCCATTGTGGTTCCCTGGAATCCCGAGATGAGTCTTGCCAAAGTCTACCCCAGGTCGTCACCACCACACGCAGTCGCAGCCCTTGTGGATCACAGGGAAATTTGTAACCACGTGACTAGTCTGATACCAGGACGGTGGTACTGATATTGGTTTACACTTGGCTGTGCTTCCTGATGCAAACGCCCAACTCCTTCTTAGCTTGGGAGACCCTGCTAAGACGATGAATTTTCCAGCTATACAGCGCAGTCCGACCCACGAACACCTCCAAGCCATGATGAGGCGGTAAAGTGTTGGGAGGGACCGTGTTAGTAGATATATTTACTCTTGTCTATGCCTTCAAAGACACTGCATTGCGGTGAACCCCATTTTGAATTGCACTCTACATCCAGAAACGTTTCCTATCTCTGCCTTCCCACACATGACTATTGAAGCAGTGTATTGAAGAAATTACACTATACAAGAGACCCGAGCCTTGACTCTACGACCAGCTGAGATATTTGCAAAACTCTGGACCGCAGGTGTCTATGGTGGGGAACGAACGCGAATTTTGTCCTTTCCGGGGAGTAACGCGTTCACCACCACACCATTAGGATCCTTCGTTTCGCCTGTCTCTCAGCTAGTTCTATCGATCTTTTGCCATCAGCAATCACCTAACTCGCTTGGACGTGGCCACGCCCACTATAACCGTCATTTGGCTTCTGACGACGCCTTGGAGATCGCCGTTACCACTCGATCATCACTTCCCCTCCCGCTTAATCTTTTCTTACAAATTTTTCCTTTCCTTCATTTGCTTAGCTTGTAATGATATTAACTATAATCTTTAGCTCCAGCATTGTTAATACACTAATGTTATCGTCGATTCCCATGTGATCGCTTTGTGTTTTTAACATAAGTTAAATACTTTCACTGTTCACAAGTACTTTACAAGCAACTCTTCACTCTTACTCACTCCCGCGAACGCTCTTCGTACTCTTGCGCTGTGAGCCGTTACATCATGAAGGTTTCTAGAATATGTGATCAGAATATAATAAATGCTTAGCACAGTAAATGTCTTTGAAATGGAAACCATGCTTACTATGTTTCACCTTTTATTTTCTGCCTACTACAATTTCCACGACAGGGTAGTAAGCGCAATACAACCACAATCATGCCTTCTCAGAGATAGGCGAAACGAAGGATCCGAATGGTGTGGTGGTGAACGCATTACTCCCCGGAAAGGACAATAGCGCGTTCGTACCTCATCATAGACACCTGCGGTCCAGAGTTTTGCAAATATCTCAGTAACGTTGTGGTTGTATTTCGCTTAGTACCATGCCTACTGTTCCCACGACTGACTTTCTATTAACCTCACCATTGATCAAATAATTCTTCACATCCCTGTTGAGCAAATGGGAAGTGTTTTATTCTTTTCCCTTCTATTCTTTTCTTTTATTTAAGAATAAGCTAACGTTCCGGCGGATTTCGCCGTCCTCAGAACCACTTCAGAACCGCCTTCTTAGAAACCTCGCATTTGCTCAACAACAATGTGAAGAATCGTGCTTAATATGTTTATCAAACCTACCTATAATTAACCATAATTCCAATGCTGTTGTTCAATCCGCGATCGCTTGTGTCACCCATCCAATTCAACCTGTATATTTCAGCACCATTTTTTAGATGAAAGTTGGCTGAAAAAGAAATATTGATTGTCTTCCAAACATGAAATCATAAATCAAATTAAAGGATAAAACATAAAGCTTATAGCGTTCATTAATTCCTTAAGGATGCACCATGCATTCAACTTCAGCAAACATCGTTGGAGGTGATCGAATGCATATTCGGCCTTTACAATGATTCGCGGTGCCTACCGATGTATCGAGATGTATGATGCTACCTCCCAGACAGGTCTGGCACCAGTTTCCATAACCCGGTAGAATGAATGGTTTAGTGAGCTTGGAGTGCCAGATCCAACCTATGCGTATTGCAGGGCCCCTCTAACCACTACGCTATACGCGCCCCATAAATCAAATTAGTGCGGCTAATAAAACGAAGCGGACTAAAATTGCGCCACAGAATTCTAGATGGTCGAACATATTTTCAGAAAATAACATACCTACGGAGTTTAAAGCAAATCCATTTTGTCTTCTTGAACAAAGATAATGGCCACAAGAACGAAGGAAAACATATTTCAACATCTCTATCTCTTTCAGCGACACTTTTACGTCCGTTAAGAACTAAAGTAACAAAAGAGAAATTGATTTCACCAAGGAACATGACGCTTACACCCTCACTAAAATTTCGATACAACCTTTAAATTCGATCCCGATCTTAAATTTCAGTTGGATAACGTTGATTAAACTACTACAGCTCTATACAATTGATAGGTATAGTGCAAAACATCAAAAACCTAGTCAAACTGATCACTTGAAGTTCGTGAAATTTCCAGAAACCTACAGATCCCTCTTGTAAGAGCATTTCCTTCAAATATTTTACCAAAAAATTATAGATATAACAAATTGGACCCTTATTAGAATTTCCGCTGCCTGTTCAGTAGTGACGGACCTTCCTGCAAAGTCTGAAATCTTCCCAAGTATGGTGTCGTCAATTATGGACTCTGAATAAAAGTTAAATTGCACAACAAAATAGTTATAGCTTTCGAAAATAATTATCATCTAATAAGCAAATGTCTTGTGAAAAAACCGCAAACCAGACAACGAGCTTCCGTGTAAGTTCCGCAGCATCCACGTTCGAAACCCCGGAATCGGTGATAACGTGGAATGTGTTCGAATAGATGGAAGTTCAGAATGAAGAAGTCTCGCAACACTTTTGATCAGCATGTTCCCCAGATCGATTCCGGACAATCCTAAAATTTGCAGATAGCGAATAATAAAGAAAAAAAACTGGCTTGAATTCTAACGAAACGGTCGGTTATTTGCTGTAGAAGCCGACCCGATTTCCCACGTGTAGCAGGTGCCTAAATGTAACTAAATGTTACATAACTAATTAAGTAACTAAATGTTTCCGAAAATCTTCAGCTTACCACCTTCCTCAAATACTACCGCATTTCTCAGGAAAAACAGGCTAAAAAGAACACAGACTTTGCCATCAAGTCTAGAGATTGCAATACTATTTTGCTCCGCATTACAAAACCCATACGACAGGAAAGTGGTCTTCGATTGAAAGCAATTCATGTCGCACAACAAAACAACTGGTGAAGAGAACGATGTCCATTCAAGCAATTAAATCTGTTTAGACAGGAAATTTCGGAGGATCCTCTGGAAGGAAACTATGTCCAATATCCACTTTGCTTTGGTCCATCCTTATGTGGCTACAAGACATCGCACTTCGTTATGAGTATCACGAACTGTAGTGCTACAAAATAAGTAGTATTGATCTCACGACCTTAAGAGCAACATTGAAAACGATTTTACTTCGACTTAGGATGAAGATCACGAACAGGAACAACATCAGAACGTCATCATACATATATGTATATATATATATATATATATATACATTATACATATACATATGTGCATTTGTATACATGCATATATATGTACTAGCATGTGTATGTGTATGTATAACTCCCAACGGTTCAACGCTTCATGGCTAGGTGTTCCTGGCTGCCGGGCTGCGATGTAAAGCGGAAGGATTCGTCACCCCGGTAGGGCCTCCCAAGCTGAGAAGGACTCCGGTGTTTCCGTCATGAAGCCCAGCTAATACCAGCATTCACTATCGTCCCTGTATCAAACTGGTCGCATAGTGGCAAATCTCCCTCCGATTCACAAGAGCGCCTAATGAATGTGGTGGTAACGAACTAGGGAAGACTTTGGCTAGGGCGACCTCGGGACTCCAGGGAACCACAACGGCTAAACCAGCAAAACTCCGAAAAGGAGAAATTATGCTGGGGCTCGTACAACCAGTGAAGACGGGCCCTCCAAACACCCAAGTACATAGGCAATTTAATAACACGAAATGTGTAATGTGTTTAAGCATTTATGCCTGAGTCTACTATATTCGAAGCAAGTATGTTGAACCAGAAGTAGTTAACCTGAGTTTTCATTACTGCTGAAAAACTTAACGCAGCTGAGATTTATATGGGAATCTACCTGGTTGTGTTGCTGTTATGGAATAATAGATCGCCGTAGTGCAGTCATCTTCGGGTGAATCCAAATGCTCACAATTCACGATGCTCTGAAATTTCAGCAGTCAAAATATGGGAAAACAGTGAACGAAATGCTATTCATCACGACACCTGCACATTATCGGCGATGTCATTGAGCAGTGCCACGTAAACAATAACTAATGGCTCTCTTGGCATCGCCTCATGAGAAAAGTAGTAACACCTGGAAAATCGGAGGAGCTGGGACTAGTTTTTGACAGTTATTTCTATTTAGAGCTTTCTTGCGAAGCTGGTTTTTGTGCAAATTATAGTCCCTCAAATAAAAAGGAACATTAGCAATATAATAATATTGAAGGCTGAACACATTTTGATTAAAACGGTTTATACAGCTTCAAATATATACTGATCAATTAAGTGGATTATCGGTAAACACATGTGTAGCCCGACAAGGCTCACTTGTCCTCTCACAATACTAAGCGCCAAAAATTCTGTTCGTCGCAGCGTAAACTACTACGAAGCCAACCCTGTGGTTTATTACTTCTCTTCGAGAACAGCGAGAGCGCTGTAATCTTAAGCTATACATTGGCTCGAAAGATATAAATGAATTACAACGCCATCACAGCTTCAAAACATTCCTGATTACATCGAATTCTCGATAATTATGGCACGCCAAATTTCCTGCAGCACACCGTATTCGCTGAGCTCAGTGCAAGTGGTCCCAAATGTCTTTTGAAAAAAAAAAAATACCGCCGTTCTTCTTTATCGCTATGTAACTTGGTCATCACTGAATAGTGTGATCAGTGACCAGAACCTTTCATTTTCTACGTATCCTCCAGCTTCTTTTATGTATTTTTAAACACCCTATCCCTTGTGTGGGCGCGTGTGGCGCAATGGTCGGAGCCGCCCTGCAATATACACGTAGAATCAATCCCCGTGCTCATGGCCCATCAAGCCTTCATCACTCCGGGATTGACAAATTGGTACCAGACTTGTCTGCGAACTGGCAGATCCAGATCTCGGGGGCACGAGTCATACAAACATTGTTGATCAGTAGGTAGAACCAACCTTCTGAGATTTCCAAGACGCTTCATGAGGTCAGAAGGACCCTTTACAGGATGGACTGCTTCGTGGTTTGCTACCTAAAAGAATATTTGCGAGTTTCTGAAACCCAAGTGGACTTTGAACATATATATATGTCTAAAAATATCTTACAAAGAATAACCAGAAATTTAAATGTTAACAAAATGTATGAATACAAGCCCCTGTAAAAACAACTGGATACTTGATACTTGAACGGCCCGTCTTCGCTGGTTGTGCGGACCCCAGCATAACCTCGCTACTTTGGTTCCCTCGAATCTCGAGGTCAGTCTGACCAAAGCCGGCCCAAGGTCTTCACCACCATAGGCAGTCGCAGCCCTTGTGGATCAGAGGGAGATTTGCCACCATGCGACTTTAATTCCAGAACGACGGGTGGATCCTGGTATTGGTTTACTATAAAAAACAAACCAGCTGAAAAAAGATTCACCTTATAAAGAATATCACCTGGAGATTGCCAAGTCAGTCTTTCCAGTTTGACATTACTCTGACAGAACCACACGAGCAGAAGTTCCCGTGCTGATTCCTCAAGACGGTGTAGCAGAGAGGCCACAGATTTATCGTTCTCCGTTTTCATCAGGGCCAAAACATGTATCCGGCATAATTCGATGTACTCGAAAACCCAAACTCAGAGCTACCAACCAGTAAATTAGCTCTCATATCACAGATTTGTTTTACGCCATCTGATAGGTTCCCAATTGATCGAAGAAGTCTAAAATGTACTGGAGTGGCAGCCTCACGAACTTCATGCGCTAAGTTTGAGTTCTGAAATATAAAGCTATAAAAGTGGAATCAGTAGAGAACTATTCCATAAATTAACCATAATGAAATATGTAGGGTTTGTCTTTCCTGATGAGTCGGTACTAAGGTATTTATCGCTATATCTATCTTATATTTTAACCTAATCCCACTTGTTTCATTTTTTAACTGGATTTGGTCCGTGATTGCTTGACAAACTCATTGGAAAAATCGGCTCTCTATGAGTGCAAAAACTATAACCACAATGATGATAAGATATTTGCAAAAGCCTGGATCGCAAGGCCTGGGGTGGGCATCGACTCCGCTGTTACCCTTTCCGGCGGTTAACGTTTCCACCATTTCCACCACCATACTATGCTCGTTCTCCGTTTCACCTTTCTCCTTTAGCCTTCCGATTTACAAATATCTCGGCATCATTGTTATGATGTCCCACATTAGACCCTACTACGAAAAAGAATAGGCATCACGTAAAAAGTGACAAAAAATATAAGTTGTAGAAACTTAGAATGCTATCGAAAATCCAAGAGACCTACTCTCTGGTGAGGAACTGGTTATCCCATCTTAAAATTTCAACTAATAAAACCCAATCTTTTGATTGGTTCCCATCTATAGAATATATCCAACACATTTGAATGCAGGTATTTAGTTCCTAGGATCGAGTTTCTATTAACTCTGCCGTTAGACTATGTCGTTTTCTTTTCCAGAAATCGCGAGGTTGCTATACGGCTTACGTTTCCTTCCGTACAAAAACAAACAACACCGCAATAGCTCACGTTTCGGCAGCACCGCCTTCTTCAGAGCCTAGAAGGATATATTGATGGGTAATGTAGTAGGCTAAAAACTTCAACAACACGAAGAGAGTAATCTTGTTGGTGCTACTGAAACGTTTGGCCTAGTACCTTGCGTATCAGTATACACATCCAGACTCTGAAGAAGACGATACTGACGAAACGTTAGTTACCTTCATGCTGCATGTGTTTTTGTAGAGAGGTAAACGTGCGTGTACAGGGTGTTTATTTATGTGAATATGCGTCAGTAGCAAAAATGAAATGCAACTGTACCGGGCCTATACACTGGATTCATGTGGATTCACTACGTTCAAAAAGGCATTTAATGTCGATGTAATCCCCACATGTGCAGCTCTTCAAACTGTAAAACTAACCTCGCTGACAAGGCTTACCTCTACAATTTCGACACTAGAGTGTAGAACATGTTTCTTGAAGATAAAGTACGTAAATAGATTACAGGAAATCAAATGAAACACAAGCCTTGTTATAAATCAAAATGGCGTTGCTTAATGCCTCTAGATCTGGTCCACAATTTGTTGCGATGTTGAGTAAAAGATCTCTTTTATACTCAGCATCACCGGAAGAATAGGATTCAACCACTTGTTTCCCTGCAGCCTGCATAAAGGTAAATATTATTTTAAAGAAACATTTTCACCAAACAGAGACATCCTAATAAACAAATATTAAGTAGATATTAGTTACTCTAAAGTCTTCACAGGAAATTCTCTGGAAATACTGCCCTCCTAGCGACGATTCTAGGATTCAAAAGTAATGTGCATAAGCGCTTCGGAAGGTGATAGACGGGGTGATGATGCTTCACATTATTCAGTCAGCGCCACTGACAAAGTATTAAGTTCCGTAAGTGAACGTCCCACGCTCAAGCTTCTTGGACAAACAGTGGCATCGAACTTCATAGTTAACCTCAATGATACTCTTCCCTAGGTGTTCAAGCATTTATTTGAGCCCAAAGTTTACTTACTTGGATACTTGAACGGCCCGTCCCCACTGGTTGTGCGGCCCCCAGCATAATCTCCATTTTCAGGAGTTTTGTTGGCATAACTATTGTGTTCCCCTATAGTCCCAAGGTCAGCCTGGCCGAAGTCTGCCTCAGGTCGTCACCTCATTCACCTCTCTCATGGATCAGAGGGAAATATGCCGCCATGTGACTAGTTTGATATCAGGACAGTGGTTGATCCTGGTACTGGTATTGGTTTACTCTTAGCTAGGCTTCCTGATGGAAAAGACGGACTCCCTCATAGCTTGGGAGACCCTGCCAGGGTAATCGATCTCTTCGCTGTAGATCTCAGCCCGACACCCAGGAGCACCTCGCAGTCACGATGAAGCGGTAAACAGTTGGGAGGTGACCAATTTTTACCTATCCAAAAACAAATGACCGATGAACGAGTACACTGTGGCTTTAGTTAGACTGAGGCTGACCGACCAGTAAGGAGTTCAAGGATGTCGTTAACAACAACATTCCATCCTGATGGTTAAAAAAAAACCGACGACGGAGTTCCCCAAAGGACCGGAATGTAATAAGGCGCAAGAATCCCTACTATCAATGATCGCATCCAAAAATATTCCCTCTAGTTGAAAATTGAATAATTATGATTATAAATTAGTCTGCGTACCTTTGGAAAAAACCCTTTACAACTCCAGCTGCCAATTTTGTTACAAAGGATTCGACTTTATTCCAAAGCTCAGAATGAGCACTGCTTCATCCACGCTCTTCTTTCTATCCACGAATAAAGTTAACGAGAGTAAAGACTATAAGGGTAAGGTACTGTCCAGCTCAACTTTGCGAAGACGTTGTACACAAAGAAGTTCTTAGAAACACCACTTGTACTGAACGGTATGGGTAGTACTTAGTCTATCACGTATGTCTTTGTTTTATGCCAACTTTACCAATGACTAGAAGAAAGACGACAGCTCGAGAACTTACTATGTCTTCAAAGAGGTTCCGAGGAAGAAGAAAATGAAGGACATTCCACCCTACATCTTCTTCAAATACACATTTCTCGCTTTGGATTGCCTCAAAGAAGTGGATACTATCCGAGCAGAACGCAAGGCCGACTAGTTATTCAGGACCACTTCAAGACGACTCTAGGACTAAAACAGCTTCTTCAAATAAGAAACCAATCCTGAGTATGGACATTCTTTGACGGCCGAAGACTGAAGATGCTATTCTACTTCTAATAAGTTCGCGTTGGCAGGAAAAATGCGACTAAAACTATTACAAGAGAATCCTGCTGACTGGTGATTGCTAATGGCACTAAGAGATAGAAAACTAGCTGGGAGAAAGTCGAAACGAAAAACCAGCACGGTGTGGTGGTGAACGTGTTAGCCCCTGGAAAGGGATCCCCACCGCAGACATTTGCGATCCGGAGTTTCGCAAATAGCTGCTTCAGTGGTCGCGTCCAGTGACCAACGTATGGTATGACGGACAACCCTTATCAGCTTGTATTTATCAATGGCAGTAATGAAATTCTCATAACTGCAGAAATCACGGGAGTTTGAGGAAGAATAAGTGGCGGATAGGGCATTAGTGGAGATGTGCAGAACTAAATGTATCCCAGCAACCGACTACACTTCAACTTCATTCGTTCAGCAAATAACTCCACATGACAAACGGCTAGCAACACCCAAATCCAACAGAACGGTTCCCTCAAGCAATCAGTTGGAACGCTAAACCCATGATGGATGTAACGTTCTTTCAGTTTGAAGTCAAAAAATATGAAAACCTCATCGCACCAGGTACTGGTAGCTCGTCGTCCTGCTGTTCAGCCCTTTCAGTACTTCCGTTAAGCTCTTTGAATCCACAGAGAGCGATCGTAACGTCAGCACTAACGGATTGAACAACTTCTTTCGGATATGCGGCATCATCCTAGAACTCAACAGAAACAAACTCTCCATGGAAAGACGTTATTACTCAACTCTAAACCTACCTAATAAAACCCTCAGACTTTTCCGTAGAAACTATAGGATCAACCACTACAATAAAGATGCCACCTAACTTTAAACAAACGCATTCCTACCAGATCAACTTTCACAAATATTCAGCATATGCGTAATATACTCGACATTGTACGTAGTTGCACCAACAAATTTGTAATAATCGACTACTAGTTAACTTGTGGAACCAAAGTAAGTTTATGCCGATTTCCCCTCTTCTTTCCTATCTTTTTGGACCAAAAATGTGATATGTTCTCACAGTTAGAGCATTACAATCTTCCATGGTGCGATAAGCAACAAGATGTTGAAATTGACGTTGTTTTCTTAGTGTTGTCTATTTTGTCTCGTTTGCTTGGTTACTGTGGTTTCCTTCCTTGGAAACGCAGAACACTTAACCTCAGCTGTTTTCAAAACTGAATTTTATTTGTTCTAGCTTAAGTAATCGGACTTTTTTATTCATCAACCCTAAAGGGTCTTTAATGCTTCGAAACCCGACTTTCCTTCAACCTCGGTGTGCTTAATCAATATGTATTTTTTCCTTGATGAGCTTACATGAGGTTTATAATAATATTTATTATTATCGATAAAAATATAGTATAATAATATAATAATATAATATAATATATAGCCGATAATAAATATTATTATCAACCTCGTGTAAGCTCATCAAGGAAAAAATACCTAAAGGTCTTTGTTGTAAGACTTTATTACAACTAACTTTTCGGCGCCTCCTAACGGTTTACCGCCTCATCATGGCTGGGAGGTGTTCCTCAGGGTCGAACTGCGATGTACATCAGAGGGATTCATCCGCCCGGCAGGGTCTCCCAAGCTGAGAAGGAGTCTGGCGTTTCAATCACGAAGCCTAGCTGAGAGTAAACCAATACCAGGATCCACTGCCGTCCTGGTACGCAGTCTTTGCCAAGCTGACCTCAGGACTCCAGGTAATCACAACGGCTAGACCAGCAATCCTCAAAAAAAATGGAGATTATGCTGACTCCCGCACAACCAATGAGGACGGGCCATCCAAGGATCCATGTAAGTGATGAAGATCTTCACCACACCTTCGTTGTTGGTGTGCTTTCCCAAGACTACTCCTTTGGTACTTCTCAGATCTGGAACTGTGTCGCTCATCGTTTTGACTTCCTCACACAGACCACTTCTGCATTCAAAAAAACATCTTTGGTTAAGCATTTGTGCGCTATCGAAAACATTTTCATCCCCCATGAACATCGTTGCTTTGGTTTTGAGTGAAGATCCAGCAGTTAGCACTCACTATGAAGTAACTGAACCATCAGAATGGCGAAGATCATGTAGCGGTAGCCATCAACATTCCGGTGTTATTCATGTCCAGTCGCCCGGCGACGTCTTCACAAGAGTGGGGTGAACGGCTTGGCTAGGCCACCGACTTATTAGCTATGAAGGTGACGTTGTAGAATAGCAAAATCACCACAAGGATGTGTATGACACAGTAGGTGTTTGTTTACTGAGTATGGACGTCCTGTTTGTTGAACTTCGGGATGACTTAGTTCATTTTAACCACATCTTTCCTTCGAATCTTCGTTAGTTCAACAATCGGCACAAAATTGCACCTTGTTCATTTATGGTAGATTAGTGAGCTGCTTTATTCTGTTTATGATCCGATACGCTAACCAGTTCTTGAAGCACTCTTTGTACCCTTCCGTCTAGTATTCCACCAGTTGTGATGAGAATAACTTAAGTGGCTGTTGATGATCTAGCTCTCTCTCTCTCTCTCTCTAATACAGCAATATGGTCCTGCTTATTTTCCGCTGTTCTAGAACCTGACATCTTGACTTCTAATGTGTGAAATACCCAGCCCATGTGCGTTTACGGCAATAGGCCACGGCTGATGCTTTCTAGAATACCTGACTTGGAAAGTGGAATTCACGCTCTAAATTATATATATAGCTCAAAGCTTAAAGTTCTTGGCGTTCTACTTCACTGAGTATCGTTTGAAGGTGAATGAATGCATATCTAGCTTATACCGTGACTCACAGTAGCCTGCCGATAAATCGATACCGCGCTGCTATCCTCCCAGACTATTCTGGTACCAATTTTCCGGCCCCGGAATGGGAATGGAATGGGTAGATCGCGCTGTCCCCGTAACGAACGACATCACTGCCACCTCGCTATCTGTTCCCCCGTGTCGTAGTGGCGCCTCCAACCACTGCGCCACACGAGCCCTTGTTCCCCATATATACGTTCATATATATATATATATATATTATATATATATATATGCGATATTTCACGTGACAATTGCTATCTACTTGAAAAGCTGTAGCTACACGTTGCAATGATTACTGTTATTGTGACGAATCAAGTACTAAAATGTGCCATTGTGACACATTCGCTCTCAGTTCGATTCCACTCGTCTCCATCATAGACGCTTCGTTTTCGAAATGGCTCAAAAACAAAAGGCAAAACAAACAAAGCCGGCAAGTGCCATTTCAACAGGGCAAAGGACGTTGACTAAGAAGGTTTTGCTAATTCGCCACCGTACGTCGAAACTGTAATTGTCTGCGCTATGTTTAGGGTGGATTAAGTTGGAGCGTCTTAGTTCTCATCAGTGCTGCGATTGCTGTAATTTCATATGTCACCTACACAGAGTTTATCAGTCAGTCCAATCAGGTTCGCCGGTTACTTCCGTTAATCAGAGGACTTCCTTTCGAGAAGGTTAGTTGAATTGTGTTTTGCTCATTGCTATTTCTCATCTCATCTAATATATTATACAATGTTTAAATCATAGACAAAATGGGGTTCATACCGCCCTCATACGTACTTCGGACTGCGGACGCGGGATCCACGGTCGCCTTTATTTGGGATTATGTGGTACGAACAACCAGATGTGGTCCAAATACCTCATGTCAAGCATTGGTGCGATCAAGGTTGGCTTGGCTTTCTCTGTAGTGACCTCTAGTAATGTGATTTTTCAGCGGCTTTTTCAGTCGTCAGTGGAAATTTTGAAGCAATGTCATTTTCAGCAGATGGCTTGAAACATTACGCATGGTACTCAGCCGATGGTCGCACTTTTGGCCGCCAAAATATTACGGAGAGAGCTGGGAACTTAAGCGTCGACTGGATTAATCATGGGGAAACATGGACCGCTCGATTGTACGTGTCTCCAAAAACTAGATATACGCTAATCCTTTATTTAGTTGCACAGGTGAAACAGTATTCCTGGAACTTTGTAGCAAGTATTCGACCTTAGACATTTGGTCAGTGCCGAGACTCTTTTTGCAGGATTCACGGTCAAAATTTCGACTTGGACATCATCTGAAAAATATTATTAGTGGCCAGACGGAGTTGTTCGGTCCTGTCCGCCTTGCTGTTGATCTTAGAAATGGAAGCAAAGTCCTGCATTCTTCTTTGGTATGGGATGACGAAGTACATCTGGATCATTTGAACGACTTATTACTCATAAATACAGTGAGTCATACTTTATGTCCAAAGACTTCTAAAGAGGTTCTAATATCCGTCATATTTTTCTGTCATCATAATTTGTCCACAGCGTGCACTGGAATCTGATTCTGGATTGGTTTACCAGTTAGACCAGCAAAAGCCTAACAACGAAGGTCGGTTCGCAGCCTTACAGCTGAATATCCATACCGAAACGGAAATTGAGATAGCTTTCAGGTACTTATCTATATTTTAGCAATGCATAGTTACACTCCCCTTGCCAAATTTTATGACGGACTTTTGTTTAATCTACAGTCACTGCAAAGTTTTGCTATTATAAATTTCACCAGCTACCTAATGTAACGGTCACCTGTAACGAACTGGTCAGAGGCGCCCTGCAACACACATGGGATTTATCCCCGCGCCCAATGCCCTCCAAGCCTGCCATCCCACTCTTCTCGGTCGCCAAGTTGCTACCAGACTATCAGACTTGTCTGAGAGGATAGCAGCACTGGCTCGATACATCGGTAGGCCACCGCGAGTCATTGTAAAGACCAGATATGCATTCAGTCACCTTCAACGATGCTTGATGAAGTCGAATGCATAGCGCATTCCTCAAGGATTGATCAATGCCGAGATCTTTATCCTTTATTCTTTATACCCAATTTGTGTTTTCTGAACAGTAATTTAGAGACAGCCAGCTTTTAGTGGTTCGTTTTCAACTTTATTCCGAACAACGTAAAGGTTTTTAAGTACGAGTCGTGCCGAAGCTAAAACGGGCCCGAAGTTCCAAAAAGAGCTTGCTAAAAGGGAATCGGACTTCAATAGTCGCTTTGAGAGAAGTTTCCATTTGGAAGGAAAGGTCAGTTTATTGAATGTCGATATGTTTCCGTCTATTTCTTAACCTTTTTTTTCAATTTTGTTGACTTTTTCACAGGTCGTAGAGTATTATGCATTGGAAATATCGCTGTCAGATATTATCCTGTTGTGTGTCTGTTGTGTTTAAAAGATATGTTGTCTGATGAGTTTTTCTACCCTCTAGAATTATTTGCTGGTCGAACTTCAAATGGCAAAAGTAGCTTTGTCGAATATGCTTGGAGGCATTGGCTATTGGTACGGTTACAATAGGGTTGGTCATTGGTATTAGACATATTTTCAAATGATATCGTGTTTGCTTTTCACAGGTACAAAGGGGTGACGCGTCCGTAACAACACCGTATGGACCCCACGAACTACTATCAGCTGTACCTTCACGGTCATATTTCCCTCGAGGCTTTCTGTGGGATGAAGGATTTCATAATATGTTGATACGAAAATTCGACCCCGAACTCAGCTTAGAGGTACCTCTCGTTTGTGCTTTTCTTCCTACATTTTTTTTGAAGTGGCTTTGTTGATATTTTCTTCAGATCCTTGTTTCTTGGTTAAATACCATGAGTGAGGATGGATGGATCCCCAGAGAAATGATTCTAGGAGTAGAAGCTGAAGCAAAGGTTAGCAAAGGTTTTTGTAAAGGTGGTACGGTAGTCTTAGTTGTTTTAGAGTTGAGTTTGAAGTGCTTTATGCTTTAAACTGTTTGATAGTAGTTTAGTTTATGTCATTTATTGTTAATGCATCTTAATGGTATGCATTTACCAAGGCTAGTTTTTTGCTGCTAATTTCTGCTGAATTATTTTTCCGTTTGAAACTTGCTCTATGTTCATCTTCTTTCACATTTCATTATTTTTGAATGGTGCATAGTTGTTGTAACTTGAGTAATTGGTTGGCCCGTCTTCATTGGTTGTGCGTGCCTCAGCACAATTTTCACTTTATCGGAGTTTAGCTGGTTTAGCTACAGTGATGACAGTTTCTGGAGTAGGTTAGATGACTATCCCAGAGCTAGTCACCCGTCTCAGGAGGTAAGGCAATGATTCCTCGTCTTTCTAATTATGTGGTTTCCATACTGATCTCCTTTGTGCAACTTTTATTCTAGGAATATCATTTGGACCTCCGTTGTTGGTTGGCTCTTAGTAGCCGTGTTATGGATCGGCTTGCTCATCTTTATGAAGAAGATAAACATAGGAGTAAATACGCTAGTGATGCCTCTTTGTTAGGAAACTACGATGATCTTGTTCGTCTACATTGGAGTGAGGATAAGAAAGTAGGTTTTCTATTTGTATTTACTAAAGATATGATCCCTTTCAACAGTTTACAGCCTCATCCTGGCTCGGAGGTATTTCTGGGTGTTGGATTGTGATGTACAGCGTGGGATTCATCCACCCAGCAGGGTCTCCTAAGCTGAGAAGGAGTCCGGCATTTCCATCAGGAGGCCTATCTGGTAGTAAATCAATACCAGCATCCACCACCGTCCTGATATTAAATTGTTCGTGTGGGGTGGAATTTCCTTCTGATCTACGAATGCGACGACTGCGTGTGGTTGCAGCAGGCTTTGGCCTGGCTGACCTGGGGACTCCAGCCAACCACAGTGACTAAACCAGCAAAACTCCGGAGAATGGAAATTATCTGGGAGCCCGCACAACCAGTGAAGAAAGGCCATCCAAGTAAGTATATGGTCACATTGGTTCTGTTCTTGTGCATATACGTAATATTTACCTCATGTGGTGGAAAAATCTGCACCTGTCTTTTCACCTAAGATGGTTTATCTGTCTGAGGCCTTCTGCATCAAAGAAACATCCTGTTGATTGGGTAGATAGGAATTTGGTGACAAATGTTCATCTGTGATGTTTTCTTTTATAATTCTTAATGCCAACGCTCTACGATTCCATCTAGGCTTTCTACGACTATGGTTGGCATAGTGATAACGTCCGTCTCGTTAAGAAATCGTATAGGGAATCTCCGGAACAATTCTACTATGAAAGGTTAAGACTTTTTTTTGTTGCCTGTGATCCCTTTTTTTCTCACCTTTTTCTGTTTTCATTTCCTATAGCAATATATTACAAATTTGATGTTGATAACATAACATAACATGGCTGAAAGGAAGGCGAAACGAAAGACTCTCACGATGTGGTGGTGAACGCCTTAGCCTCCGGAAAGGGTAATAGCGTGTTCGATCCCCACCGTAGATACCAGTGGTCCGGAGTTTTTCAAATATCTCAGCATCATTGCGGTTATATTTAGCATAATAAATTGCTATTGAAAAAGTATTGGCAGTAAATAAAAAAGTAACAAGATATTGTTGATTTCTTAGTAGTTCGTGTTTTATCGTTTGGGTTGTTTATTTCTGTTCGTGTGTTAATGCATTACTTGATTGAAAGCTACTTTAAAAATTGACAGCTACTTCACTTTTCTTATGAAATGTTAAGGGCAACTATGCAGGAACCTCGTCTTGGTTTTGTAGACGATGTATTTGGATACAATAGTCTGTTCCCTCTAATGTTGAAACTCTTGCCACCCGAGTCGGAAAAGCTAGGTTACCTGATAGAAAAACTCTTGGATCCTGAGGTTTGTGATAGTTAGTTGTATAGAAATGAAGTGTCGCTACTTATAGTGTAATCTTAGTTACTTTGGACTCCATTTGGGCTTCGATCTATTTCTCGAAATTCGCCTTATTATGCTGCTAGGAATACAGAACATGATCCACCGTATTGGAGAGGGTATGTCCTTTATTAATAACTAAAAGTAATGTTTCGCCTGAGTTCATATCTTCAGTTTTCTTTAGTTTTGGTAACCAATCGCTCTTTCTTTCTCAATTTTTAGTTATATATGGATCAATGTCAACTATATGGTTCTTTCTGCTCTGAAACATTATGGATCTCTTCCTGGACCTAGTCAGGCTACTTCACGGAGTGCTTTTTTCGACCTTAAGAAGAACCTAGTGAATAACATGGCTAAGGTTGATTGCGTTTGAAAATTTCTTCTTTGCTAAACAAGTGGACACGAAATTTTTTACATAATGTTTTCTTCAATGGATTTTCTTCAGTGTTTTCAATAACAATGGCTAGCCTTTCGGTGTATTTTTCCTTCTTCAAAACATGGGAAAGGTCAAACTGATAAGCAATCTACTGAGCCAAATATTCTCACTGCTGTGTTAGAAAGAAACTCATAGCTTTTAACGGTTCATTTTTCTTTTAGTTTGCAATTGTTTTGGAGACTCTTGTTGATACGTACGGGACAGTATAATATTTATGGTATGTAGGTATGTGGTTAGTGTTATCCTGCCTTGTTACATTCTTTAAACTAACCGTAAAGGATGTAATAACTTTTTATTTACTGCCTATTCTTCTTTCATAGGGCGCGTGTGGCGCAGTGGTTGGAGGCGCCACTGCGACGCGCACGTGGAATGCGGCCATGGCCCACCAAGCTTTCCATCCCCCCGGGGTCGGCAAATTGGTACCAGACTTGTCTGGGAGGATAGCAGCACTGGCTCGATACATGGGCAGGCCACCGAGAGTCATTGTAGAGGCCAGATATGCATTCAATCACCTCCAACGATACTTAATGAAGTCGAATGCACGGCGCATCCCTCAGGGAGTGATCAACGCCGAGAGCTTTATCCTTTTTAAACTTTATCTTTTTTCATGGCACGTCATGCTGTGGATTGGTGCTGAGATATTTGCTAGGCCCGTACCGCAGGTTTCTGCGGGGATCATATTGCTATTACCCTTTCCGAAGGGTAATCCGTTCACCACACCATGCGGATCCTTCATTCCGCCTTTCAGTCAACCGTGTTTTAACCTATAGATGTTATTAGTTATCATCCGTCAGCGTATAATACATTGCTGGGAGGAAGTTGAAATGAAGGATCTATGCAGTGTGGTGGTGAATATGTGATTCTCCGGGAAGGGTAGCAACGTGTTCGATCTCCACTGCAGACAACTGCTGTCTTGAGTTTTGCTGATAGCCCTAGACGATTATGACTAGTTTACAGGATAACGAGATTACCGTAGAGTAACATGTGTAAGTTGAACATAGACAACTTCCACATTATTTTAAATTATTTTGAATGATTTATTTCAAAAAAAAATAGGAACAAAACCAACTTGCGCTTGGTACATATTTGTTCGCACAACTGTTCAAAGCTGTTTTAATCAAATCCTAACTACAAATAATTTTGTTTTACATGCGCTCAGGACTACACTAGTTTTTTTTTAAATATTGTTTATTCCCTTTTTATTTCCATAAATATTCTTGACATTACTTATTCTTGACATACTTTCATTAACATTTCTGACTCTTAGGTGTGATGAAGAAAGTTTTGTCCACCATTCATAGAGGTTGCTATCGGCCTTTAATAGTTAATTTTATAATATATGTTGAACACAGGCTACCATTTCTGTGTATTCTCTACTTCCACCCACATTTAAGCATGGGTAGTTAGGAAACTTCTCAAAGGTGTGCTGTATAGAAGCACATTGATGAGCACTCTGTGTGTCGAGTTCGGAATATGTTAGTACTCTGCTCAGTAGGGACAGTGTGGATCCTGGCGAACAAAGTCGTATGAAAAATCTATATTGTAGGTTATTATTTGTAGAAAATAATAGTTATTGAACCGTACCTAGTACAGTATCTCTGGTGAGGAAAGTATCGATTGAATACAAAAAGTATAAAAAAAAGGTTTTTTTGTGCAAAACAAACAACTGGAAAGAAAATGCGCTGAATGCAGTGCATGCGGTGCAATCTGTCGCCCAATATCCACTGAGATCAATGCGTAATGTAGATGATGGGTAATAAATTTCAGCTTCTATAGGCGCTATGTAAATAAATCATTGTAGTGTCATCGAGTCTGATTCTTGCTCGGCAAACTGTTTCTGGAATAAAAGAAACCTATATTTGACTATATATTCTTGCAGGAATTTAATCGCACCGGTTATATCTGGGAGAACTATGATGACCGAAGTGGTCATGGTCGTGGTTCTCATCCTTTTAATGGATGGAGCTCCTTAATACTGATGATCATGAGCGACGATATGCAAGCTTAATAGCCCACGATTGTTTTTATTGTTGACTTGTTTAATGGCTTTGTGAACTGCCAGATTTTCATGTGAAACTTTTATGGGTGCAATTTTTTTATAAATATTCCAGGAGTTCTGTTTTCGGTTGACTGTTCATGCTAGTAGTGGAGCTGTATGATATCACTACTGATAATATTTGCAATCCTGTGGTATCTGAAATGAGATATCTTCCGAGATATCTTACCTTAACTTTATTGATAACCTTACACGAACATGATGGAGATTTTTATTATGGCTTACGTTCCATAGTGACGCTGAAATAGAGGAATTCACCATACTGTTGGCCACAACTAGCTACAGTAAAGTTTTCTAACAAACTCATGTAAAGTTGTCATTACGGCAAGAAATTAATTTTTCCATGCCGAGGTTCAATGAAAATCGGTGTCGACATTTCTTCACTGATAAACTTGTCTTTCCAACGGTTTACTGCGTCATCGTGGCTGCGAGGTGTTCCTGGGTATCGGCCTCTAGCTGGGATTCACTCACCAGCAGGCTTCCCATGCCGAGGAGTCCGGCTAAGGGTAAACCAGTACTAGGTTCGACCACAGTGTTGGTGTCAAATTAGTATTGTAGCAAATCCCGGTGTTCGTTATCGAGCAATGTGTCATAGCTAACGTTTGTTCTAGTATTACACACGTAGATTTTTTCCTAGAATTTTTGCTAAGACTGATGGTATCGATTTGTGACCAAATACACACACCACGTGTTGTTATTCGATAAAGCTCGTTAGTTTTCTAGATTTTTGGCATTACTAGTATCCACTGTTTCCGCTAATTTGTTGCTTTTAGATCCTCTCGATTTATAAACGTCAACAGAATAATGTATTCAGTCGACGTAGTTGGGAGCGATAATGAGTTAGTTGTTTTTCATCTTGTATTTATGAAATTTAGCTAGTAAGGTTTGAACTAAGTACCGTGGCAACACATTCCATCACGACCCCGTTTTTCGTGGCTGGAATACGAGCAGCTCACAGGCTGGCTATCCTTTTCGTTTTTTGACAATGAAAAACCTTTCCTCAATAACTACAAGATCTAAAGAAATCTAAACACCCAGGGATTGTAGAAGAGGCTTTGATCTATCGTTTAATGGCAGTGAATGATATGTATGTTACTGTTTACTATGGCCCATTATGCAAATGCATAACTATCACCGTTTGGAAGTAGTTTACAGTTTATGATGAGTCAGTTTCGGTATTTTCACATCCAAACGTTCCGCACAATAAGCTCTATAAAAAGTAAAATTTTCGGCGTTGATCAATCTCAGAGAGATGCACCATGCTTCTAACTTCATTAAGCACCGTCGGTGATCAAATACATATCTGGCCTTTACAATGACTCGCAGTAAGCTACCGATGTATTGAATCGGTGCTTCTGATCTCCTAAACAAGTGTGGTAGCAATTTGCCGACCTCGGACAAATAGAAGGCTTGGTGAACCTGGGGCGCAGGGATTGATCTTATGCGTAGTATAGGGCACCTTAGACCACTGCGCTACAGGCGCCCATACAACAGGCCTAACGAAAAAGATGAAATTGCAATAAATTTCTAGTAGGATTACCGGTCAATGAACTTTTCCGAAAGAAGGTTTTTTGTGAGTCGTTAAGTGTAAGGGATCGTTTTTCTACTTTCACTGGATCGATCATTTTGATGTGCTCTTGATTAGCTAATGAGTGAACATGCAGAGGACGGTGAGAAAAAGAAACTCTTGAACCGGCTAAAGTGGGAATGAACACTAAAGTGTCCATATCGGGCTAAATGGGCTAAAATGTGGACTGCTTCATGTCCATCTTACCCAAGTATTTAATTGGTGACAACTCACTTTTATTACATGAATTATTGTTTTAGTCGGTAGTGTCCCACTTCTAAATTCGAGGTAAAGTGCTACAGTAATTGACTATTATACGATTATCCGAGGTCTTTCATGGTAAATTGTTTTCGAGTGTTATGAGTGGTAGAGAGGTAGAGGAAAAATATATTTAAAAAAGGGATAAAGCTTTCGGCGTTGATCAATTCCTGAGGGATGTGCTGTGTATTCGACTTCTCTAAGTATCGTTAGAGGTGACTGAATGCATATCTAGCATATACAATGACTCGCGGTAGGTTACCGATGTATCGTGCCAGTGTTGGTATCTTCCCAGGCAAGTCTGGTACCCTTTTAGCGACCTCAATGGAGTGGCGGGCTTGGTGAGCCTGAGGCGCAGGGATCGGTCCCATTTGTATTGCAGCTGGCCTCGGATTGCTGCGCTACTTGTGCTCCAGGGAAAATCCATGGAGACATAAGTGCTGAGGCTTGGCGGTCTACATGCTCATATAGTGAGGATTTAGCGCAGTATGATTTCGCTTGGAAGTGTAACTTTGGTTGTATTCCAGTCATTGTCACCTATAAGTATTAATTCTATCACCGTAGTTATTGGTTGAGACATACCAAAGCATCGTTCTTTTTGCTTGTAAATATGTTTTCTGATAGCTTTGTTTGTCTTTGATTAAACGATTAACGTCTGGAGAAGTTAAGTGAGTGCAAACTCAGATTAGAGCTTGCTTTGAAGCTTGGGTAGTTCTATGCCTGTCACAACATAGTCTACAGTTTCTGGGTTGTTCTCCTTGTTTGCGAGTCAAGCTTTTGTCCATTAAGTTCACCAACTTTTGTCAAACTTCAAATGTCGATGCACAGATTTTTGAATGTGGCCAGGTTTTCTCCATGGCAGCCATTGTTTTATGTCAAGATTTGTTTTGGGAAGTAAAAATTGTTCAGAAAGCTCTCATTTTCGAAGCATAACCTGCTTCCTTACTAATCAATATGGCAACAGAGTTACTGGGTGTTCACCAATGGACGGCAAACGATAGAAAGCGGAAATTTGTTTACCAAGCTTGAGACGTAAATGAGTTCAAGAAGTAGCCTTACGTGACAGACTGTCAAATCGTTCAGAAATTCTTGTATTTTGGTCTTATGTTGTCTTTTATAGGGATTCTGGCTTCGATATCTTGAACGCAATTCGGCCACCATCTTTATCGCCCACTGTTTCGTCACCTGATGCCCCGTCTCGTGTACGACAGCCGTACTTGTTCACTGGTATTCGTGTTTTCGATTCTAATCCATTAAACAGTTGTGGTTTTTAAATAAAGTAGTTCACCTAGTGAATCCTGGTTTGTCTTGCGAAGATATTTATGGAACTTTTGCGCTGCGATACCTGTTTTGTTCATTTGGACAAAAGCGTGCTGTAATGCATATCTCAGATAAATCCGTTTTCACATTGATGACTTAAATGGTGCTGTTACTTTTGTTTCCCAAGAATGCTGAGATATGAGCAAAACTCGGGGTCGCAGATATGGTTTGGACCCGCGATTACCTTTCCAAGTGGATCACGTGTCACCCACTGGGCCACCGAGGCTCTTGTTTTGTCTTTCTTTCAGTTAACTTTTTTACTCTATTGGTGTTATCAGCAATCAGTCGTCGGCGAAAACGATCGGAAGCACAAATCGGCAGTGAACCTGGTTAAGCTAAAGCTGCTGTCGAAATCACAACGTGTTAATTTTTAAAGCTGAAAGAAAGGCAAAGCAAAGGCCTCGGTGTTGCATTGAAAAATACGTGGGTCCCTGGAAAGGGTAATGGCGGGTTCGAAGCTCAACTGCGATTCGGAATTTTACAGATATCTCAGCATCACTTTGGTTCTATTTCACATAAGACCTTGCCATGGAAACAAATAAAATACGTTAAATAAAAGAAGCGTTATTCCGTATCTCATTCAAAAATTAACTAGCTCTTATATCGGGTTTAGGTGGACTGGGCCTTCCAGGGGAAGGCAGCATGGTGTCACTTAATTCTGAGAACGATTTTCGGGAACATAATATGGCTCTGCGATATCGCCTGTATAATCGTCTTGACCCTGGAGGACTACAACTTGTATGTTTTTGATATTGCTGAAGAAACTTCTCGCCTTTTTAGTTGAAGCATTTCCTCGAAGTTACACATCTATTGCAGCGTATGCCAGATCATGTTATTCCATCAGAGTATTTCTCTATATTGCCTTTCGATGATATGAAGGACGGTAGTGGTAAACAAAGCAGTTTCGTCACCATGCATGTTTTTGTTTTTGTGTACTTTTAAAGAAGAAAGGTCCGTGGTGTGATGTGTTTTTGCAATCACAGTGATGTTGAGATATTGCAAAAATACTGACGGATGATCTCACTAGTCAGCAGAAACCTATCTGAGAGACAGGTAAAGGACCCGCATGGTGTGGTGATTATTGCGTTAACTCTTGAAAGGGTAGAAGCGCGTCCGTTCCCTACCGCCTACACCTGAGGTCTGGAGGTTTGCAAATAACTCAGCATCATTGTGGTTGTCTCTCACATAATACTCTGCCGTGAAGAATTGTAAAGGGCAGTGAATAAAAATTTAACATTTTTAGCAACAAATTTAACATTGAATCAAGGTGGATAGCTTGCATTGTTTTCGTAATGTTTTCTATTCTTTTCTCGTAAGAAACGGAAGTGCAGATATCTTTTTTGAGTAGAAGTTTTCTTGTCGAGAAGATGACTATTACATTATTTAAAGTAACATTATTGCTTCTAGCTTCTCACTGTGGAATACTATGATGGGTACGTCACTGCTAGCGATGCCATGGGCACTTCAACAGGTTAGTTTGTTCAATGGTAACTAATTGAAATATCGAGAGTTCCTCTTTCAGCTTGTAGTTTTTAGGTTACCTTTGAAGTCAAGTTCATACTTGTTTTGGGTGGACTTTTGTAGTCTTCTGAGTAAACTTATCATTCCGCATTTTCGGGGTTTTAATGGAAATTACTCTTTCTAACGTCTATTTTTACACGTTGTCGTAGATATATTGCTATTTTTCATAGGCTGGTTTATTCTGGGGAATTTTTCTTATGCTAGCACTGGCACTGCTTTGTTTTTATACGGCTTTTCTTGTCCTGGATAGTCCTCGAGGATTATGTGAGTGAATGTTTCAGAAGAATAACGAGTATGTGTTGTTAGAGGTCTATTTGCTTACATATAAATGCTATGGTTCAAGGTGGATAGCGGTATTGGTGTGTTGTAGTGACCATGAAATATCATTGAGAGAGATACAATGTCCTTTTCTTCAGCAATTGGCATGGACCCAATAATAGTCGAGTTTTCTGACGTATGTCGTTATTTCCTTGGTAGGAGTGGCGAGTACCTCTCAGTGATATTTTCCGTTGTGGTTCTACTTGGTGGTATTATGGTCTACTGGGTCCTTATGTCGAATTTTTTGTACTACACAGGCAGTGTTGTTTATGGTAGGTATTGTTTTACCTTCTAACTGCTGATACCAAGGGAAAGCGTTTTTTTGTAATCATTCTTTTGGCTTTGTTTTGCTAAAATATTTATGGAAATTTGGTTATTAGGAATGAGCGATTGCATTACATGTCTACGATGTGATTCCAGAATCTTTCCAACCGAACAGTACAACAATACCTGTAATGGAGAACAAAACGTTCACTTGTGATGGTGAGCTTAAGCCCTACTAATGTAATTTTATTCATTTTATAATTACTAGTCGGCAAACTCATTCTTGCCGGTGTTTTCGTAGAAGCTTGTGTACCGCAGTCGTCTTAGGCACCCTGCAGCAGACATGGGATCGGTCTCTTATCCCTAGGCTCACCAAGCACGCCATCTATCTGAGGTCGGCATATTGCTACCAGACTTGTCTGGAAGAATAGCAGCACTAGCTCGATACATCGGTAGGCCACCCCGATACATCCTAGGCCACCTTATTGTAAAGCCCAGATATGCATTCGATCACGTCCAACGATGTTTAATAAAGTCGAATGCATGGCGCATCCCTCACAGATTGCTCAAAGCCGAGAGCTTTATCCTTTTTTATTAATGTTTTTTGTGAAGTTGGACTAGAACAACATATACTTTCTTTCATTGGTAACCTAATACGTGGTTGTAACAAAAAAATTTTTCCGTCTTTGTTTTTCGTTCTAGTTCTACTATACTTAACCACTTGCCTAACCTTAATGGCAGCACAAATTTTTCTTCGTTCTGTTCATTCCGATGTGGTGATATCAGGTGGGAGCCCTTAATCCAAAACTGTCTGTTGTGAACACGGCTGACTGACATCAGCGAGGAACACTGGAACATTTTTTTAATGTTGCATGGTTAACCGCGCTAATTCTTTACGAGGTATTATAGGATGTGATTTCGCCTCTGGATGTCAGTCAGTCGTGCCGTTTTTCTTCCAATATGAACCCGTTGCTACTTGAGATTTACTCACCTCACAACGGATATCTCAATTTTCGACGGTGTTAGCGATCTAGTATGCGGGTCTCTGAGACTGACATGTTGAGACTTGGACTTAGCTAGCCGTTTTTCGCTGGATCCATCAATGTCTTGGCGTTCCTGGTTGCTAACACAGATGTCCGATGCCCCTTGAAGATTGGACAGTGGTTTTCCTTCAGGTTAAGATATGCATTCAAGATTGACGGTATAGTTTTACTTATAGCTCATCTTCAGATATAGACATTGAACTTCCATTCCTAGTTGAGTTTGACGGATGTAGATCTCTTAGTACGCTGTTGCTTAACATCCAGGAGCGTGCTCGCCATAGCGATCAGATAAATCAAAGAGTGGCCTCAATTTCGTTTAGCGATTATGAAAAAATAATGTCTATGCGATAAAACTTATTTTTATTTGAAAGTGCGGACCCATTGCAATAGAATTTGAAATAGATACAAACATTGAAAAAATTTGCACTCCTCAAAAAAACCTGTCACTGTAAATATTTTTGAGAGGAACTACAAAATAGTTCCGTATTATAGTGTACTGCCCGAAGGAGGATTCATCAGCTATTTTCGACAAGCTAAAAAGCGTAGTATTATTCGAAGCCTGGTTTCAACCAGCGTTGGATTTCGACACCGTTTGGCAATTGCGGGTATGGCTTAACCGAGTTTAATTTTGAGATATTGGATATTGATATTGAAACTATAAATAGTTTGCGAAGAGTCACTAGGGAACAATTTTTGTTATGCATGACCATTTTTGTTTGGTGTTAGAAGTTTTCCCCTCACAGAGTTATCTCCTACTGTTCTGTCTTGGCGCGTCCCCAGGTGCCTACAAGAATGTTAATCGTGGACCGAAAGTGAGATTATGCTTCCATGATACGCATTTCGATCCAGGGCATGGACTCCCTCTTCTGCTTCACTGGTTTGGCCCATAACTGTTGTGTTTGTAAGGCATATTTGTGCATGTGTGCATTGGTCTCCTTTATGCGGTTTTTGTTCTATGAGTCAATTCGACCAAAACTTGAAAATTAAGTGACAGGGAAATTTATGGGAGGCCGTTAGTAGTTGCCTCCAACAAATAAGTGCCCTCGACTACTCTGAAAGATTACCAATCTTCACGTAAGTATATTCAGCACCCATGTTCTGTGGTCAGCTGACGTGGGTCGAACGCTAGAAAATAAAATAAATGCTCCCCATTCTCCCAACCTCTAAAGAGATCCCATACATCACCGATGGGTAAGACAAGTGCAGAGAGGCTACTAAAAGCTCAGAATCATTCTACACTAAGTCGCGAAGGACTAGGGAGAAGATATTTACCTACAATGCACGCACACTTGCATCTGAGTCTTCGATAGGTGTTATTAGAGCTGAGAATTAGAAAGTCACCAAGAGACGTACCAGGATATACTCGAGCCGATATGCCACCATTGAACTGTAGCAGCTGCAGGCATTCGCTAACTGTGGTTCGAACTTGTAAAGCAATGTAGACAGACGATAAAGGAAGATCTTATAGAGAGAAGAGCATGGTCAGCTGACGTGGGTCGAACGCTAGAAAATAAAATAAATGCTCCCCATTCTCCCAACCTCTAAAGAGATCCCATACATCACCAATGGGTAAGACAAGTGCAGAGAGGCTACTAAAAGCTCAGAATCATTCTACACTATCTAAGTCGCGAAGGACTAGGGAGAAGATATTTACCTACAATGCACGCACACTTGCATCTGAGTCTTCGATAGGTGTTATTAGAGCTGAGAATTAGAAAGTCACCAAGAGACGTACCAGGATATACTCGAGCCGATATGCCACCACTGAACTGTAGCAGCCGCAGGCATTCGCGAACTGTGGTTCGAACTTGTAAAGCAATGTAGACAGACGATAAAGGAAGATCTTAAAGAGAGAAGAGCAGCAGTTATGGCCAAAGCTGAAAAAGCTTGGAGAACATCCGCAAAGTCCACCGAAACCTCGCCAATTACAAGACCAAGATGTTTGCACTCTGACGCCGAGACGGAAGGTTTACAGCTTGTAGAAAATCCTCTTCAATAACCACTTACTCCTTCCCTGATTTAGAACAGAAGAGGAGGAATATATGCGTTACACCATTTCTCCCTTTCGAAATCGAACATACAATTTCGTAAATGAGAAATTGAACAATGTCATGTTCGAACAGGATATGATCTGAACATCTGAAGAACCTTCCACCAGTCCTCATAAACACACTTGCTCTGGTCTCAACATGTTACTTGCCAGAAGGCTTGCTTCCTATTCAATGAAGCGAGACCACATTATTGTTCCAAAAATGTGATCTTCACGGTAAAAGGATAAAAGGATAAAACTCTCGGCGTTGATCAATCCCTGAAGGATGCGCCATGCATTCGACTTCATTAAGTACTGTTGGAGGTGATTGAATCCTTATCTGGCCTTTACAATGACTCGCGGTGACCTGCCGATGTATCGATCCAGTGCTGTTATTCTCGCGAACTAGCCTGCTACCAATTTGCCAACCCCGGAGGGATGGAAGGCTTGGTGGGCCATGGGCGCGGGGATCGATTCCACGTGCGTGTCGCAGTGGCGCCTCCAACCACTGCGCCACACGCGCCCCTGACCTTCACGATATCGGCAGTTATTGTGCAGTCTGCTTGCTTCCTGTTCCGTACAAACTTTTCATTCGAATCGTGTTAAACAAGATGGACCGAACAATGGACGAGGGACAGCCATGTGAGCAAGCAGAGTTTCGAAAAGGATTTAGTACGATGGACCACATCCACACAATGGCAAGGCTCATTGTAGTATTGCGAGAGTACCGAAGACCGCTCTGTCTCACTTTCATCGACTTACAGAAGGCCTTTGATTCAATTGAGATAGAAGCACTCATGGAAGCCCTTGATAGTCAAGGATTCCCTATTCAGTACATGAAGATTCTTCGTGAGCAGTACAAAAACTTCACAACTAAGACTTCACCATTCTACAACGATATTAACGTTGACGTCAAAAGAGAAGTTAGGCAAGGCGATACAATCTCGCCAAAATTATTTACAGCCACCTTCCAGAACGTCATGCGAATATTGGAATGGGATAATATGGAAGTGAAAATCGATGGTCGGCAGATACATCACCTTCGCTTTGCTGATGATATCGTCCTTACAACACCAGACATTAGCCAAGCGGAACGTATGATTGCCGACTTTGATAAAGCCTGTGGAAAGATTGGTCTTCGACTAAATCTCACAAAACGATGTTCATGAAGGATTTGTTTCGCCTGCCCATTAAATCTTATAGGATGAACACCTATAAGTGCTCCATCTACGTCGGGAAGTCAGCGTGGTGAACGATTTAGCTCCAGTGTTGAGCAGGAGGAAACAAGCGGCTTCGGGACCTGTCAGGAGTGTCGAAGATGTAGTGAGCAGATCAAAAGCCCTTTCAGAAAACACCGGACCCACTGCCCATCTTTTCGACTTCACGATTAACCAACTCGTCAGAAACTGGTCGTAACCTACTTTTATTTCAGTCAATTATATGATGATGTGACACAGTTAAATTAAGTGCGTGTTTAAATTCGAATCTTCCTTCAGAGTTTTTTATTATATGTGTGTGTTACTTTCAATTTTTTTCGCGAAATGGTTAGAATTGCCAAATTTAAGGGTACTGTACCAATATACCTTGCACTTTTAACATTCCCACTGATGAATTTCAAATCGCCTACCTTCTTCACAAAATTCAACGTACTGGGAACATTTTCTGTATTCTATTTGCTAGTATTCACAGCAGCAAAACTTTTCGAGTGCGGGTTCAATATGGATTTCACTGATCGTGAATCTATTCATTATGCTAAGCGTAAGTTGTTTACTATAGCTGGTTTCCAGTTTCTACAAATTTTTTGCTTTCTTCAGCGTTCAGTTGGAAGTTTCCTGCCTTAACCGGTACGATGACACTTTCGTATTTCATCCACAATGCTGTTGTTACAATTCTTCGAAACCAAAATCATCCAGAGCATAATGTGCGTGAGACATTAGTATTATTATATGGAATGTGGGGCTCTCGGTTTTTTTTTAAGTGGTGTGCTTAAATATTGTATCTTTACATTTTGTCATCTTGGAAAGAGCCAGGTTCACTGACAATTTGAAAATATTTTAACATGATCAGTGTATCATTTATTTGGTCGTATCGATCTTGTTCTTTGTGTTGCTGTTACTCGAATACTTGGGCTCTTGAGTATTCCTTCTTTATGAATTGCATCGGGTATGTCACCTTTCAGTTAGATTTTCACCGTGTATAGTAGAGTGGTTGACCTTCCAGAACTATGTTTCATGTTGAAAAAGTTTTTTTTTCTGGTGGTTTAAGTACGGAAATATTCTGACAGAAGTCTACATATCGATCATTTATTGTTCAAAGAATGTAGCTTACCTTTACCTCTTTTAATGCGGTTCACATTTACTGTTTTTAGACTCGTGATCTTGCGATTGGTTATTTGTTGGCGGCGGTTTGCTATATTTTCATTGGTTTCACATTCTATGCAGGATTTCCTGTCTTTAGAAGTTGTATAAGTGACGTGAGTCCCTTCGTGCATTCGTTAACTCGTTCTAGGCTACATGATTCATGGCTCATGCGTTAAGGAGCAAACTAACCGGCATGAGCAAATATGGCTCATTTTTTCGCCTGTCTATTTTGTTACATCGCCACATTTTATTCTTTTGATAGTTAACCAACACCGGCGACATAGGTCCTATTCGAGTAAAAGAATGAAGAAAAAAACAGTTTCTCGAATGATTTGCTTGTCTGGTTTTGTGTGGAAGGACTAACCGTGCACATAGTGCTCACTCTTCAGTAGGTTTTCACAAAATCTCTGTTTTGAAACATTACAGAATCGCAACTATGATGCTAATAGCTTTTCACTGATGTTGTGAGTATTGCGCTCAAATATATCTAATGCAAAACCGCTAGTGTTTACAATGAAGTTCTTTTTGCACAGCGTATAATCATGGCTACTACAACCGTTGAAACAACCAAACTTTTAAGAGTCAATAATCATCGCAAGGGGCTAATATAGCTTAGTGGTAGTGACGCCGATTATCACGAGTGTGGTGCTGGTTCGACTCCACCACTTGGCGTCATCTCTCAAGAGTCATTAGTTTAGTAACGAACATGTCTGGAACAGTTCACTTCCTGCAGTCCAAGTGGGAACGCTCTAACACAGCTGTTCCAGGCTTCTCCCCTAGAAGCCACTCGATCAGTATTCAACGATATTCGTATAGAAGACGGCAATTCTCATTCAGTAGGCTAACCCACACGCGAAAAGCGTGGAGGTCTTCGTGGATGGTAGATATGAGGAAACAAATCGAGTGAAAAAATGATGGTATCAGCGCAATAGATATGAAGACGAGTCTAATTTTTAAAAAATTTTTTTAGCCTTTTTATGCTCATTACTAGAGTCGAAGATCGGTAAAGAGTAAGCGAAATGAAGGTAGATGGATGTACGACAAAATCAAAATTTCATAAGGCCTTTCTTTCCAAAGGTAAGGAAAACTACGTCGTACTGGCTCATGTTGACCGTCTTTTTTTTGGTCCCACGTAAAGCTGATCATGTGAAGTTTAATGTGAGTTGCGACCCCAAAGAGCGTGTGACTATCATCATCAAGGTAAATTGTTCCGGGTTTGTACGTACAAGGCAAAAGCTAGTCGCTGCGGTATTTCCTTATTTCATGAATGTGTTTTGATCCCGACCAAATAATATCTGATGTTTCCATGTGTTATTCAAAAAATTTACAAATGCCTTTTTTCACATTATTTAAAATTCGGCAGGTAGGCTTTCAAAACACTACGCGGTATTGTCCTTTATGTCAGTTTTATTGAGTTTACCTGTTTATAATTTGGATTATTAAGTTGTTCGGAAATTAGTGCTGGAGTTCAACCAGTACTTCTAAAAGTAAGGGTGCGTGTGACGAAGTGTTCGTAGGCGCCCTGCAACAGACACGCGTAATCGATCTTAGCGCCCATAGCCCTTCAAGCCTTCCATCATTCTGGGGTCGACAAATTGGAAGTGAATTTACCTGGAAGGATAGCTGCACTGATTTGATACATCGGTAGGTTACCGCGAGCCATTGTAAAGGCCACATATGCATTCAATCACTTCCAACCGATGCTTAATGAATTCGAATGCATGGCGCATCTCTCAAAGATTGATCAACGAGCTGAGCTTTTTTCACTTTTAAAAGCACATTTTACAGCTCAGAATAATTCTTCTCAGTCGAGGTAGGAACCGATGAAGTCATTGAAAGTCATCAGCAGCTTCAGCCTCGATGTGTTTCGTGAATCATTTTTGCACAGGGACTGAGTCTTTCAGAAGCAACCTATTTTATAAACCTATTGTACAAAACGAAAATCCATAAAATAAGCACTGCGTGAATATAAAATTACGGTATCCGAAAGAAGAACTGTTTCCAAAACATTTTCAAGAGGAATAAAACTGAAAACCTGCATAAATCCCATATATTTCTAATCCAATATTTCATTTTCTTCACATTTGGCAGCTGTGCAGTGTACCTGGTGAGGTTTTGTAACTGTAAGTAGTGCATATCAAATTTATAGGTCTTCGGTTTTTCTATTGGTGACATAATATTTTTGCCTTTGGTAGATTAAATCCTCACGGCCCACATCAAATGTCTCATTTAAGGTTTTTGTCATGGTGTTGTATATTTAGAATTTCCTCAACAATTTTGGTCCTGGTGACATTCTCAGCAGCACGGCGCGATTGTTCCTTCTTTTTCAAATGATTACGGTGTTGCCGCTACTCATGTTCCTGATTAGATCACAACTGTGTTATGCTTTTCTTGGTAAAACATGGCCAGGGTAGGTTGGGCATTAAAATTGCTTTTCCGTTTCTCTGACCTCTTAGATAACCTTAGATTCTTCGAAACGACTCTGTTAATTTCCAGTGTTGGACTTGTGATGTTAATGAACTGTGGAATTATATGCATTGCAGTCGCGGTTGCCATATTCTATCCAAATGTTGGAAGCATTCTTCGGTAAAGATTCTTCGTATTAATTTTATATTGTGTAAGAAACAACTCTTCAGTCTCTCATTTAAATAAGTAACATTAAAATTTTTTGGAGTAAAGCTGTAAAGAGGACATTGGTATTCATATCGGATAGATTTTTTATGAAAGTTTATGTAATTAGATGACCAAAATATAGTTCTTCGATTTTCTTTGCTTTTCAGTTCTTTTAAGCTCTGCATTGCCCATTAAATATTTTTACTGTTATATTTTTTACTTTATTTTAATTCTTTTTTTGCGCGTTCAATAATGTTCCTATATTGTTCAAGAAGCCACCTGTTGTTGTGTTCATCGCCGAGTGAATCGAGCGGGTACCTGTGACCCTTTCATTTCTTCCTGTCGCGGGCAAGGGTGGCCCAGTGGGGGTTCTGCTCGCTCTAGGGACTCGTTGGGACTAGAGAACATATCTTTCTTCTAGAGTTTTCGTGAAGATCTCTGACCATCGGATCGGTGTGCTTCCTGATACGTTGGACATTCCAAAGCATTCAATCACTAACAGGTCTTATCCATTAGTTGCCGTCCATACGCATTACGTGTCGGGTAGGCCTTATCATCAACAATTTAGCATATGGAACGGCGTCTTTGATTTTTGATCGTTGACGTACATCGGAGTTTAGAATGCCATTCCTACCTTGTGGTGCAGGGTGCTGCTGAAATCGTCCTTACGAATGTCCGTGCTACAACGTTGGATTGTTTGTCATCCTACTTACATTGCGACTAGGTATCTGACACAAACGTTAACTAGGAAGAATCGTGGAGTCGAAAAGATGGGCACGGAGTCGGCTGTTCCTCGTTCTCACTATATGCTCGATGCTCTAGCAAGCTCCCCAAGCCGCTCGTTTCCTTCTGCTCAGCTCTGGAGCTAAGTCTTTAATCATTTTGATTTTCCGACCTAGATAAACATAATTGGAGCATTCGGAGATATTCGTTCGGTTGAGCGTGAATGAGGCAAACGAAACCAATCCGTTCTTCATGAACATCCTTTCTGTGAGATTTAGTCGAAAACCAATCTTTCCAGAGGCTCTATCAAAGTCGGCAAGCATACGTTCCGCTTGGCTAATGTTTGGTGTTGTAAGGACGATGTCATCAACAAAGCGAAGATGATGTAACTGCCGACCATCGACTTTTACTCCCATATTATCTTGTTCCAACTGGGCGCGTGTGGCGCAGTGGTTCGAGACGCCACTGCGGCGCGCACGTGAAATGCGCCCATGGCCCACCAAGCCTTCCATCACTCCGGGGTCGGCAAATTGGTACCAGACTTGTCTGGGAGGATAGCAGCACTGGCTCGATATATCGGCTGGGCACCGCGAGTCTTTGTAAAGGCCAGATATGCATTCAATCACCTCCAACGATGCTTAATGAAGTCGAATGCATGGTGCATCACTCAGGGATTGATCAGCGCCGAGAGCTTCATTATCTTATTCCAATGTTCACATGACGTTCTGGAGGGTGGCGGTAAATAATTTTGGCGGGATTATATCGCCTTGCCTAACCCCTCTCGTGACGTCAATATGAATATCGTTGTAGAATGGTGAAATTTTGGTTGTGAAATTTTTGTACAGCTCACGAAGTCTTTATGTACTGAGTAGGTACTCCTTGACTACCAAGGACTTCCATGACTGCTTCTATCTCAGTTGAGTCATAGTGAGACAGAGCGGACTTTTGTGTTCTCGCAATACTTCAATGAGCCTTGTTATCGTGTGAATGTAGTCCATCGTACTAAATCCTTTTTGAAACCCTGCTTGCTCACATGGCTGTCCTTCGCCCAGTGTTCTGTCAATCCTGTTTAGGATTTCTCGAGTGAAAAGTTTGTAGGCGACAGATGGCAGCCATATTGGGCGATAGTTGCCCGTATGGTGTAGATCACCCTTCTTGAACAACAACACGGTCCTGCTGGTCTTCCACTGAGTAGGGACCTTGCATTCAGACAGGTAACGTGAGAAGAACCGAGCCAGTATATTTACGAGGACTGGTGGAGGGTTCTTCAAGTGTTCTAATCTTGTTCTGTTCGGGCCTGGAGCTGGTCGACTTTTCACCGACGAAATGGCATGTCGGAGACGACTTTTGGTGACTTTCGAGCTCTCATCATTAATAACGCTAACGTGAGGATGTTGAGTAAACCGGTTGTACACCTCGTCGATATTGTCGATAGCGGCATCTTTCCATGATCCGATGAATGGTCTGAATAAATCCCAGTCTATTGAGCCTTTGGGGTTTCGTTTTCGAACATAGCAGCTTTTCTCCTTCCAGCGAATAATGGAGTCTTGCGCTAAGGAAACATTGGTCCGGTCCCATGTAGTATTTCGGGACAACAGCGACATCGACTAGGCAAAACCATCGATTTACTAAGATGCATATGTTTCGTTGTGGTATCACCCGTATCACCTGTAGTTCCGTTGATCGTCGAGTGACTGGAGCGGGCGTCAGAAAATCCTCCATCTTTCCCTGTCGTGTGCAAGAGTAGCTCAGTGAATTCTGGTCGCATCAGGGACTCGTCGAGCATCACATTTTTCTTCTAGGCTCTCCGTGAAGAACTCTGACCATCGGGTCGGTGGTCTTCCTGCAGTACGTTTGACAAAATGAGTCCCTTTTGTGGTGGCTCTGGGACTTCGGTTTTTGAATTTAGCAGCTTTTTCTCCTTTCCGTGAGAAATAAAATCTTGCACGAAGGAGATGGTGGTCTTATCCCGTGTAGAATTTTGGGACAACAGCGACATCGGTTAGGCAAAACTTTATATTTACTTTGATATGGTCTATTTCGTTATGGTACTCTCCATTGGGAGATTCCCACGTCCATCGTTGACGGTGAGGCTTCTGGAATTGCTAGTTACCATTGATGGTCTTGGTCGCCATGATAAACTCAGAGAGCCGCTCACCCTGTTCGTTCCATTCTAATCCGTGGGTCCCAATGTGACGTTCCTCAGACTATCCTCTTGGTTCGATCTTGGCATTGAAATCTCCAATGATGACCTTGAAGAATGTATGGTGGTCTCTGTAGAACCTCTCCAAGTCCATATAGAACGCTTCAACTTCTTGTTCGTCATAGTTTGATGTTGGCGCATAAACGACGAAGATGTCAAAGCCGATGTTGATCCACATCTTTTTAATCGTAAGCGTCAGATACGGGTTGAAAGCTGCTCGAATGTATCGATGTTCATTGACAAACTCTTATTGACGAGAACGCCGACACAGCCTACGCCTCTACTGTCGCATATTCCGAGGAACAGTTCTTCTACAGTGTCGTAGACAGCGTTGAATGGGTGGCGTCGTCTCGCCTCGGCCAAGCCGATAACGTGCTACCTTGTCATTCTTGCTTGCATGAGCAAGACTTCTATAGAGGACTCGGATGCGACTGTACGTGCATCGTAGGTACAGATCATTACCATAGTTCTTGATCCAGGCAGCTTCCATTGGCTCTGAGATTTTAGCAGTCTCTCCGTGCTCGTCCAACGCTGCGAAATTGGGGCTCTTTCGGGGTCAGGGGAATGAGGCCCGTTTTTTTTTTACTGTATTTAGCATATTTGATACCCACGTATAGCTTGCTGGGCTCTGAACGTGGGTGCTGGTTATACTCACGGGTAGCTTGCCAGGCCCTCCCAGAGTGAACATAGAGCTTATTTGTTGGAGGCGACTCCAAACCGCCCCCCATATACTTCCCTGTCGCTTGATTGCAGACTTTTGGCCGAATTGACTCGTAAAATACAATCCGCATAAAGCGAGAACGCACCCACACACGCATGCATGAATACGTCTAGCAAATACAGAAATTATGTACCAAATCGGTGCAGCAGAAACAGTTAGTCCATCCCTTTGATCCACATGCGTCTCAGGGAAGCAAAGGTCGCTTTTGGTCCGCGATTAACCCCCTATCCGCCACCTGGGGACGCACGACACAGGCCTACGAAGTGTATGCTCATCAATATGTTTCCATACTGACCACCTTTGCGAATATTATGTCTTCAACTACGTTATGCCTAAATAAGTTTACTTTGTAGTATGAAAGATTTACAGTTTACCTTCTCGTATATTCTTCAGATCCAGTGCTGTGGTAAACCTTATCGTATCTGTTTGTGGTCTTCTTGGTACTAGTGCCAACGGTTAGCCGTGATATCTTACTG